>NAJI01000143.1:588-198592 GCA_002179835.1 Calonectria leucothoes | reverse complement strand
GGGGGGGGGGGGGGGGGGTGTTGCGTTAGATTTTTTTTTTTCTAAACCCTGGGCCTCTGGGCCTCTGGTTTCTAAAGGGAATCTTCTCTATGGATCGCTTCAGATCCGGACGGGCCAGGAAGGGAAAGGGAAGGGAAAGCAGAGACGCAGACTGGTTCCGTCGTCGTGTTAGTCCCGTCTCGGGCACTCGCGGCACCCCTCGCCACGGGGACCGAGGACGGGGGGCCTGTCTGTGGATGTGGAATACATTCAAAATGGGCAATTGGGTCCTCGTCAACCACCGAGTTTTTCCCCGCGCCAGCGCAAGTGCCCAGGCAATCTACAACAACAAACGGCCAGAACGACGCTTGGTGAATCTTTGCCAACGATTGCGTGATCGATTAGCGGGATATGCCAGCCCCGGACGGTGCTACGGGCCCCACACCACGCTCTGGCTGGTCCCGGGGGTGGTGCTGCTAATGCTCCAAGGCACCTGGCACCTGGGAGAGGGAGGGCCACGGCTGGGCTCCGGGCAGTGAGCAAACCATTCCTCGGCGCTCGACTCCGCGACCACCGATGACAAATGGTGTCTCTGGGATTTGCCTCTGATGGGCCTATGATGGGCCGTCGCCCCCAGTCGCTTCCGCCGCCTCGAGCCAATCGCCGCCCCTCTCATGTGCCGGCAGCGTCGACGTAGGCACCCAAGGGTCACTGGTCGACGCACAGCCCCCACCCCGACTTCCTGCTGGCACACCGACCGACGGCCCGCACTGAAGGGCAGACAGCCTTGAGGCGAATGGCGCAAGCGAAATGCCTCTTCGCCTTTTTTTTTTCTGCTTCCACCAGGCACCCCGCCCTCCAGGGCTCCAGGGGTCCAATGCCAGCCCAGCTCCGACTACCGGCCGGCCGCCGGGCGTTGGCGATGACACCATCCCTTGATGCAGCACGACAAGAAAACATGACGGCGTCTCACGCACACACATGCTCTCACTCTCGCTTTGTGATGCCACGGTCCTGTAGGATGCCGCAGGGAACCCAAGCAAAATACACAATCCGGTTCGCTTGGTTGCCAAATGTTCCGTAGCCCTCCAATTCGGCAATGGCACGCGGGGTACCATGGATTGATGAACCCAAACATTCATCCCATCCCCATCGCTCGACGATGCAGCCCACGATGAAATTGGCTGACTGATTAATTAACACGATATTCATCATTGGCTGATATTGCATCGTCTCTGAAAACCCATCAATTGCTCACTAATCGTCTAACAGCCAGCCCTGCACTATCTCCACCATGCCTACCCGTATCCGCCGCTAACCTTCTTGGAGCCATGTCAACTCCCGAAAAAGACCCCGACTGGTCCAGTGGCAACGACCTAGAGCGTCTTTTTTGCCCAGTTTCCTCACAGCAGTGACGTTCTCGTCAAGGGAACTCTTTCTTGTTAAAAGATATATAAATGCTAAGTACTATGTGATAGGTACAATATGCTACTTGGTATTGTCTCGTCATTATTCCACCTCTTTGCTTGTTGCTTTCCCTGTCTGTCCCTTGAAATACGCTGCCCGTCATTGGATTCATGCCATGCCAATGCAAAAGCAATAAACACCAAAAAGAAATCAGTCCCCACGCCTCCTTGTGTTGCCCAGAATTAACAAGTGATGATCCCCTCTACACCCTGCTACCCGACATGCCGCAAGTCGCATCACGCAATGCCGCATCCTAATTCAATAACAGCCACGTGCAGCCAAAGCCGCAGGCCGCAAGCCGCAACGCCTCCCGGACCCCCAGACTTGCCGCACTTTCGCCGCAGACGCCGCCTTTACCCCGGCGCCGGCCGAGTCTTCAGCCATGATTCGATTTCCGCCCCGGACTGCTGTCCGTTGACGCCGACGCCAAACAAGGGTCCCGCCCGAACTGCTTGACTTTCCTTCACCCTCCATCCAACCTTGCTGCTTTGTTTTTTTGCAGTTGCAAGAAAATGGGACACCGAACCACTGGTTTGAAACCAATGCAATATTACAGGTCTTTTTTTCATGCCCACAGCCTCATCCTTGCACCAGTGGGGTTGGCGCAGGTGAAAGGTGCGTTGTCATGCATGTGGCAAGCTGAGATGGGGGCATGACGCCTTCCTTAGCCTTATCTTCGAAACTTGATCAAGGCATATCTTCTCGCCTCACTTGAGTTCATGACATGCTAAGGACGGGAGCAGCATACGGTTGGTTGCTTTAAACCTCTCCAGCGAGAGTACCGACTGCGCCGGGCTTGTTGTGGTCAACACCCAAAGCCCACTCACTAGACTCTTGCTGGTCGATCCAGTAGCCACGGCCCCAAGAGACCATCAAGCGGCCAATGCGACCCTTGCGGCCTTCACCATCTGGCAGGTCCTCGGCAAAGGGACCATCGAACTCATCGACACCAGGGCCCTCAAGGATCATCAGCTGCATGTACTTCTGCAGGACCTGCTTGGCGTAGGCCATGACGACGAAGCAAAAGTATACGCGGATAAGCATGGAGGCGGTAATCAACAGCATGCTGGTGGCAGTCTCTTGAGGCACGACCTTGCCGTGGATGGCGGTCTCGCGTCGGAGCCCCTGAACGCCCTCAACGACCATCTCAGGTAGCTTCGAAGGCGAAGTGCTCAATGAGTCCGTGCTCTGGCTCGCGAAATACCATTCCATACCAAAGGCGGCGGTGCAGGCAATGTTGATACCGGTGTCGAGAACATAGACCCAGGCTAGGGCTAGGCATTCGAAGGGGCTCTGTCGTCGGATGTGAGGAATAAGCGTCGCCAGCAGGACCAGGACGCCGATCGAGTAAACATAG
This sequence comes from Calonectria leucothoes, assembly GCA_002179835.1. Taxonomy (NCBI): domain Eukaryota; kingdom Fungi; phylum Ascomycota; class Sordariomycetes; order Hypocreales; family Nectriaceae; genus Calonectria; species Calonectria leucothoes. The sequence goes on along the minus strand of NAJI01000143.1, from coordinate 195,789 downwards.
GTTGTGAGCTGGAGGAGGGAGAGCTGGAAGCCGGTCAAGATGGCGAGTAGTCCGTAGACGCCGGTGACCTTGTTGAGGATAAGAGCGAGAGAGATGACTTCCGCGCCGGTCTGGAGGCTGATGAAGCCCAGGAGGGTCTAAAGATGGAGTCGGGTCAGCATTCCATTGTTGACGTGGTCGTCGTCGCGATGCAGTCGTGCAGCAACGGGGCGTCCAGAACCGAGATTCGAGCGTCTCCTTACCTTTGGCCGGGGCACCCGGAGGTACAGACTGGTAAACCTCGACATGGTGGATTAAAGGGAAAACCGAAGAGGCGGTGGTATTAAGTTATTATGTCCTCCCGCCGGTGAGTTTGAATAGGCGCGTAAAAGTTTCCTTGAGGGCGAGGGCGCAGGAATAGATAGGGTGGATGAGATGGAGGTGGAATAAGAAAGGGAAAATCTACGGAAACACTGCGCACGCGGCGATGACGGAAATGATGCGAACCAGGGTCAGTCCGATGATCAGAGGGAAAAAAAAGCCTTGTCCCCTTTGCTTGGTCGCGCCCCACCGGACACTTGCTGTGCTGCTGGCTCGCTCCCGCAAAAAATAAAGAAGTGCGCTCCTTCGGACATCCGTGGCTCCCGAGATGGCGCGGCAGAGAGAGGGGGTAATTAGCTGGCGCCAGCAAATGAGCGAGTCGCAAACTAGGCATCGCGTCACGTGTCCATCGACAAGACAACCAGCCCGGCCTTCCTGAGCCAACCGTTGGGCGATGACTAAGCCCCGTTCGGACTCGGGAGCATCTCATCAGCCATCACGTCACTGTACATGAGTTACAGATGCGCGGCGCAGCGGATGAAGGGGCGCGGCGCAGAACTCAACCTTTCTGCAGGAAGAAAGAAGAAAGTAAAATAAGCAAAAAAATAAAGAGGAGGGATGAAAATTACCCACGAAGTAGATAATCTCGCCAATTCCGCTCTTACCTTGTTAATTGATGTCTTGTGTCCGTATTTGTTTCCGCTTCGCACTTCTCCACCTGCTTCTCAGCCTTGCTGATCCGTATCTGTCCGCGTATCACATGTTTCGACGCGTATTGCATCGCCAAGCTTAGGGCACAGCACTTTATTACGCAGGTCGGGGGCTGAGGACCTTGACCAGCTGGTGAAATGACATCTCGATACGACAATGCCTTCCGTGTACAATACAATCCTTGAACAATCAACACGTTGACACCTGGCTGCAAATGATCCCTGAAAAGAACTAACATCTTGGCATTTTTGGGCCAACAATATTTTTTGACGAAAAAAACATGCCTAAATAAACATGTTTAATCAAAGTCTTTTCTTGCAATTGTTTTTTTTTTTTGGTTTAAATGTTGTATTTTTTTCGGCCAGGATGAATGTTATAGAAGTACCTGCATCAGAGAATTACAACCCCGTCTGCGGTATCAATTGCAAATGGGTGCAATTATGTTTCTTTCCCCTTTGCGGTGCTAACAAAACGCTGTCTAATGTCGAAATATTGACACCTCACTACATGCCCATGGAATATGACACTTTTCCCTTTCTTTTGTCTTCCCCGTTTAATATTTTACTCATTTGAATATGCTTCTAAGCAGCGTTCTGCACCTGCACCTCGCCGTTGGCAAGGCCAAAGTAGGCGGCCACAGGCTTCTGGGCCTGTAGCTGCTTGCCGAGCTTGACGGCCTCGACACCATTGAAGCCGTGGAAGAGGCCGATCTCGACAATTCCAGGCAGCTTGAGCAGCTCGGCGGCCAGAGTGTTGATTTCCCAAACGCCATCCTTGCCCTGGCCCTGGACCTCGGCGTTCAGCTCCTTGGCCAGCAGGAGAGGTGGGAATGGCGCGTCGATGATCCACATGCCATTGTCCGTCACACACTCGCCAGCTTTGCTGGGCAGGCCGGAGCGGACGGCGGGGGCGGGCGAACCCATTTCGCGGAGACGAATGAGAACATCGGGGGCGGCGAGGGGGAGGACCTCGAGGGGGATAGTCTTCCATACGGTGCAGAGACGAGGAGACTGCTTGCGGTAATCTGTTGGGCGCCGCTTGAGTCAGCTTCCATTTCTTCAAGCTGCTAGTGAGGGGTCCATCATGACCCCGTCATCATGAGGCATGTGAATGACTAGGGAACAACAAAAAAAACTCACCGGCAACGGCAACAAACTTCTTGGCCGCAATTGCGACAAGCTTCTCCTGGAAGAGACAAGCACCGCCGCCCTTGATGAGGTTTAGGTCCTCGTCGACCTCGTCGGCGCCGTCAAAGGCGACATCGAGCGCCACAGGCTTGCCGTCGACGACAGGACGCTCGTCCAGGTTAGCCAGAGTCAATCCGGCGTTGCGAATGAGACCCTTGGATTGGCTGCCTGTAGGAATAAAGGTCATGCCACCGTAGAACTCGGGGCCCTTGCTCGCAATGGCCTCTACAACGTACACGACGGTGCTGCCGGAGCCAATGCCGACATACTTGTACTCAGGGAGCAAATGGTCGTTGACGGCCTGGTAAGCGGCCTGCTTCTTGGCCGACTCAACTAGTGATACTGCAGATGCCATTGTGTCTGTGGTGGTTGTTTTCGAGGCGAGATCGCGACGGAAAAAGCTGGGTGTGATGTTGATGGCAATGGAGCTCGAGTACCCCACGTTTAGATGTTGCTGGTGATGAGGCGGGGTGGTGGTCTTGAATTACTGCGCTACAGCGGGGGGGGTGGAGGCGTTTTTATCCTTCGAGTCCAACAAGGCAAGGGGGGGAAATGACCAAGGGCCCAAAAATCACACTATCTTTCTCCGATATATTTTTTTTGGGTTGCCTTTGCGACGAGAATGCTACCGTGAGGTCCGAGGGGCGTTGACCCAGGCAAGCTATGAGCTAGAGGCGTGTAGGGTAGCCGACGCGATTGGGCAGTGTGACAAAAGGCTTGCACGAACCAAACTGGCAATTTCGGCGAGGAAGCGCAAGTATAGCTTTTAGATTTTAAATTGCGATGCATCAGGGTAACAAATAAATACATGAGCGGAACCAGGCTTGGGAATGACGTAAATGCAGGGATCGTTATGAGGAACTTTTTCACACGAGGGGCGTTTTAGACGAGCAAATGGAAAGAAAAACCTCGCGGCTCGAGCGGTCCGAGTCGCACGTAAAACAAGATGAGTGTGGTTGCAATTGCCTAGTTTGTTGGAGCTAATGTGGAAAATGACCCCAAAAAGGGAATTTCATGTACGTCAAAAACCCAAGCCAAGAAAAAATGTGATAGACCTGTGGCAGATGACGGAATTGCACGCGGTGGAGAGGAGATGCGGGATAGGTGAAAGGTAGTGAGGGGCAGGCAAATTGATCAGTGACAGCGCTCAATGGATGGGCGTCTTCGTTCGCCCAGTGCACAAAGCGCTTGCTCGCATGTCGAATCCCGAGCATTGTCCAGATAACGATTTCCGAAGCTGCGAGGAACCGAACGCAGGTGAAATCGGAGCGGAAAAAACAAAGCCGCCAAAACAAACCCGTTTAGAACAGCTACAGCTCGTGTCGCTCGCTTCCACGTCAACCGGGTCCGAGCGGAAAAAGGCTTGCCGACCGCCAGCGGCCATTTTGACAAAGACAGGAAAATCAAGAAAAATAATAATAAATAAATATTGTGTGAAAGCATTAATGTTGTTGTCTTATATAACGATCGTAGGTTCGTAGTCCTGGCTGTATTATACAAGCTCCCGCGCTCAGATCCACACGCTATGCTTGATATCCTGTCCCGTGAATCGAAAGCGCAGATGCCCATCCATGGCGCGCTAGCGCTGCTTGACCTTTCCTCCCCGGATACTCCTATACTCCAATCCCGAGACTTGGTTATGGCAAGGTTATTTAACATGCGCACCCCTCTTGTGAAGGTTGAGTCGTGCTCGTCTTGACGTCGATCACTGAGAGATGACACGTTAGCAATTGGGGGCTTAGCAGACCGCAATAATTTGGGAACATACTCTGGCTCGAAGCTTGTGCTGCAGCGTCGGTGCCTTCCATGCCAGGCAAGGCCTGGGCTATCCTCTTAAACAGGTTCTTGACATTGTGGCCTAGCTTTGCGCTAGTCTCGACAAACATCAAGTTGTTCTTCTTGGCTTCTTCTTCACCTTGCTGCGTGGTGACCTCGCGCTTGTCGTTCAAATCGGTTTTGTTGCCTACCAGTACGATAATTACATCGTTGCCTCGCTCAGCTCGGACGTCGTCGATCCACTTTTTGGTGTTCTGGAATGATTTGGCGTCTGGAAAGAGGAGAGAAAGCATGTGATGTTAGCATGTAATCTGGATGCCTACGGTGGGCGTGGAGAGGGGCCGCAAGGAGCCGTGGTGGGGTCATCGGCCAGCTCAGGGGGCAAACGTACTCGAAATGTCGTAGACGACGACGGCGACGCTCGAATCACGGATGTAAGAAGGAATCAAGCTTCGGAAACGTTCCTGTCCGGCGGTATCCCACAGCTGCAATCGCACTGTTCGGTCCTCAAGGTACATGGTCTAGATGGATTGAGCGTCAGTCGGGATGGGTCGTGTGCCGCATCACTCTATCCAAAGGTGCTCACCTTGGACAGGAAATCAATGCCGATGGTCGCCTGGTACATGTTGTCGAATGAATCGTACATGAAGCGAGTAATCAGAGAAGTTTTTCCCACTGTCGAGTATCGTCGTCAGTCAGAATTGTCGGTTGGACGCGGGCCGGACTCGTCGGTCGGTCGTTGACGTACCACTTTGTTCACCAAGGAACACAAGCCTAGCGAGGAATTCCTGTTAGCAACGGATGCAAAAGAGAGCCCAGAGATGCGTACTTGAACTTCTTCAAGGGGTTGTTGTATGAGCCGCCAGCCTGCGCCATGGTTGCGGTATTGTTGGGGAATTATTAGAGAGGTGAGAAAGACGGTGATGTAGCTAGACGGTGGACGAGACGTCGGTGACAAGAGATGAAATGGCGGAGAGGAAAAGAGCCGAGGCGCAAGGATGGGAATAAATGCGGTGGGCGCGACTGAGTCGTGGCGGTCCTGAGGCGTTGAGGCGAGCGTCGAGTGTTCGAGGCCTGGAAAGGAGGTTACGAAGTCAATCTTCGTCAACGGGGCCTTGAAGTGGAAGGAGGATACCGTTTGCCAAGGTACAGAGCTTAAGGCTTTTTGGGGATGAGAGCCCGCCAAAACGACTGGGGCACTATTTGACAGGTCCCCGTTTAAGACGGCACACGTGCTAGGCGAGATGGTTGGTTGCGTTTTACACGGGAATTCCTAATCGGGATTGGGGAGATGGTTGGTGTGCTTCTTTGATTGGATGTGGCGGAATAGCTCCACTAAAAAATTCAAGAGCCTGTCTCAATCCCCCACTACCGCCAAAAGCCTGCATTTCTCTGCGATCGCTAGGAATATCTGAAATTTCACACACGTCTCCGCCACCAGCAGCTCGAATCTGGTGCCAGACATGCCTGCTATTCAGTCCAAGACCGCCGGGGCGGGCGAGGCCCCCAAGCAATTCAACCAACCCTCCCGAAAAGGCAAGAAGGCTTGGAGGAAAAACGTCGATGTGACCGAGGTGCAGAAGGGCTTGGAAGAGCTGAATGAAGAAATCATTCGCGGGTATGGCTTCCCATTTTAATCTGCCGTCTTTATGCCTATACTAACCACGTTAATTCTGCAGTGGTGTCGTCAAGGAGAAGGCTTCCGAAGATCTTTTCACCCTCGACACGGCCGGCGACTCGGGTATCGCTAAAAAGTCCAAGCATGTCAAGAAGGGTCTCAAGGCCGACGAGATTATCAACCAGCGCTCCGCCGTCCCGGCCGTTTCCATGCGCAAGCGCCCTGGTGACAAGACAAACAACGGCATCGTCCCCGCAAAGCGCCAGCGAACCGATTGGGTATCCCACAAGGAGCTCTCCCGCCTAAAAAGGGTCGCCGACGGCCAGCACGACACCACCGTCGAAGTCAAAGATGCCTCCTACGATCCCTGGGACATGCCTGTGGCCACCACGAAGGAAAACGTCGACGACTTTTTACACGAGAAAAAGGACGCCAAGGCGCCCAAGTCCATGCAGCTGAAGCCCATCTCCCTCCTTGAAAACGGCAAGCAAGTGCCCGCCGTCCAAAGACCCTCCGGTGGCTACAGTTACAACCCCATGTTCACCGACTACGAGGAGCGACTGGCTGAGGAGAGCGAAAAGGCCCTTGAGACCGAGCGCAAGCGAGTGGAGGCTGAGAAGCTAGAGCAGGAGAAGAAGGAGGCGGTCGCCCGGTCCGCCGCCGAGGCCGAGGCCGCCGAAGGCCGCGCTAACCTGTCGGAATGGGAAGAGGACTCGGAGTGGGAAGGCTTCCAGACCGACGCCGAGGACGGCAAGGCGACAGCCAAGCGACCGCAGAGGAAGACGCAGACGCAGCGCAACAGGATCAAGCGCCGCAAGGAGGAGGAGCGCCTGGCCAAGCACAAGGCCGCCATCAAGGCGCAGCGCCGCCAGGAGCACCGCATCCTGGAGATTGCCGAGGAGGTCGAGGAGACGGAGCAGAACCGCCAGGCCATCCTGGCCGTCGGGTCCGAGGACGACGAGGCCGTCGCCGAGCTCAAGGACCACAAGCTGCGCCGCAAGCAGCTCGGCAAGTACAAGCTCCCCGAGAAGGACCTCGAGCTGGTGCTCCCCGACGAGCTGCAGGAGTCGCTGCGCCTGCTCAAGCCCGAGGGCAACCTGCTCAAGGACCGGTACCGCAGCATGCTCATGCGCGGCAAGGTCGAGAGCCGCCGCCACATTCCCTTCCACAGGCAGGCAAACCGCAAGTATACCGAAAAGTGGACGTACAAGGATTTCACCATATAGATCAACAACTAGACAAACAAAAGCAGTGTTGGAGTTTAGCGAACCACATTTGTATTTAACGGGTCAAGTCGGATTTTCTCTTTTTTCTCTCTCTCTCTATGTCACGCTTTATTTATCCCGGTCATGGATCTCGGTGCCCATTGTGGTTCTATGGTTTATATACGCCAAGGAGAGCCCAAAATGAATACATGTCGATCTAATACTACTTCGCTATCCATCACCTACTTGACTCCAACAAAGGGAAAAAATATTGTGCATGATTAATGCGCAAGAATATGCAGCGCGTCGTAACATCGTGACCCTGGCTGCCTGCACCAACGCCTTCAGAACCAAAATTACTGGCTAGTCAAGCCTTCAACTTTTTGTCCAAAACCTTTTGCTTAGAAGCTCATCAAGTCTGCAAGAAAAAAAACCGTCAGTTAAGAAATTCGACATTGGCTGTAAAAGCTAAACGTACCTCGACCGAACAGTCCTCGTTTGGCCCAGTCCATGGCCATCAAACTTCGAGTGCGAAAGCTCACGCTCTGTGCAAAGTATACGGATCGCCATGCGTACACGGCCCATAAACCACCGGCGTAGTTGTAACCTTGGCCGAGATCAAACACGGCCGAGTTGCCAACATAGGCCAAGCTACCAAGGTGGCGGTACTCAAATGCTTTGAATACGGCTGCATCTACATCACCGTCGTGAATATCGTTGACACTGAGTCCCTCGGATAAGCGAGCCATGCGATTAAACTTGCGTGCGAGGTATTGGCCCTGTTGATGAGCACGCTGGGCGGTTGCTGGTAGAGAGGTGAGCTTGTTGTCGATCTGGGTTAGAAGCTCTCGCAATTCGTTAAAGTCCAGGGTACCCGAACGATCCTTGTCGAACTCCATAAACAGCTTGTCGAGTCGTTTAAGGTGGTCCACAGCCTGAGGGAAGCGCTTTTTAACATCTTCAGCAACAGAACGCCACTCACTAAAGTGTAGCTGAAGAGTTTCGGGATCCTTGCCCTTCTTCCATGCGATAGATCGTAGGAAAGTGACAATATGGTCAGCGACGTTGTTTTGAACAGTGGAACAATCGCCGATGGCGTACACATCACCCATAGGGGCCCCGTTTATGCGGAGGTGTGTATCGGTCTCTATAGCACGGCGATTGTTTTGAGCCTTGCCAAGTCTCTCGGCAATAGTCTTGGCAAATCCGGTTTGGGAAACACCAGTAGACCACAAGCAGAATCCTATAGGGAGCTCTTTGGTTACAATGCTGCCATCGTCCGCTTTTTGTGTGAAAATGACTTTGTCTCCCTGGACCTCCTTAACCCGGGCATTCGTTAGGATGTCAACTTGATCGCGGGCAAATCGCTCCTCGGCATATCTGGAAACAGTTTCGTCATAGGTGTTGAGGATGTGGCTCCGGCTCTGAATCAGATGAACTGAAATCTCATTGCGCAGGAGTTTAGGGAAATGCCGGGTCAGGTCTTCGTTGAGAAGATCAAAGAGCTCAGCAGCGAACTCGACACCGGTGGGGCCTCCACCGCTGATGGCGAAAGAAAGAAGTCGCTTGCGCTCTTCGTCTGATGTGGTAGGGAGACAGGCGAGTTCAAGGTTCTGAATAATCTTGTTTCGGATCAAACGAGCGTCATTGATGTCTTTGAGGAAGAAGGCATGCTCGAGACCTTTGACTCCATGTGGGTTTGTAACAGAGCCAACGGCGACAACAAGCTTGTCATAGGGAACGTAGAACCGAACTTCTTTGCCCTCCACATCCTTTTGGGCAACTTCAACTAGCTTGTTGGAAAAATCAATGTTTTCAGCTGAGGCGCGAATGAAGTGGCCCTTGACACGGCTGAGAATGCGACGGATCGGTTCGACAAGAGAGCGCATTTCAAGGGTTCCAACAGTTGCAGAAGGGAGCATAGGAGTAAAGAGGAAGTAATTGGTGGGCGAGATGACGGTTACATGATAATCGTCCGGGTTCAACTCCTTGAGTAGGGCCACTCCTCCCCATCCGCCGCCCAGGATTACAAGGTGAGGCTTGTCCTTGAGTCGGCGTTTCTCCTCGCAATCATCGTCGTCGATGTAGACTTCAGCAATGGGTAGATTCTTCTCGCCGCCTCGGTGGGGTTGAAGCGCAAGCTTAGAGACCTCTATATCGCTGGCAATGGCATGCTCCTTGTAAGTGCTGGCATCGTAAAGGAAGAAACCGAATACACCAACTCCAAGGAGAGTAATCGAGGTACCGAGCGTAGCAGCAGTGCGGTAGGCAAAGTTGAGGAGCGGGGAGTTTCGTTGCGGAAGAGGCTTGCCCGATAGCGACCGCATAAAGTAAGTGGAGGGGAGTCGTTGGGCGGCCTCATTCGTGGTCTTGGGACGACCGCTACCGGAAGTTCTAGTAAGCTTGCTGAAGCTTCGTAGCTGGGCAGGTTGCTGGCGGGTGGATATGAGAGACAGGGCATGTCTCGGGTTGGCAATCGCCGTTGGCTGGCGCGCGCGCGTGAGGCGCATTGCCGTTAGAGCTGTAGCCGGCATGATGCTGTTTTTTTGGGTGTATGATCGGGCTTCGGACGAGGCGCGCTGAATGCCTGAAGGCGAAGACGGAGGGAGAGGGGTGCTGGGAGCTACTGCCAGCTTAGCATGTCGCAAGAGGATGCTTTGAAGAGAATGAGAAGGGCGCGACGCAAGCTCAATGCTATGGTAAAGGACGGCAAAGAAAATAAAAGAAGCATACAGAGCTTAGAAATTGGGCGACAGGAGAGAAAAAAGATGGTGGGCAGCCCGTGGCGTAGTTAATAGCTGGCTGGGTAAGGCGAGGGCTGAGGGAGGAACCGTACAAGAGGTACCTCTCCCGGGCGACATGAGCAGCACAGTGCTTGTACTACGTCATTACAGAGACCCGTCCGCGAACTCGAACTCGTCCCTCTCGTCTTGGATCGGCGACCCCCACCGAGCCCTCAAAACCCCTGCCAATCCCGCCGCAGCCCGCGTATGTAAGTGTCAGGTAATGCTGTCAAGTGCCCTGTCATTGATGATTGAGCCATTACTACACGGAATCCGGCTTGCCCAAGAGAATCCCCACCGTGCCAGTGTGGAAGCGCCCTGCCGGGATTGTCGGATGACGAACCTGCCATCTGCGGCGACGAGAAAAAGACCCGTCGCCTTTTGTCTTGATGCCGGATCGGTGGTGCCGAGCCATGGATCTCAGTGGGCCGTACAGTGTGCCTGTCTATCCACCCAGCACCCAGCGCTCTGCTTGCATGGTTGCAATGTCAGCGGGCAGGACGGAGCGTCTTCATATGCCGCATACACATGAACGCCCCTCGCGTGCCGCCCCAAGCGAGTGACTGCACAGGTATTGCCTTTGTTATTTCTATATGTGGGATGCAGGAACTGAATGCGCGGACCTGGAACCATGCACTGACTGAAAAATCTAGATGAACCAAGCTGGGCCAGAAATGCGTCGACGCCTATCAACAACGGAAGTATCTTCGCTCCACCCAGCGCTCTTCTTGTGTGTCCAGCATGCTGCAAACCACCACAGTAACATCCGGGAACACCGAGGTCAATCGGTGCAGCCCAATCTTGCCCGCCGAATAAGTCGCCAGTACGATGCGTGAAGGTGAAACTCCATGGTCCACCAAAACTTGAACAGCCATGAGTGCTGCTCCTCCGCTAGCCATTTGGGTGTCTAGAAGCAGCACACTTTCCTGCTTGTCAATATCGTCCGGGAGTCGCAGATAATGCAGCTCCGGCTCTCCCGTGGAGAAGTCGGACTGGATCAGCAGCCGACCGGTCCGGCAGTCAGGGATCGTCTTGCGTAGCGCCGGCTCAAACGCCGAGCCGCCCCGTAGTACGATGACGGCACAGACTTCACCCTTGGGTACGAGTCCTTTGTACTTGTACCCCTGAGGGGTTTCGATGGTTTCCTCCTTGAACTGGACATTGTTAAGGGCCCTGTGCAACAAGTGTTAGCCTTTTGGCGCAGCATTTGATGACCTGATGGTGGGTTTCTTACTGTTCAATGATGAGGCTAGCCAGTCGATCAAAGTAAAAAATGAAGTCTTCCGAGGATGTATCAATATCCTGGAGTATAGTGTTCATAAACTTGATTTGAGGCGCTTCCTTGAGAACTACAACGCGATCCGAAAGTGGCGATTCCTTACACGCGGATTCCAGTCGCGAGAGTGCCTCTCGGTGGTGTCGCGACTTCTCAAAAAGTTTCTTCTCAATGAACTGAACCATCATCTCTGAATTTGTGTTAGTGGTTTCTCTTGCGCCCAAAAATTGCCACATGGGGTTCTCACCGAGGGCCACGCGATTCTCGATTCCTCTGGGCACGATAAGGTCTGCCACCTTTCGCTGAGGCTCGACGTACTGACGGACTGTGTTAGCTTTGTCGTATAAACGGATTGTAGTACCCGATGACCAACTGACTTTCTCAAAGTTAGGCTTGACAAATCCGAACCATTGCTTGATGACACCTTCAATGTCACGACCTCGTTCCCGTACATCTCGAACAACTGACAGCCGAAATGTCTTAGTTTTGGATCATGATAAATGCAATTGGCAGTGCACTTGATACTTACGTCGACGTGATAAACAGGTGTCTCCGTCAGCCTCACAGTAAATCTGATGTGTGGTGTCATCATGTCAGCTTCATTTGCACGTTATTCACAAGTTAATAACGTACACCCATGTCAAGAAGCTCAAGCACGCGCGGGTCATGAAGGGCAAAAATGCCCTCCAAGACGAGCACATGAGGCGAGTAGATGGTTGTCGTCTGATCTAGGCGTTGGTGCTTGGAGAATGAATACACTGGTATTTCAGCCCTCTTGCTGTTCAGACATTGTTAGCCTAACTTGTGCCCATCTAGAAAGTCAAGCGAGGGCGGTCAGACGTACCCAGCCTTGAGATCTCGCAGCCTCTCAACCAAAACGTCAAAGTCAATGGCCTAGAGCAGAAAGAAGACAGCTGTGGTTAGTGTGTTCTGTTCTGCATACATAGCTGCATCGAGTTCAGGGAAAGCGGGCATACTTCTGGTGAGTCAAAGTCATACTCGTTTGCAAAGGCAAGCTTCGATTGCTCAGGCGTCAGGGACTTGTAGAAGGAGTCCTGCGGAGACAATAAGTACGGCACGTGGGATCAATTGGGCTGGGGGAGTACCATTGAAAGAATGACGACCCATGGCAAATTAAGCTTCTTCACGATGGCCTGGGACAGCGTGGACTTGCCCGAGCCAGAGCTGCCGGCGACGCCAATGATGCTGACGTCGGCCCACGGCGGCGAGTAGTAGGCTCGCTTCTGAACCGTGACATGGCTCTCATTTCTGGCCATTGTGGACAGCCTGCTCGTAGCGTGCGACTGGCGAAGAGGTTTGATGCTCCCGGGCGAGGGATTAGTGATACCGAAAAAAGAAACCCAGGCGTGGTGGAGGGGACAGGCGAGGGTGGGATTTAGCAGGCAGCCTTCTGCAACACCTTCAGGGCAACCCTGTCCTGGTTACAGAGGGATGCGCTTTGTGCAGCGGACAGCGAGTGGGCTGCTTTGGTGAGCACGAGCCTTTCGGACCAAGCGAGATCCACAGCCTTCACAAGCCGAGGGGGTGGCGAGGGAGAGCTGTTGAAGGCTTCAACAGAGGGAGAAATGAGGGATAAGATGGATATTTGAACAAAATAAATAGTAGACAGTGTAGATTAGATGTCAAACGAAGGAAGTTTGAACAGAGTCCAAGCTGGAGACGAGGAAAGGAGGTGTGGGATCATGGGGATGGGTGGCTGTTATCCATGCTGCAGCTGAATCGCAAGACGGCGGCGTCCGGGGCGAGAGCTAAGTAGTTCGGTAAGGCGATGCAGGGCGAACGAGGCAAATGCGTTAACGGTACCTGGGCCCTGGCCTGGAACGGGTGAGCTAGACGCCGCCTGACTGCCTCTATTCTGTGTTTGGCATCTCATGGCACAAAAGATAAGCACTGGACCAGGGCACGCGAGCTGGGTTCACGAGGGACCGTGTGGCTTGGCCTGGACTTGGTTTGACTCTAGACTGCAAGACATGACCTAACCGCAATTCTTAGATGAATGCTTGGGTTGTAGCGGGGAGAAAACGACTCTCTACAAGAGATCTGTAGTGTGTAGCCCCTGTCATGGCATGGCCTTGCCATCCGCTGGCTTGTAAGTGACTCCATGCATGCAGGTGTCTAGTCTGGCTTGACGTCGACAGGCACGATGAGACCGCCATTTGATTGACTGAGCGGAAGGATACGACAGCCTGAGCGGTATGCTCATTCGTATCTAATTGAATTTGACGGTTATATACATACGAAGTAAACCAAGGCATGAATTTGGTCAACATCCTCCACAAGTTTGTGGCGTCTATCCAAGGTGAAGCTTCCATGCTCACTATAACAAGGCGGGGTTTGACCAAGTACTGGGTAGGTGGTGGATGCACTGAAGACAGCGCATGCCAGGCCTCAGTGACCTGCCAGATTAGTAGGTAAAAGCCCAGCTCGGTTATCAGCCTAGTACCAATGCGTTCCACTCAGCATTTTGCATCCTCAGGCACCGTCAGGGCAGAAGCTGATGTGGATCGTGTCACATGATTGGTCACCAGCCACTCCATCCGTTGCCAGCCAAACGGACCCACGCAGCCAAGCGGCTCTTTTCTTTCGCCCCAATCAATTCTCGACCTACTTTCTCTTTTCCTCCATACTTCTCTCTTCCACTGCAGAGCTTTCCTTCTCTTCGCGAGCTTGGGCACTCAGACACAGAGCAGAGCTGGCTCTCTCTACATCCCAAATGCGCTGAATCACTGGACTTCCACTGCCCTTTATCCTCAAACACTCCCCGCTCGGTTCTCAAGAGTTTCCATAATCCCCCCAAGACCGGTCATCATGGTATGTCCCCCGCGGCGGTCTCTGTCGTCTTTCAGACGCTGACCTGACGCGTAGACGTCCTCTGCTTCCACCGCGACCCCTGGCAAACATGCCTTTGATCGCCATGTCGAGGACATCAAGTCACCAAAAAGGTAAGCGACATTTACTTCATTTTGAAGCTGGCGAAGTTTTTTTCCCAGTCTTCTCCCCCAGTGACCTGATGAACGCTATATCAATGGGAATCTCTCCTAGCATATAATGCGGAAACACGATATCAATCTTCTTCTTTTACCTGATTCACATCGCACCATTACTTTTTTGTTGCCGCCTGCGGACTTGACAGAAGCTAATGGCCTGACAGTGATATTAACGCTCTCATCTTGGACTACCTAACGATGGAGGGGTACCCCAACGCCGCCGCAAACTTTTCCAAGGAAGCGAACCTCCAGCCCCACCAAGACGGTAACTCTATCATGGCGAGGCAAGAGATCCAAAACTCGATACATGGTGGAAATATCCAGACTGCCATCGAGGCCCTGAACGACCTTGACCCTGAGGTAAGCTTTGAATTCTCATTCAACTCAGCCTCCCTTAAAATGATTAAAACACGAGTTTTACATGCACCACTCATAGAGCCTTCGGGCCTTTGATGAGGAACAACCACTTTACTATGATTTATTTTATCACTCGCAACATGTCTTGCATTGTTTTATTTGCCACAGTTGTCTAACTAGTTGATCAGATCCTGGACGAAGACAAAGCTTTGCATTTTGCGCTGCTTCGACTTCAACTGGTTGAGCTTATCCGCACATGCAACGCGACAGGTGGCGACATTGCCCCGGCGTTGAAGTTTGCGACGGAACAACTGGGACCTCGGGCACCAACCAACCCGAAGTTCCTAGAAGACCTAGAGAGAACAATGGCCTTGCTTCTATTCCCTGCAGACTCCCTTGCGCCTCGCCTCGCCGCGTTGCTTCATCCGGATCTGCGAAGGGAGGTTGCGGACGATGTCAACCGAGCCATCTTGGACAGGCAATCCCAGAGACGGGAGGCTGCTATTCGCCAGCTTGTCAAGATGCGTGTTTGGGCTGAAACTACGGCTCGTGGCAAAGGAAAGAGCCTGCCCGACCACCTCGATATTGGCCTCAACACGGAAGAGCCGGAGACATCCTCAAGACGCTCTCTTCTTGCGGAGAACGGCCATGAGCCGATGATTACGATATAATTATGTGGGAACTTGATTTGAAGGGCGTTATTCAATTAGCTAGCGTGAGAATTTTTCTGCTTAGATTTATGACAGGCGTAATGGGTTGTCCCTGGATGGGACAGGATATCCGGAGATGATCCATCTCCATGGCGTTAGGAAGGGGACATCACTGTAAGATGAAGCTGTGATAATTCCCCTGTGGTAGAGTTGTGCTACCTCGACATTCATTGTCACAATGCATGATAACATTCGTATCACCACATCACATGCTCCTCTGGGCTGCGAACTCAAATGGCTTGTCGTCGATGCCTGTATTTCGAACCATGGTTTCGATGGACTGGATCATCCAGTATTGCAACCGAATACCATTGTGCTTGACAAAAAGAATCTATTTACAACATGATGCCACCTGTGCCCTGACCCAACTGCCTATCTATTTCGTCCTGACCATCTTGAGCTTCTTGGGCGAGTAGAGGAAGTTGTTGGCGTAGGCCTTGGGGGAAATCTTCCTGGACTGAGGCTCCTGAACAAAGTACTCGTAGCCCTGCTTCTCGGCAAAGTGGATGGCGTCCTCCTTGCTCTTGAAGTTGATGTGAGTGCCCTGCATGAAATCACCCGAGGACTGCCAGCCCATCAGAGGGTTCTCCCATCGGTGGCCCTTGGGGAGAATGTCCCAGTCCATGCGCCATCGCTTGCCACGCCAATCGCCAGATTGGGTCGCGGGCTTGGTCTCCTGGTAGATTCTGGACATTGCCATCAATTTATGCACATCAAAAGAGAGTAATTTGAACCAGACTCACCGGACAGTTCGAGCCTGCAGTTCTATGGGAGCACCGGAGACGATCGCGGCAGGGAGAATATCCTCGCTGCCATCCTGAACTCGCTTGGGAACGGGAGTGTAGGTGCTAACGCCAAGTTAGCATATTGATGCATGGGTCCGTATGGGTTTCTGGGGTCGCGTACGAAGTGGCCTTGTCGGGATGGACACCGTACTCGGGGGTGTTGACGCTGGGAGCAGCCGGGACGGTGCCGGGTGAGGCCGTAACGGAGCTCTGGAAGCGGCGAGGGGCGGCGGCGAGGGCGACGCGGGGGGCAGCAGCGCTTCGCAGGATGCGGGCGGCGCCTTGGGATCGGAGAGAGGCCATAGTGAAGCGATGAGCTCTCAATTGAGGCGTGGGCGGTTGTTTGACGACGACGACGTTGGGTGGTGGTGGGTTGCGGCGATTGTGAAGTTGAGCAAGCTTGAACGGGGCGGCGCTGATTGGCTGGTGCGGAGCGACGTTTTGCCGAAGAGGCAGACGAGTGCTTTTCGGCAAGGCCAAGAACCTCGCGACTAAACATCTCGACAGAAAACCCACCCCCATTGCAATTGAGCGTCAGTCAGACCCTCGACGGACCCAACGCGGCAATTCTTGAGTTTTCGATTCCCCCGACCACCCGCCATCATGAGCTTCGTTACCCGCCGAGCGCTCTCGACGCTCATCCCCCCCAAGGTGAGCAAAAACCACCTCGCTCGGTTATGCCCGCGGCGGGCCCCGGTTCTCCGATTGCTTCCGTTGCTAACATTGAATGCGAACACAGATCGCCTCTCCCAAGGTACGCATTCCCGAAATGAACCACGATGAATTGCTTGGAGTATTTGGACAAGAAGGAGCTTGATGCTGGGCTTTTTTTTTTACTACTTCGAGATTCCCGAACGACCGACGATGGAATTGGCGCGGAGCTATGCAGAGGATGGGAGGCTGACGAAATGAATCAACACAGGCCATTGGCGCCGCTCCTGATGCTATCCGCATGCAGCGCGTCGTCAGCTTCTACGAGAAGCTCCCCCGAGGTGCCGCCCCTCAGGTCAAGGCCAAGGGCATCCTCGGCAAGTACCAGGAGAAGCACTTTGGCAAGAACCCTTCTGCCAAGCGTACGCATTACCCACCCCCTCCGAGTCCGGAATTGCCTCTGGCTTTACTGACATGCGACGCCAGCCGTCATCCACATCATTGCTTTCCTCGTCGCTATCGGATACGCCCAGAACTACTACTTCCACCTCCGTACGTATTTCCGAAGGCGGCCCGCCAACAAAAAAGCTGCCGGCCGAAATCGCAGCAGCAACACCCTGGCTAACTTGATGACACCTTCTAGGCCACCACAAGAACAACGCCCACTAAATGTAGTGGAAGCTGGATAATTGGGATGATTGTCTAAAAGGGGGCAACTGGTCGTGTACATATTTTCCCGAAACGTGTGTGATTGAACACGCCTTTGGCTTCCCTATGTATCTCTAACACGCAAGTGAGGCGATAAAACTTTTTTTGCCTGTCCTTGAAACCATTCAGTCTTTGACATATGCGTGCATATTTGTGTGCCTCGATGTTCAAATTGAGCTTGATAGTAAAAGCTATGTATGCACGAGCTCAACAAAAGCCCAGTTGATGGGCATCGTCGGCCAATCAATAGCTATAACGTCGCTTGACGGGGCTAGGAATGCAAGTTGCGTGGATTGCCATTCTAAGCCTCGTTGCCGTATCCAGGGAATCGGGATAGCTAAATGATTAATAACATTTTTTTTTTCATCTGCCGAGCTCATCGAGCTTTGGCTACGGGCTAACAGCGGGGGCTTTCCCTGCTTCCTTTTTCTTCTTCTACTTGTTTGTTCCCTTTTCTTTTGCCCGCTCGGATGGTCGCGGAATCGGAGGAGGACAGTGAGCGAGTGAATGGCCTGACATTCCGTTGCCGAGGGTAGTTGTAGTTGAGGAGGAGGGGGTTGTGCAGCAGCATGTGTTTGATGCTACCTTTCATCATGTTGTGCATTAGAGGAAACGCGCATTTGTTTTATCAGATTGGCTTTAATTTTTTTTCTTGGCCACCTTGGCCGGCCAAGTACCTAAGTTTGCGTTTCTCAAGCCGTTGGTGAACCGTAAGGAGGGTAGCCCGGGGCGGCTGAGCTGTTGGTCAAGGCAGGTACCCGCTTCAGCTCCTCTTATTAGCAGCGCAGCCCTCCCTAAGAAGAAAACATGACGGCTGATGAATGGCCTCGTCACTGCGCAAGAAGCAAAATTTCTCTCTTTGTCTCTCAAATACTAGGTGTGAAAATATTTGCAAATGATTTTTTGTTCCAACTTGGATAGAAGAAATCAATATAGCTGTGCAAAAAAAAACAGAGGTGGCTCTCCCGTCCCTCACATATGTTTGCCTCCTCCCTTCTCGCCCTCCATCTGCCACGCCACCCAGAGGGAGCGCTGGAGCCATGGCGCTGCAGTGACTCGGATCGCCCTGCTCGTGCGGCTTGGGCGGGTACGGAAGGATACTTGGAGTGGAAATTTTAGCGGATGCTTGCAGCCACGTTGGACTGTACCTGTGGGTGGTGGGAAGGGTCCTCAAATGGTACACGGCACCTGACCTTTGAGGGGGGGGGACGATTAAGTTAGTGGTGGTGCGGTAGTGCCTTGGGTACTAACTTGGCGAGGGATGTATAGGATTCGGCCGCAAGTCCGCTGACGTAGGATGAATAAAAATGCCAACTAGGTAATACAATATCTTATTCCTCAATTCTGGTCGACTCGCAGGCTGGGTCTGGGGATCTTTTTTGCAAAGTGCCAAGTAATCTGAATCAACACTTGTCCAATGCTGCATTCTTCGTCCCTCAATTCTACTGGGCAAACAGCCTGGTTTCCCCCTCTGCACTGACGCATTTGCTAATTAGCACAGTCATCCGGCCACTGTAGGGCGAGACGGTTGGATGTATCACCCGTACGCAGGTGCCCCATTCGCTGGCGCTAGGCCTAAATTAGGCGGGCTCTAACCCCTCCGCCAGGGAGTACCTATGTACTAACTTTTGGAGGGTGTGTCGGCCACGATGGCAAAGGCAAAAGACTCGGGCCAACCGCCGGTACCTCTCTCAACCTCGCCTTGCCTGACCTCGCATCTCACTTCATCCTTTCGCCCTCGCAACCCAAACCAACCCCACGGCCCGCCTCTTCCCTCCCCGCGACGACGGCTTCCCTCCTCTCCATCCAGCTCCCCTCCCGCCTCGTAATTTTTCACTTCATTTTTGCGAACACCTCCGCGAAAGGCTGCACCCGCCTCCCGATCTCCCAACTCGCCCGCCCTTGAACCGTCTACGCCCAAACTCGGCTCCCCGCCCCGCGGCGCAAAACGATTCAATCCGCACGCTTCAGGCATCGCCTTTGAGCCTTCGAGCGCACGCCTAGCACCGAGTTTGAGCGCGACGAACCAGCGAACAGTCTACCAAGGCTCCCTTCGCTTTTCCCCACCCACGAAACGGCGCATACCACGACGGATGATGGCAACAGAGGCTGCCGTTGACAAAGCCGCCGATGCCCCTGTCTCCGAATCTCAGCCTGTGAGTTGACCTCCATGTTTCCTCCTACGCTTTATTCTATTTGAGTCGGGCTTCACAGCGCCATGGTGGCCGTTTTGTGATGCATGTTGACTTTGTGATCGTGATATCGAGAATCCCGAGTGGATCGCCTATGAGCTCATGTTTGTCGACCCGCCTTGACTTTTTGCTAACCAGGTCCTCGTTTTGAGGCCACGCAGGCACTCGACGCCCAGAATGCCGACCTCGACCGTTCTCTAAATGCTACCCCCGGCATCGACGACATCGAGAACAAGCATATCACCAGTGTTGACGACCAAATCAATTCTGCCGATGCCAGCGCAAGTGGAGGCTCCGACACCGAGGCCTCAAGGGCCGATGGTTCAAAAAGCAAGGATGGCGATAAAGGACACGGCCGTACCGGCTCTTCGGTCAAGAAACCGGCCACCTTTAAAGCGGTATCTGTGAACAGGACCTTTTTGGCGGCCAAGGCAAGCGTCAACAACGCTTCAGCCAAAGCTGCTGAGAAACCAATCACTGGCTCCAGCACGCCTCCCACGGGCCACGCAAGCCTGACTTCGTCTCGACCCCGGTTGATAGCCAAGACGGGCAGCAGCGCTCGCGACTCCTCACCCCGGTCCTCGGCTGCGAATGGAAAACCAGGCTCGGCACCCGATGCGAGCGCCGTTTGGAACAAGAACCGCCGTATGTTGTATTGCATTCGGAACAACGAATGCTAAAAGTTGCTAACCCGACTATCTAGCTGTCCCCGCCCCGGAACCTAAGAAGTTGACCGACGAGGAGTTGAAGAAGTATGGTATTCACATGGCCAGTCGCCTCAACGAGGATGACGCTCAGGGCCAAAACAAATGGGCCGACATCGATGACGACGACGACGACTGGGCTCCAGAAGCAATTACCTGGGGAGACGGTACCAAGACGACATTACCCCATCCCGACGAACATCCTGTCGAAATTCCCGTCGAACACGCCGCACCACCCTCGGAAAGCGGCTCTGTAGCTTCGAAGGGCAAGGTTGCCGAAAAACCCAGGTCCCCAGCGCCTCCCCCGTCCGTAGGATCTCCACTGGCAAAACCGAGCGGCCTTGCCTCTGGCAACAAGGGAATGATTCTCAAGCCCGGCTCCCAGGACAAGCCTACACTTGTTGCCAAGCCTCCTGCACCACCAGCCCCTGTCAAGTCCCCATGGGCGACTCTACCTCCCGTGGACAAGGCTTCGCCAGGCGGACCGGAACACGCACAGCTTGCACGCGGGCAGGTTAGGGATTCACCATTGAAGGGTATGACCCCACCTCCAAAGGAGATTGCTGCCGATGATTTTAACCGATCTGGTTGGAGAGAAGGCCCCCATGGTAACAGAGAACTCTACAATCCCTCTGGCCGCCAAGAGTATGGAAGTGATCGTCGTGGCTCTATGCGAATGGAACAACACCCAAGGCACCATACCGCAGTACTACAACGACCGCCGCCATCTTCCGATTACCCCGAACCATCTGGTGCTTTCCAGACGAGCCGAGTTTCCCAAGAGCCACCGTTTGCCAGGCGACGAGGCTCTTCCAATGTGAGCGGAGGAAGTGGGTCGTTCATGCGTATGGGCAAACCCAATGATGGGTCAATGCCACCGCCAGAGAACCTGACTGCTCGTCGAACCTCGTTTGCCGGATCTGTTGATAGTCCCGTATCCCCAGGAAATCTATCTGTGTCTGCCCAAGGCCCTCCTCGACAGTCAGGATGGATGCCTCGTGCTTCTCCACGTGCCGCCTTTGCAACGCCTCACGAAGCTGGACCTCCTCCGGAAGCTGTTCAAGGTCCACCTCCCCCAGTGGTTCAGCCAACGGTTGACGATGTCGAATTCCAGAAGAAGGTCATGCGGGAACGAATTGAGCTTGCGAGGAAACGACGCCAAGAGGAAGAGGCCCGCGAGGAAGCTGAGCGAAGAGAGCGCATCCAAAAGAAGTTGGATGCCTTAGGCCCTGCTCCTGAGAAGAAATCAGATAAGAAGGAGGCGCCTGCGAAACCGGACGAGACCTCACAGCCAGATGAGCAGCGCGATGGTAGTGTATCAAGTCAAGGCGCGCCACAGCCACCGGCAGATGACGGCAAGGCTGCAGCTCAGGATGAGGCCGCTGCACCAGCGAGCAAGACGAGTCCTTCGCTCAACCCGGGAGGCCCCGCGTCTCGCCGCGTTTCCCAGAGTCAGGAGCCTAAGCCCGTAGACCTCTGGGGTGCGGCTTCCGCTACGCGGCAAGAGCGATACCCCACGTGGGCTGCAGGTACCCAGCAGCCTTCCCGCAACGTCTGGGGATCTCCCAACAACGACCGGGGGCTTGGTAACGGAACCTTCACAATCGACCTTGGACGTGTGCCCACTGACGGCGCAACAGTACAAGGAGGAAAGGGACCAGCACCTATTGCACCCCCGAGTGCCTCGACTCGACAGCCGTCATCGCAAGGCCGACCACCACAACCACCTGCAACTGCACCTATCGGCTCTCGTAACCCCCGGTTTGGCTCCGAGCTAGCGACCAAGTGGGTGGCGTCAGTCTCCGAAAACGACAAGAAGATGTCCTCGCAGAGAGTGGCCGAGAGAGCTGACCGTGAACGCCAGCTTACGGAGCGAGGTTTGACCATGGAGGATGCTCAGCCCACCATCAAAGAGACCTGGCGCGCAGTTCACAATCCTGGAGACGGTACTCGACGGCCCGTCAACGCCTCGGAGACGCAATCGCATAGACCTGGCACATGGAGGACCGCCGGGGACGAATCTCTTAAAGGCCCGTCTGGTCGAGGTAATTTGCCCCCCAGTTCTCAAGATTCGGCCCCCCCTCAAGACGACCACTCTTCCAGCCCCAATGCAGCCATCATTGGCACCAACTCATCGGTTTTGTCACCCAGCGGCAAGGGATCTAATTCTCAAGGTCGCCCATCCCGTTTCTTCCCCCCAACCAAGGATGCCCGCGGCGAGCACAATGGCCCTCACGATGCCTCACGACCTAAGTCCCCAACCCCACCACCTCCCACAATGGAAGGACACCCAGTGTATGAAGGGGATGTTATGCGCCCTCATGTTTCTCTGCCTAAGCCTCAACCAGTTGTCAAGTTGCCACCCTCCATGGCAGCTTCTCACCCCCAGCAGTCTCGCCCACAATTTGGCTGGGCCAACCCTCCCCCCTTCAAGGATGCCCGCGCGCCGCTTAGTCCGCACCGCGTTCCCCTGACTGCCGGTGAGAGTAGCCAGGAAACATGGCAGAACCGAATCAACACTCTCCTCAATGGCTCCAGATCGCCACCACAGAGGTCGATTGGTGTTGATCCCGCGAGTAAGAGCGCCCTGGATCAAGCCATTCAGCCAGACTCTGCTACAGTCTCGCTCCCAGGCTCTACCTCTGCTATCCGACAGGTGAGCGTTCGCGCCACTCCTATTAGTAAGCCTATGGCAGAAGAGTGCTTCGAAGAGCAAGAGATGGGATCTCTTCCGCAGATCAGACTGCCGCATAAGGCACCTGAGGCAGCCTGGCTGCCGGCATTAGCGCAGACAAAGCCTCTGCCGAAGCGATTCTTGATTCAGCCAGCTCTCATGGAGCCGTATTACTTCCCTGCTGAAGTTGTTGGAGGTGGAAATGCAATGAAGATTCACTTCCCTGGCATGATGGAGCCTAGGATTGTCACTGTTCCCTTCTCAGCCACTCGTGGAGGGCGCGGCTCGCACGCCCGATCAAACGGGCCACGACACCGTGGATCCGGGCACGAGCGCCGCGGAGGGAAACGAGATAGCTCTAGCACGCGAGGCGAACACGGCACACCTTCTGGGCGAGGTGGACGCGGAAGCTATCGCAGCCGAGGAACTGAGAACTGGAGCCGAGCTCCGGCCGCTCCTCCCTCGTTATCCACTTAATAAATAAGTCAAGATGATGGAATCGCACGCAGCATCCATCTGGGGCGGCTCCCCATTATACCAGTAGAGACTCGCTCTCTACAACCTATCATCTATGTATCCTAGTGGTGCTTAGATTTTCGTGCCAACCGCACAGTATGAGAGTATCCCTCCCTGTTGGCATCCTCTCACCTCACTCCGGTACTAGAGGGAGCTGTTCGCCTGCGGCGAGCGTGTAGCATCTTGGAGCACGCGTGTATTCCTTGACCTATTTGGCATTGTGGAGTATGAAGACCCTGTCTCGGGGCTTCGTATAGGCGTGGACCGCATCGCCTTTGAGAGCATGTCTCTCACAAGATTTCTTATTATTCCTATTTCACCCCTTTTTTGCTAGTCTCTCAACCTCCACCCTCATAACCACGTCTGTTCAGCGCCAGCCCGTCGGATGACTAGGCTCTTACTCGATTGGGTTGGCAATGACAGACGCAAGGGGAGCCTCGAGTACCCCATTTCTAAGGGGAGAGAGAGACCTTTTCGAAGATCTAATCAATTCTTGGAACGGATGAACGGTAACAGCGAAGTCGGACGAAGACGGGGCGGACCTCTCCTTGCGGGAAGAAGAGAAGGGCATTAGCCCCTGAACCGACGACTACGAACTATTAAAGAAAAGGTGCCTTGGCTTTGCTTGGTTTTTTTTTGTGAGGGTGGCTTCTGTTTGACATGACGACCTGCTGCGGGTTAATGTTTCTGGCCGATCCGGCGAATGGGGTAACCAAGGGAAAAGATGAGACGCCTTTTTTTGTTCTTTTTGGAACTTGACGCGACCCGGAACTGGACACGGATGATGGATGATGACGAGGCAGTAGGCCAGCCTGACGCTGTGGAAGATAGTTAATGGACTGACAAAGACACAAAGTACGCAAAACGTTCTCAAAACAACATGCCCCCAGTTTCTTGAAAGTGATGTAAACCGCGTGATGATTTCTCATTTCTTTCCTCTTGCAAATCGGACATGATAAATTCAGGCAATATTTGTTTGAGTTGAATATTTCGTCTTGATTTGTTTCTACTCATACCACCACCACTTCAAAAACAAGGAGCGGCTTCGTATGGATATATGCACTGGGCCACCCTTCTCGTCTCGATCCCCTTCCTAACCGCATCTGTATAGCAAGTTCTATCAAGCAACAGAACCAGACATTAAAATGCCACATGATATTTCCCATAAGACTCCAGACGCCTCTCCCTTCCACTTTTGGCACTAGACAGCTCGCTTCGTTACCGTAACATGGTCATTACTCTTCGTTTTAACGCCAGCATTAGTCAAGGTCGATGCTTGACAGCCTCGGACAAGAATTGGGTGTCCGCCGCTCGTAGACAAAGCCCTCCTTTTTTAGTACTCTTCCACCGCGCAGTTGGGATGCAGGACGTAGACAACCTGGGCGGCCGAAGCAGAGCTGCTGGCGCCAGTATCGTCAGAGCCATCGGCGCGCAGGGCCATGAGGATGTTTTCCTAAAACATGCAAGTTAGTTTTCATTGTGCTCAATTCATATTTGCATTGGCTAGGGGATAAACTTACCTTGACCATCTTCTTGAGAACCATATTGGCAAGACCCTTTTCACGGTGGTAATCCTCCTCGTCATTGAGCTCACTCTCTTTCTGTTCGAGATACCAGTTAATGAGAACCTCGCCATTGACGCCTTCGCCAGTGCCGCTCTCGTCATCATTGACACGCTGAACAATCATGTTGACCATCTTGATGTAGTTGTCATACGTAATAGTATGCTTGCGCTTGTCGGATGGTGCGACTGAGCCCTCGGCTTGCTGGGGCTCGGCCATTGGTGTATCGACTTCGCGGGTGACACCGGCAGCGGCATCGGCGGCACGGAGAAGGGTATCGCTGTCCTCTTGTGTGTCGTCGTTGATTTCAATGTCATCGTGCTCTACCGAGATGATACTCTGTCGAAGCAGGTTGTACGCCTCGATAACCATATCGGGTCCAATGTCCTCGGTACAGTTGACCTTGGCAATCGCCTCGGATAGACGAATCATACTCTCAAGTTGACGTACGGTGATACGGTACGAGTTTTTGCCAACACCGCCCTGCGCATCGTCGGCACGGAGTTCCTTGTACTTTTGTACTAGGATGTCCTTTGCTTCATCACTGAACTCTGGTCGGAAGGTCTTGGCGAAACGAATGTATCGCTGGAGCTGCTCCGTGCTGAATTCGGGCTCAACAGCCTCGTCACGGAGCTGGTGAATACCAACGATGTGCTCTGCAAGGTGACGATCGACTTGCTCGTTGCATTCGTCAAGGACCACAAAGAAGAGATCGAAACGAGACATGATAGGCGCCGACATGTTGATGTTGGTGCGGAGAGTAGTCTTGCGGTTGTAGCGGCCGCCGACGGGGTTGGCAGCAGCCAAAATACTGGTTCGAGCGTTGAGGGTAGCCTGGATACCAGCCTTGGCAATGGAAATTGTCTGCTGTTCCATGGCTTCGTGGATGGCAACCTGGTCGGCAATGTCCATCTTGTCGAATTCGTCAATGGCGCAAATACCGTTGTCTGCAAGCATGAGGGCACCGGCTTCGATTGTGAACTCTCCTGTTTCTTCGTCCTTTACCACGGCTGCAGTCAGACCTGCAGCAGATGAGGCCTTACCACTGGTGTAAACAGCTCGGGGGGCAAATGAGCAGACATATTTGAGGAATTGTGACTTGGACGTTGAAGGGTCTCCGACAATGCAAATGTTGATGTCACCTCGGAGTTGCATGCCTTCGGCGGTAGATTTGTGGACACCAGACATGAGCTGGAGCAACAGGCCCTTCTTGACAACTTCGTGGCCATACACCATAGGGGCAATGGACTGGACAAGGCGAGAGTAAATGTGGTCGCCGTGGACCATTGCTCGAAGGTCTTCGATCTCGGACGGGTTCATGGATGCCAGAACGGCGGCTTGAGCATCCTCGACCGACTCATCGCCGTCGTTGGCGTTGTTCGTTGTCAATGCATTGACGACTTCGGCAGCGCCTTGGGCGGCAGACTGGCCGGAGGAAGTGTTGTCTGGTGTTACCATGCAGGCAAGGAAAGCCAGGCGGTAAGTCAGATCACGTACACCGAGAGCTTTTAGACCACTGACTCCCACACCGCCTGCATCGGCTCCTCGAGGCGCATTGCGGTCATCACGAATAGCAGTTGGTCGCAGGCCAGGAAGACCCAATTGGCTGACATCAGGAACTACAATCAAGGCGCCAGTGAAGATGCACTTCTCACCAGCCTTGGCTCGGTCCACAATCTCACCACGGAGGATGACATCCATGGTTCGGGGCATGCTTCCGGTTGGAATTTCGGAACTGTTCTCCTGAATACGAACCTTTTGCCAATCGACAAAGGTGCTGTGGCGGATGTCTAATTGCCATGCCATGCGGTTTTGGCAAGTGGGGTTGGGGCACTGTGTAGGCTCGGTGTATCGGAAGGTCTGTTCAACATTAGGGACAACGTTGCGGCAAGCCTCGCAGACAAAGGTGGCCAGCGACAGCTCAGGGCGGACTTCGGAGGTTCGAGTAACGGTTCCAGAGATGGACAGGAGCTGGCCAATGTTGACAGCGCGCAGGGCACGCACTCTTGAAACAAGGGGCAGGTTGTAAAAGGCGATGGAAAAGAGCTTGTCCGTCTGCTGGCGCTCGTTTTTGCTGTGGGACGAATCAGACTGGCTGGCAGAGCCCAGATTGCTAGCGCCAGAGGTGGTCAAGTTGCTCGAAGCGGTGGGTTGGCGATGCTCGCGGAAGTATTGGGGCTCGTGTTTGGCAATCATATTGTGGAGGGCAGCGGTGAGGAAGGGGAGGAAACGGTAGTATTGGCGCATGACACCATCTGCCAGACTGCCGTTCTCCCAAGAAGCCAAATGCTTGTAGTCGATGTAAAATGTGGAAAGCTGGTAGGCCTTCATGCCCTTGATCTGGGCAATGTAGTACTTGTCGGTGGTGACAGCGCTGGAGAGTGGGACACCTGATAAAACAGGGTCTTCGATATAGCTGCGGCAGCAAGTCAGTGGCAAGCCAGGGAGATTCCGCCTTTGTTCGCTGTACTCACTTCTCGATAAAGGACTCGAAGTGTTCCTGAACCAGCATGCCAATTCGATCCTCGACCTTGGGAATATTGGAGGCATCTGGAATCCTCGAGCTTCGGGGGACCTGGTCGTCTGCAAATCCATCGGCCTCGCCGCCGCCGTAGTCACTGGGAGTGGGTGCGCCCATGGCCTCGGAGGGAGGCCCTCGAGGTCGACCTGCCGACGACGAGGGGTAGCCATAGTTGTTGCGTCTGGGGGTTGCGCCGCCAGCCCGTGAGAGGGCATCGGACATCATGAATCCGGTGTCGCTTGGGGTGGCCATGGCGGGCGACACTGGTTTGGTAAGAAGTGGGATCGGATCGGCTGCTCGCCTGGTGCACCTCACTCGTTGCTCGTTGTGGTGGGAGTTGTGTTGGTTGTCGAGGTCTGGTTGTGGGGGAAACCAGGAAGTTTTGCTGGCCCAAGGATTTAGGTGGGACACGTTGGCCGGCGCTAATTGGGGCCGGTGAGGCGCGTCCAGAACGCGTCGAGGGGTCAATTAACGCGTCGCCACTTTAATTGACTGCATGGGTTTAAGCATTTGTTGCGCATCATGAAGCGCTTGATCCTTGGCTCAGGCCGGTACCAAGGTTCCCGGACCTGTTGAGGTAGGCTGGGCAGGAGTCTCGTTCTTTTACACTCTCACTGTTTGTGGCCTTGTGTCAACCATTAGTTGTGTCATTTTCGGCCTGTGTTCCATGAGGTATCCAAGGTTTACGCTATGAGAAGCATCATGCATCAGATATGATTAATTTGAAGAGCTAAAGAAGTGCAGAAGAATATGGGAGAAGGTGAGAGAAGGCGAGGAAATCTTGATGCCACGCAACGTAGATCTCCTTTTCTTGTGCGGTCAGTGGGTAGGTAAGCGAGCTATCCTCAACCATGGGACGAGTTGGGCCAGATTTGCATTCGGCCCCATGGAACTTATCCCTTTGGGTGCCGTAAGCCTTTTAGGGCGACCAGTTCCGCGGATGGCACAGCATCGACCTAGAGAGAGGCAAACCTAAGGAGCCAGCACTGCTACGAGTTATTTTGACTGCTTGCGAGAGCTGGTTTTACTGTTTGTGTTACGAGAAGCGCCGCAAGAGCCGCTGCAAAAGAGGTCGAAAACGAAATCCCAATTATCCCTTTGAGTGGCGTAAGCCTGCACTCAAGTACCGAGCAAAGTAGGTCGCCGGCTACAACCCTCTTATTTAGAATTATATAATTTTTAACTTGGGGTATAGAATATTATTCTTATTCGAAGGTATTTTATTTATCTAAATTTATATTAGGTTTCATAATTTTATCTTTTTTGCCTTGTGTTTGAAGTGAGGTACCTTGATGACCAAAATTAGGCAGTCTTCCACCGAAAGACCAAACTTCGCGGTACCAACCACATACTCCAGCTCCTCTTGAGCCGAACATGTAGCAATGTAATTAAGTGCGAGGCTCTCGAGTGACCGATCTAGTGATAGAGCCATGGTATACACTGCCACAGCGATCATTATTCACGGGTTGCATTTGAGCTTTTGTTCTCAATGCGAACCGCAAGGCAAAGAGGGGTACCAGGTGATGCTTCACTCCTACGCATCCCAAAGTGCAGTAAGCTGTCTGACACTGCTGCCTACTGGTACAGCGCCCTACCTCGTCTTTGAATGACGCAGTTCATTAGTCTGAAGCTGCACATGAGGCGTATTTTATTGGCAGGTGTGCCGCAAGGCGATCTGTGATGAACATGGGACCTGTCAATTTATCTTGTTCAATGACCCATGGTCTGGCCAGATTTCCCAGTTTTGATCTTTTTGATTTGATCCTCAATTTTACACCACCCAATTATTTTTGCAACACGAAGCCGCAGAGACAGATTATCGAATGAAAACAGCCCTGGAGAAAACCACGAGTGTGACAGCATGACTTCGTTGAGAGTTGCAGCAGGCTATTTAACCCTAGCGGATAAGGCAAGAAAGCCAGTCAGCTTTCTACAAGAAGCCATAGAGGCCTATGATGATTTACAGAATCTGAAACAGCAGGTGAGAAAGAGATCAGTGAAACAAGGCGACACCGTTCATAATGTATTTTTCTAACAATTTGTGAGTAGATTAATAGCATCGATGCCATCGTCCAATACTACCGCGAGACGCCTAACCCATTTCCGAACGATCCACATTTACCACAGGCGAGCAATTCTTTATCCATTGCTTCGACTATCAAGCAACTGGAAAGGATTAGACACGAGCTCAACGTGATTGCTACAGAATGTGCAAAAGTGTCGGAGGATAAGTTCTCGCCAACTCAACGACTTAAATTGCTTCAGCGTCGAACAAAGATCAACAGACTGTTTGAAAGATTCCGGGACGAAAAGCAGAACATATACTTAATGTCCATTCAACGTTTGGAAGCTATGCTTGGGGCAATGCAAAATAAGTGAGTAAAAAGGGGATCTTGAGTTGGCTTCACCCCCTGACTGTAACCAGATACGACGGCTCTACACAGATTGAAGAACTAACAGAGTCGTCAAGTGTGGACGGCGAAAAAAGTCACTTGCTTGAGATCCCCATAGAGCAAAGCACCATGGATGAAGGCAACTCTGACCACCTTGCCTTGGGAAAAGACCGCTCAAAGAGCCCTGATTTAGGCTTGAACAGCAGCAAAGGCCCTACTGTTTCGCAGGATCTACATATTCCTGCTGTTGATCTTAAGTCTTTTAATGAGGCCCGAAGGTGCCGATGCAGATATCGTCTCAAACAAAATCGCATCAAGGGCCCAGTTTATCTACAAACTCTATTCGGATTGCTGCTCGTTGATTACAGCGCGAGATCTGGAAACAGCGTGTGTCGATGCTCCGAGTCTAAGTTTGGGCCTGCGGAAGAGCCCCTCATCAATCTACAGTATCAGCTTCCACCCTGGCTTTGGGCAAGAGAATGCTTGATAAGAGCGACATACAACAACTTTAGCCTGAGCTTTGCTTTAAGACCTGCTAGAGTGCTGAACCTCAATGATCCTATGTGGGGATGGATAGATCAATGCGGTGAGGATTCTGGTTCAAGTCGTGACACTTTCCAGTACTATCCCCGTGACCATGATCCCCACGGAGAAGGATTGATCGAGGTGAGCGATGAATATTCTCGTTAATCTTCAAGAGCCACTTATTAATTGAACCACAGTACGGAATTAGCTGTGGCTCATTCGGGGCTATCAAGGTATTGTTGGAACAGTGGAAGAATTTGTTGCAAGAACAAGGTCTACCAAGGTAAGCCGGACCTGCACTCGGACCAAATCAATCGCAAAGCTAATAGCTATCAGAGAGGCCGGTATTCGAGCAGAACTTCATTTAAAGGAAGAAAATCTTGCAGAAGACAAAATCTACCTGTTGAAAGAAGTAATTCGTTGGACGAAGGATATGCCCGAGTGTGAATCAACAAAGGTTCACCAAGCGGCTCTCCAAGGATACGGGATGATGGAAGCACTCAAAGAAGAAGCCTGGGCGATAAACGAGACTGATCGTGTCGGACACGCTCCCCTTCATTATGCTGTCAGAGAGGGCCATGCTGAGGCAGCACGGGAACTGATCACAGCGGGCGCCAACGTTGACGAGCCAGGTTACGACGGGTGGACGCCACTTATGTTTGGCGCAAAAAGCGGCCATGTCGAGAGCATGAAGCTTCTACTAAAGGGGAAGTGCAACATTGAACAGCAGAACCGAGCTGGTGATCGAGCAATTCACTTAGCAGTCAGCAATGGCTGTGTTGAGGCGGTTGAATTACTTCGGGTGGCGGGCGCGTCAGCTTCAGCGCCTGGTTATCGTGATGGAACACCATTGCACTGTCTCGCCGAGTGCACTAGTGAAGACCCTGATATCATTGAAAAGATAGCCGCTTTGTTATTAGAGGATAAGAGTGTGAGCATCGAATCCCGAGATCGCAACGGATTCACACCAGCCATGCTCGCACTGAGATACAACAACCCTTTATTCCTACGTATCCTCGTGAAAAGAAACGCATCTCTGAAGCCCATCAGCTTTTTATCTCGCAATATACTTCACATTGCGGGATATTACTCCAATCTTGAGCTTTTGGAATGCCTCCTTAGCTTGGAAGACGAAAAGTTTTTGGGCATCTGTACCGAGCTTCGCGATAAGGAAGGTGACACTCCGAGGAAGGGGCTTCAATGGCTGTTGGACGCTTCTCCGTTGGATCGAGGAATGGCTCGGTGCCCTTCGTTGACCGAGCAGGAAGCCTTCAAGAGACTGTATCGAAAAATTCGAGACGCAAATATCCAGTACGAAATTCGAATGCTGGGAGATGCCATGAGTACACTTCGTCAGGACGATGGCGGCACAGCAGCATCACTGATTCGCGATCTAGTGAAACAGAAGAAAGAATGGGAACTGGACGATTTGGTTGCGTACTATCGTGGGATTCTGCAACAAATTCAGAATGGCGATTTTGGCGGGGTTATCTGTGGTTTGGAAGATGACATTTCAGATTTGAGTCGCCAGCTGGGCATGCTGTCTTGGGATGTCGAAGACGCCGGTGCTTCGTCCCAAGGCAACGGTGAGGATTTTGAGCTTTGCAGCTCCGAGGATGAGGATGAACTTCCTGAATATGTTCTGGCATCTGATCAAGGCGGTTCGGCTGAGATGCAGGCTCCACGGGGTCTGGGGGACTGAGCGCCTGTAAGGAATGACAGCAGTGTCCTTGAAGCATGTCAAACTAGACTGCAAGAGACTAGATTTGTGTCAGTTTTTAGATGCCTCACAAATATGGAACTGAAAGGCACAGTGTAAATCGGATCTAATATCGAACTCGTGACTCATAACAACCATTGGAAACATAGGCATTGATTGGTTCTCTGGGCAGCGGCAAAGATAGAGAGTGAGAGGGTATTGAATCCGGCTGAGATGAGTAGGACTAGAATTCGAGTACTTTTAGGCCATGCTCTGCGAATTTGGGTGACGAAAGACTGCCATGACTAGACTACTTGAAAGCGTATGATATACCTGTACATCGTCACTTATGGAAGTGGTGTTTCATGGATTGGCACGCAAGGCGCGATAGCCAGTTCCCTTGTGTGCACAATCCAACCCTCGAACGATTGCTATAATGTACTTCTCTACTGAGGCCATTGCATAGGCAAAATTAATCTCAATTACAAAAAAAATTAAAAGAGGAGCTATGCTATATAGTTGAGCTGACTGAAAATCATTCCAGAGCTGCATTAAAAGACCAGATTAGCGGAGAAAGTTGCGGCGTAAGCGACCTCGACCTCGCTGTACATTACATAAAACATCAAGCAGTAAGTTGGCCCGAAACTTCACACAGGGACCTATGATATTAGAGTCATTGGTGATTTTCTCGCTATTTAGTTAATACCTGCATCCCTAATAAGATTTGAGGGGAGATTCAAAATTTCAGTAAAATTTCCAAGGCTGCGTTGTTGCAGCAATTTTCATCGCAAGGTTGTGCCAAAATATCAAGTCCTGTGCTCAAAATGCGAGGCGCGAGACGGGTGCAAGTAATGGGCGGTATTATCGTGGGACGGATTGCAGAGTGACGAGGTGAGGGTGCAATTCACATGCATGCAGTGCCCCGTTTTGCGACCCCTTGACGAGCTGAATGGTCTCGCACCAAAGCCTGATTTGATGTGATCTGGTGCGACATGCAGATATTGGCTGGATGAATGACAGAAATGACGGAAGCAGAGTGGCTCGCAGGGATTCCGGTGGCGGTGTGGCGATGCAGGCCGACAGAAGCTAGGAATGGACGGGACGGGATAAATTCAAAGACGGAGCGGGATGAGCTGAGAGTCAACAGCAGCAGGACGTATGATGATGGCTGCGGTGGTGGTATGTCGCATCGCTCAGTCAATCAAGTACGACGACGACGACGCATCATCATAGTGTGGCTGGTTTGACCTGTTTGTTTGTGGAATTGGCCGATGTTCCATGGACAAATCAGATGTGCCGGTGCCAAGAACCGGATGGGAGGGATGCACGACGAGGAGGGTGCCGCAACCTTTTCCAGATTCCTCTGCACCAAACCTGTTGGTGTGAACATGGGCTGGTGTGTGTGCTTGTATCAGACGGTCCGTTGACCCCGCCGTGGAATGTAACGGTTTAGTTCACTACTACGAACTTTGATTAAAAGGGAGGCTAACAGAAGAAGCAAAACAAAAAACAAAGCAAGGCACCAAAAGCTTGAGCGAACAAAGTTTTAGTCCTTTTCCTTCCTTCCAGAAGCAAATACCAGGGTAGCATCCATTGCATCTTGATACCACAGATTGCACATCTTCTGCTCGAATTTTCCCGCCTCTTTGGGCATGGTTGACAGCAGGACCAAGGCCAGAAACCCAGAAACTCGGGCCCTCCCCTGCACGACTCACGCAAGTAACTGGGTCAAAGCGCTTACACAGGCCACGCCCTCCAGATCTCCATCGCTGCGACGCTGACTGCAGAGCGATTGCCGATGGAAGACGTCACATTCTTATTTATTTCATTTAATTGATTTTTTCTTTCTTTTCTGCCTCCTTGTCATCTGCTAGCTTACTTGTCCCTTAATCAACCAGAAACCCCGCGACATACGACACCATCTAGACATGAGCGCGAATGGCCTGACTCCACCGCTGGCGGGCACTTCCGCCATTCTCTCCAATGGATTCAAGATAGCGCTAGCCACCCGCTAACCCACCATAACCTTGCGCGCGACCCCGCTGCGAGCCCGCTAACCACAAGGGCCCACCACCACCCAAGCTTTCAATTCGGCCAATCACCTGGTGCACCCAACGTCATCAGTGGGCGATCCAGTCGCCCTGAGGCAGCTCCTCCTGTTTGTCGCACGACGAACAGGGCAGGACAAGACGAGGGAGAGCTTGCTTTGGCCGCGCACCCACGATCTCTTCTCCTCCATCATCCATCAACCGAGCGTCGTGGGCGCAGGGTTCACTCTTGTTTCACTCTTTGCCTCCTCCCTTGCGTCGCTCATCACTTCTTCGCTGTCGCATGCGCTGTCTCTGATTTTCTGCACCAGGTCTTCTAGACGCGCTCTGATCCCGTCCCTCACCCTCCCACCTTGGTTTCCTCCTTTCCCATTCCGCCGTGATAGGTGACACTTCCCGTTCGGCATTTGAAGGGAGTTCAATCGCTTCATCCCCTCACCACCATAGTCAGAGTGCTGGTGGAATTGGGACTGTCCATCTTTTTTTTTTTTTTCACACCCAAAAGCTCACAACACGGCTTGCTTTTCTCGCTCACCAACCGCACCCACCTGCTTCCGCGGCTCCCCCGGGCGCGTTGGCATCTTCCCTCTTTTACTCCAAGGCTTCTTGATCCTTGATCATGGCTTCTAATTGGAATCGCTGGAAAGGCATGTTTGGCCTGGGCAATGGCGTTAACGGCACCAACGGCACCAACGGCTCGAGCTCCCACCGCCATGCCTGGCTCCACGAAGAGGAACGCACTCGTAAGTCGCATACGCATAATTCCCCCCACTGCTCTGAATTGGCAAGAACAACATATACTGACCTTCTAAACCTCAATCACAGTTCTACCTCATTATCGAAACCAAAACATAGACTCTGCAATTCCACCAATTGACGTTACTCGCGTCTGTTTGCGACTACGTCACCTGGTCCGCGAATGCATCCCCTGCGACCTTGAGGAGGCTCAGATTACTCGTTCTCATAGCACCATCATCACCAAACAGGTTCTCCAGGCCGCCAAGGAGGCCGGTGGCTCTCAGCACCAAGGATGTGTCGTATGTTAAACCCCGCGATGATATCTCTGTCATGTCCCGTAATTAATTGTTGTAGGTCTACGCTTTGTTGGTCAACATGCAGTGGTTCCAGCGCGAAGCTCTTCTTGAGCTATGGGATGCCAGTCTTCACAATCTTCGTTCGACTGCTTGCGCTGTCCTTGCCAAACAAATGTAAGTTTACCCCAGCAAACATGGTGGCTTTTCTAACGGTTGGTTCTCACCATAGTATCGAGGGCGAGGATGATATGGAATACCTGCTCCACACTGTCCTTCTTAGACGATACTCATTTATTGTTGATCATCTTCCGACTGCTCCTGTGAACGTCATTGAAAAAGCGGTTGATCTGCATGCAGTTCGCGTTATCGGTTCATCGGGTTACCAAAAATGCATCGCCTATCTTTGGCGCGGCTGGCTCGTACAGGATGAAGATGATCCGTCCGTCTTTGTTGATTACAAAGATAAGGATAATTGTAATTTTATCACCCACATGGATCCCGATCGCATGCGCGCTCCTCGAAACCAAAATGCGGCTCAAGTTCTCTTCTCCCTCATCTATCTCGGTATCTACACTGCAGTCATTCTTTCGGTGAACCGCAATGGCGAGATCGACGGTGCCGAGATTGCTCTATACGTCTTCACTTTTGGTTTCGTTGCGGATGAACTTGTCAAACTCTACAAGGCTGGGTATCATATTTTGGGTTTCTGGAATGCCTTCAATGGCACTCTATATGCGCTCTTAACCGTGTCTCTCATCTTTCGTATCATTGGTCTTTTCTTCACGAAAACTCCTGAATCTCTCACCCACTACACCAAAGTTAGCTATAGCATGCTGGCTTTCACTGCACCCATGTTTTGGGGTCGACTACTACTCTACCTCGACAGCTTCCGTTTCTTCGGTGCTATGCTAGTGGTACTCAAGGTCATGATGAAAGAGTCCGTCATCTTCTTTGCTCTGCTCATCATCTTGATCATCGGTTTCCTGCAAGCTTTCATGGGCCTGGATCTTACTGATGACAACGTTGCCGGTGATATCTGGGCCATGGCAGAGTCCATGCTGAGAGCAATTATGCAAAGCCCCGAATTTGGTGGGGTGGAAGGTTTTGCTTATCCATGGGGACAAATTCTCTACTACGTTTTTACGTTTGTCGTTATGGTAAGTTGTGCAACTGATCTTCTTGCTTGAATCGAAGCTTACAAAATTGTCTGCAGATCATTCTTCTTAACATTCTCATTGCTCTCTATAACTCATCCTACAGCGACATCTACGAAAATGCTGATGACGAATATCTGGCTCTCTTTGCGCAGAAGACGATGCAATTTGTTAGAGCTCCCGATGAGAATGTCTACATTGCTCCCCTCAACCTCATCGAGATGGTTGTTTCGGTTTTAACTGAGTGGTGGATGCCCAAGAAGACGTACGAGTTTCTCAATGACTGTGTTATGGCCGCTATATATTCGCCCCTGCTCTTCGTCACCGCTTATTTCGAGACTCGCACTGCCCACGATATTCGCCGCAACAGGGCTCGTGGCGAGGAAGATGATGACCAAATTCAGGAATGGGAACAGCTGGCCCATTCGATGGACTTTGAGGCAGAGGGTTGGGCAAAGACGTGTGCAACCGCCAAGCCAAATGTTGAGGAAGAACCAGCGGTACTCGAAGTTCGTAAGCTTCGTGCTGAAGTTGAGGACCTGAAGTCGATGCTGTCTGGTATCACTAAAGCCATTACCATGCAGGCTGAGCAGCAGCAAGAGAACCTGAGGCTTATGAATGAGACCACAAAGCTGACGGCGGAAATAACCCGGGCAAGGTCCAGAGATGCAGCCCCAGAGACAGAAGCTTTCGAAGTGCCTGAGACACCGGGAACAGTTGAAGGGACTGAGTCGGAGGCCCCGGAGACTTCGGAGGCTGGCGACACGCAGGATGGAACAGATGCTCCAGATGCTCCAGATGCACCAGAGAGCAGCAAGTCTGGGAAGAAAAAGAAGAACAAGAAGAAGAACAAGGGTGGCGCGGGAGGTTCCAACGCATGAAGATTGAGTTGCTATTGAGTGGACTTGAGTGTAGTTCTTCTTCGTAAATCGAGGAAGGACCCTTTTCCATCATATTTCGATTGTCGTCATGGTTTTCGGTTCAGAAGGACGGGTTCGGTATCGGTTTTCTATGTCATGATCGCATGCTTTACGGCTATATTACGTTGCGGCTGTTCGAGTACGAAGTGAATAATTCGAGATTGAGTGTTAAATTATTAGCGAAGATTAAATTTGAAACTGATTACTATGATTACCTAAATAACCTATGCTTCTTTATCTTGTTTATCACACAACGATGCGGTTGGCACAACCTAGCGAGAATATATATCGCATCCCCGTGTCCCCATGATGAAGGATGGTTGCTAATTTCTGTTTAGGCGCCAATTGCAGATTTGCCCAGAATTGACACCCTTGCCAAATAAGCCGCTGTATGCTCACCTCATCAACCCAGGCATGGGATATGAGGGTATAGCCGTAGGGGTTAGGGTAGCTCCATGCCGGCAAGCATTGTCAACTAAACTTTACCGTGGTGAATTGGCCATTGGTAAAGTTACAAGGATGTACTAATTGAAAATGCCATGTCTTGAATATTGGCTTGAGCTGACAGAAGGATTCGCGAGGTGGGCTCGGTCGAATGTTTCTACCAATTTGGACAAGAGTGGGACGTAGTGCTTACTCTGTCTGCTGTGCCCCTTCAATTTCTGACTTGGCCATCGTCTGCTGTGTTTTGATTTCGCGAATCTCACTTTCGCACACCTCAATAAAATAAGTGTCCTGCGAGGCTACAGCATAGAAATGATGAGTCTCGCCCCGGGCGCACCGCTGTCTGCGGCTCTGCTTGGCGCCGTGGAACGGCTACAGTCCCTAGGCTTGTTTCAGAATGGCCTCCCCCAGATGCTGACCAGGGTTGCATTGGCTCTCGCCGGTCTCGCTGCGCTGAGGAAGGCAAACAAGATGTTCAGCCAAGCCAAGATCAACAACTACACCAAAGACGTCTACGACTGGCCAAACGAGATTGTCATTGTGACTGGCGGCTCTGGAGGCATAGGAGCTCCCCTTGTGAGGAAATTAGCAGGAACCGGCGCGACCGTCATCAACCTCGACATTGTGCCGCCAAAGGATCCATTGCGTACGTGCTTCTTCTTCTTCTTTTACTCGAATCTGTAAGAGCCACTACTCACTGCACGCAATGAACAGCGTCGAATGTCCATTTTTACAAGACGGATCTTACCAACATCGCAAGCCTCAAGGAAATTGCTGCCGAGGTTCGTCGGAACCATGGGGATCCGACGGTGCTCGTCAACAACGCCGGGGTTTCCAAGATGCTGTGCCTCCTTGAGGAGACCGAGGAGGAGATACAGCAAACCTTTGACATCAACATTGTGTCACACTTTATCCTGATCAAGCAGTTCTTGCCCAAAATGGTGGAGCGCAACCACGGCCACATCGTGACGGTGGCCAGTATGCGGAGCTTCGTGGTGGGATCCAACGGCGCCGACTACGCCGGCACCAAGGCGGCTGCGCTGGCCCTGCACGAGGTTGTCGGGCAGGAAGTGCGAATCCAATACAATGCTCCTAAAATCCGAACCACGTCAGTGCAGTAATTGTTTTCATGTGTTGTTTTTTTTTGTCTTGGTTGACTAACTAAGCTGTTGCGCAACAGCATCGTCCACCCGGGCTTTGTTCGGACGCCAATCATCAACAAGGTCATTGACTATGCCGAGGCTAAGTTCAACGTTCTCGATCCAGAGGATGTTTCAGACGGCATATTTAAGCATATCCTTTCCGGGAATGGCGGCCAGCTCTTCTTCCCAAAGAAAATGTCCATGGTGGCAAGCGTGAGAGGGTGGCCAACGTGGCTTCAAATACTGCTCAAGGATAGTCAGTTCAAGGGCTTGGTTCCATACCATGCCCGTGACAATAAATAGGGTACCTTGAGGGTGAAGCGGCGATCAAATTCGTGGAGATGACCTGTCAGCAAGACAGTACAACACAGTGCACTAGTATATGGTGGATGGTAAGTGCTAGGTGGATAACGTTCGCCCAACGTAAGCCTTTATATAAACTTTGAATGCATGTCACTTTACGAGTTGTATTAGTCACAGCACTTCACATGCTCATGTTGGACCTAGTGGGCGGTGATGAAAGCATCCTCCTTTTCATTAACTTGATATCCTCATATATATAAAGAACATGATGACCCAACCGGTTTGCATTTCAAAGCCGTCGCTTTTCCCAATCCCAAGACCCCAACGCTCCCTGTGTCTTTACCTTGGACTTATTTTGAAGGAGGAAAGTATTTCCTATGTCCACAAGTCAGCAACGCATGCATGAATCAATGAATGAATGAAGACAAGCACCTCATGCGAGAGGGGTAACTTACGGAATAGCAGAGTTGTAGGCGTCGACGTCCTTTTGCTCAAAGGTGACAAAGACGACGCGCAACAAGCTTTTGCCCGTCTCGCCATCGAGAAACTTGCGCACCGTCTCACAAGCCACGGCAGCGGCATCGGGCGAGGGGTAGCCGTAGACGCCTGTGCTGATGGCGCTGAAGGCGACGGACGAGAGGCCGCTGGCGACGGCGAGGTCCAGGCTGTTCTGGTAGCAGCTGCGCAGGAGGGCCTCCGGGTCCTCGTCGTAAAAGTACTTGGGGCCGACGGTGTGGATGACGTGCTTGGACGGCAGCTCGTAGCCGCCCGTGATGCGAGCCTCGCCGGTCGGGCAGCCGCCGAGCGTGGCGCACTCCTTGACGAGCTGGGTGCCGGCGGCCCGGTGGATGGCCCCGTCGACGCCGCCGCCGCCGAGGAGGCTCGAGTTGGCCGCGTTGACGATGGCGTCCAGCCGCAGCCGCGTGATGTCGCCGCGGATCAGGCCCACGCGCTTGTTGACGTCGTCGCTGGCGGGGAACAGCCCCGGCGCCGCCCCCTTGAGAGCCGCCTGCTCGTACAGCTCCGTGATGACGGGGATTTGCGAGAGACCTCTGCCGGAAGCCATTTTGTGTTTTGACGGATACGAGCGAGCTGGAGTAGTTTGCGCGTGTGTGCTGTGTGCTTTTTCAGATGCAAAGGTGGGAGAAGGAAGGGAAAAATCAACGTCAGATCAGGCCTGTTATAACCACAACGGTCGCACCTCGTTCTCTCAAATCTTCGCGCGAAGCCTATTCGTCCGTGACGCAATGTGCAACAAACAAACGTCAGGTGGGCGTGTTTACCTGCTTTGCTCTGGGACAATGAATAAGCGGGGCGAGGAACAGGAAGGGAAGCTGGGCCTCTGAGTAAATTCTCGCTGCTTTCGACCGATGAATTATACAAACTGACAAGTTCAGCTTTCCCAGTGTATTTTCCCCTTCTAATCAGATGGGGTGTTTCTGATGCCGCCCCTCCAATTGCCCCGCGTTTTCGATCCCACCTGCCCCGCCAAAAACCAACAGCTGCAGCTTCATATTCTTATCTAATCAGCTCATGGGCCAACATTGAGCCAACATCATCTCCATCAGGCTGGACGAGGTCTTTGGCAACGCCATGAGATGGGTGCAAAAAAGGACATCAGGGGGTATGCCCTGGCTGCTGTGTTCCAGGGTATCATCGAGAGAGAGATCACTGTGGCCTGGCAAGTTCACACAAGAATCCAATGCGAGGTGCCACGGTGACGGTGGGTGCTGCTGGCAAAGAGATGTAGAACTGTTTCGTTGTACAAAGACAACCTTTCTTGGGAAATTCCCTCAATTCTTCCTCGCAATTTACTTTTGTCACCTTCACTAGCGAGCCAGATTCGGTCATATTACGAGCTAGTTCCAACAAGATCATATCTTTTGCATGACGCGCGAAATGAATGTGATCACACACATCGTATCAGAAACAGAAACTTGGTCTCTCGAATTTGCGCAAAGCTACCGACCCAGCGATATTTGAAAAACGCAGTACCATCTTCTCCATACACCAATCACAGCTTACCTTTACTCTCTCTGGGCCTTCTTTCGCCGCCTTGCACTTGGGTTATCCGCCTTGCCCCTCCCATCATTGGCCGCTGCCCTTCGTTTCAACCCACGCTTCCGCCCTTCTCCGGGATGTGACCTCATTTCAAGGCTTTCATCCGTATCAATTGCGCTAGTGGTGTCAGACTCGGAACTAGTAAACCCGCTACTGTCACTGTTCCTCGAGCTTGACGACCTGCTCTCGCTATCACGATCTAGCGCCCTCAATACGTACGCGTTGGCCCTTGCTGTTTCTTCAAGCCCATCATCCTTGTCGCTGCCCTTTGTGGCTTGATCTTCATACTCCATCATCTCTTCTCGCAGTTGCTTCTCCCACGCATCATCAATGTCGCCAAGGCTTCCCTCGCCTTGTATTCCGGGTTCCCCCATAGCCCATCTCTTGGCCCGTGGAGCTTCTGACGAAAACGTGTCCGGGGGTGTATATGCTATGTCCATTTCCACCACGTTGAGCAGGTCGCGAGAAATGGTTTCGCGGATGGCGTAAGGGTGAGGCATGATGCCAGAGATGAACTTTCGCTTGCTTCTGTCCTTCTCAGGCAAATAGACCTCCTCTCCTGACTGGGGCGGGGCCCATGAGGGGCGTTTTCTCTTTTTCTGGTGCTGGAAGCCACCGGTCGGAGATTTGTATGTCGAGAATGGGCCTGAGGAACTGCTGAACTGAGAAGAACTAGGCGGGGTACCTACGAGATTGCTGACTCGCCCAAAGAGCGAGGGCGTCGGTCTCGAAAAGGGGACTCCCTGGTTTTTGACATATGGTTCAGAAATTTCCGGAGCTTTCAGAGGTGGCTTCAATACTTCAGATTCCGCCAGTTGCTGAAGTGTCCGCGCAGCCACCTCGGTCTCGCTCAGCTCCCTTTCGGCCGCTGCCCGCCGGAACAAGGACTCTTGCGCATCCCTGCCTTGCTTTTCCAGCCTTTTGACGAGCTTCCTCACCGGTTCGGTGCTAAAAACGCTTGTAAGGTCCTGTCCGCTCTTCTTCTCCAGCACATCATCGAGAAGCCCCGCCCAGCGTTGTGCTAGATCCTGTTCATTCACGTCCGTCTCAGGAAGCACAATCTTCCACGACTCCAACGACGTGGTTTTCTCCAAGATTTTCTTGAAATGGGCCAGGTCATCTAGGTCTTCGCCCGACAACTTCAGCATCTCCTTCTTGGCCAAGAAAAACCACCGTTCATGCGATTTGCGACGGCACTTTCGGAGCATTGGAACCGTGCTCAGCATGTCTCGCCACCCTCCGTCGAGTTTGGATTCGTCCAATCCAAGAAGCCTTCTAATATTCTTGAATGCCGTACCGAGAGATTGAAACCTTGCCTTCCATTCGTTCTTCCAGGCAAGAAAATAAGGCTCCATAATGCCAGCCATCAGCCCAATAGCGTCGATTTCTTTGTTGATAATATCTGTTGCTTTCTTCCAGTAATCGTAGTGCGAGTATATATTCCTCGTATAAAGATTTCGAAGCCTTGTGGGGAGCTGATAAACTTCGCACAACATACTCTCTTGAATCAGTCGCTCAGACTCTAACGTCTTGACCAAATCCATCATTCCTCGCACGATGCGCGTGCGATGCTCGGATGGCGGAATCTTCAGCACCGTTCCCCT
This sequence comes from Calonectria leucothoes, assembly GCA_002179835.1. NCBI lineage: Eukaryota > Fungi > Ascomycota > Sordariomycetes > Hypocreales > Nectriaceae > Calonectria > Calonectria leucothoes. The sequence continues at coordinate 153,218 of NAJI01000143.1, read as the reverse complement.
AAAGTCTTTCTCGCAGTCTTTCGATGTTTCGTCTGGAAGTCTCTCGCACATTGCTGCTATGTCATCCCATTTTGAGTATTCCTGATCAACGGCCGCCTTCATCTTATCACTGGTCCACCCAGACAAGAGAATTCGGCTGGCCTTGTACTCCAATAGCATGAGCAGCACCCCTCGGAAGCGGTCGCTCAAATTGTCCGATCGCTCATGCCACAAGGACAGGTCTTGTTGAAACCGCTTGACCATCAGATCAAACTGAAACGCCTCCATGACAAGGTTGCGTAGATACGCCCACAAGGTACGCTGGCCGTTATTGACCAAGTCGTCAAAATACTGGCTTATCCATTTCCGATCCTCTTTTTCGACGAAATGAAGCTCAGAGAAGTTTTTTTCGTTGGGCCGGCTCTCCTCGGCCGCGTATATGACCCTGTGTGGCTTTCGGGAGGCGTCCCTCAGAGCGGCCATGCCATACCGCGCCACGTTTATTTGCCAAAAGTCTTGACGGAAGAGCCTCTCAATGTCCCCGACCCTCATAAAGTGAGAATACAAGTCCATGCGTATTCTTGGGGACGAAAGAGATCCAGTCAATCCGTCGGGCCATTTGGATTGGATGGCAATGCCAGCAAACTCTCCAACGAAGGGCACAAAAGCACGACTGTACATTGTTGAGCTTAGAGGCCACGCCCCGCCTCCAATGACCTATTATACCGTCAGCTACTATTCGTATATTATGTATTTGCACGCAGGATCTACGGTACGGGCACTTTACGTGATTCTCGAATGCATGTCCCACCTCGTCCAAGGGATCGTCTTCAAAGTGCGGCTCCGGGGCATTCTCGTAACCTTGATTTGGGTACAACTCCGTACACAGTGTCTCGCAAATCAGTTGGATATCTGGATCGCTTATCCCCCATGCATTTGGATTGTGCAGCCATTTGCAATGAGCTCCAACCCACGCGTGCTATATAGTTGTTGTGTCAGTCCCGGTAATTACACCGCGGCAGCAACCAAAAACTCACCATGAGTTCATGAGAAATCGTCGTGGCCAGCATATAGCTTGCAGCAAGCTTCTCGCTACTGCTGTATCTGTCCACCAGTAAAGGCCATGCGAGTTCTGCTGAGATCGTGATCAGGATTTGGCTATCGGGCTTGTGCAAATCCTCGAAGTAGGTCACGCCCGATGGCCCAGGATACGTGAAGACGGGCCCGTCGGAATAATGCGAGCTCGCGAAACCAAACCGAAGAGTCTTTAGCAAAGCTTTCCATGTGTAGTCGGATGGCTTAAAGTCTGGAAGTTCCCGCATTTCCCTGGCACTTGGAATGAGCATCGGGTCGTCCAAGTCAACGTGGCGGCGGAATCCAACTTTTGGGTATTTCCTCTTCTCGCTCGGTCTTCGAACGTCCAGCTTGGGGTCGAGATAGAACCTATTGGAAACGTCCTGCAGGGCGGCGGTGAATGGGTCTTTCGTCTCTACCAATCTCGTTGCAAGTTGAAGTGCCGGTTGCATAGCCTCCCACAGCTTGTCGTTCGTCTTAGGCCAGAGTTAGCTCCCCTTTCATATCTCAATCAGACCTAGGAACCCACTCGTGGATCATATTCTCCTCGTTCCCCGTTGAAGTTGTAGACAAGGCGAGGTTCGCTATTTTTAGTTCCACGTTGGCTTGTGTCTATCCATCTATCGCGGCAAAATAATCTATTTTTGCGTCAGTTGCAGGCTCAAGTGCGGGATGGTTGTTCTGACGGGTGTAATGGTCCATCAATATCGGACTGAGCATCTTCCATGGTGAAATAATCTTCGGCGTGCATCTAAGCCAAATGTTAGCGTAAACAACGACCCAAGCAAAATTCACTTGCCTCGTCCATTGTCAAGTCTCCAAAAAGGGCACCTTGCCAGAATTCGTCGACAATCAATTCTTCGTACTTTCTCACATATATCTCATCGGAAGGATCCAATTGCTGCATATCGATTCTCTCTTCAACCAAAAAGTCGTCAATGTGGCGGCCCTTTGAAGCAGCTATCCTTTCCAACCGATCAAAAAGGTCCTTGCCCGTTCGCACATTGCCGCTCGGGAAGAGTTGACGGCTTTCAGCTCGTGTAGGCGAAGTCCTTGATCGCCCGTCTGTCCTGCCGCAGAAAACGCCGAATCTCTCTGCGTATTTGGTCGGGTTCATTATTTTGTCTCGGGCCAGTATAGCAGGCCTCATTCGACTCGCAATGCCATCACTAATGGCCCACTCTGTCTTGTCGCGTAATGGCCCGGTGTCCTCCCAATCTGGATCAGTCCAAGCAGGAACATACAAAGTATGCTTCCAGCTACCATCTTTAGACTGCTTCGGTGGGATGAGGTGTTTAATTGATGTGAGATACCGGACATCGTTATGATATGGGTCAAATCCAGCGTTTCCGTGACCATGGCGGCCATGACTCCGCAAATTTTGGTATTCCCTCGAAACCTCGGGGTTCTGTTTTGAAGACATTTCAAATTCGTAATATTCCGGAAGGCTCTTAAGATTACAGATAGCCACTGGTCATCGTGATGAGTAACCGAGACATAAACACTTTGTAAGTGCAAAAGAGGCGACGCTATAAGGCGGCTATAAACCACAAATAAAAGAACAAAGAAAATGATGAACATGGAGGCCGCATGTGACATTCGCATTAAATCATGAGCACTTAATCATTTGCCTGTTTAGACCCGTAAAATCCCATTGAAGTCAGGGTAGCTAATGAGAGTGGTGTGATCGAAAGTGTCAACAAAGAGAACTTCTTTGACGCAAAGCAAAAAGAATCACAGCCCCGCTTACACAGATCACCATAGTGCGCGTGTGCTAAAAGATGGAATGCAGTGAGTGTAGATTTGAATCTCCGAGTAAATAGAGAACAAATGTGTCTATGATATTGTTGCCAGACTTTTGTCTAATTGTAGCAAATACTGGGCGAATTGATACCTGGTGTTAGAAAATCACAGGATTATTCAATGATGTGTGCTATGTATCACAGTCCTTCATCTCACAACAGGTCATGATTCACACACACACGCGCGCGCATACAACATACTGTCGCTCGAAACTCGGCCAACGTTTGCAAACAAAAGAAAAATCCCGAGTGCCTCTGAGGGAGCTGAATATCGCAATGAAGCAAACAGCTCGTTTTCGGCATACATCATGTTAACTGTCTCGGTCCGACATTAGAGCGACTCGCTTGAGGCATTCAGGCGTAATGCCGACTGCCTCTGGGCTGGCATGGTGGGACTCGCAACATACGGTGAGCGTCCGGGGGTGGCTCTTGGAAGTCTGGGGCCCCGCGATATCAGAGACTCACGGTCCAGGCCGTTATCGAAAAGAGAAGTGGCGCAGTCGCTTGGGCTCGAGGCCCGGGTGGTCAGCGTCTGTAACATTCCTATATCCCCGGCCGTGTGCGTATGCGTCAGGGCTGACGAGAGCTCCAGAGTCGGCGTTAGAGGTCGCGTCAAGCTGAGGTGAACTTTATCCCCGGGATACTTTGATTTGTGCAATGGGCAATGCCACCCCGCACTCAATGGCCACTTTAGTAACAAAGAAATTTCCGTCTCTGTCCGGGCAGGCCTGCAAACAGGATTCCACAAACATCGTGGGCCCAGAAGCTCCGGCACAGCACCTGCCCCATCACTTGAGCTGAGCTTGGAGCTCTGGTGTTCGCCATGCATCGCAGCCACTAAAATAAAAGTGCCGTGCCAACGTGGCACAGACGTTGATTGGGAATGGCAGAGTGCAGTGGATAGACTGCGCCCCACCAACCCCAAGCCAGGGCCATCGGGTTTCGGTGATTGGGAGGTAGCAAAGCAAGTCTGAGGCCCGAGGTCTGAAGAGTCGATACATGGTACATACTGTGCTACAGTGGTCTGCTCTTGTTCCGGAATGGCCGCTTCCCGCTTGTTTGTTGGGGGTTGAGGGCGAACGGGCCAGTGCTAGAGCCTTGTCGGGTGTGCGATGCATGCAAAGCCATATTCATGCCTCAAATCCAGTCTGAGAATTTTCTTGCCTCGGTCAAGTTGATTTCATAATCAGATCGCAGCGCCTGAGGCACCTCTGCCTTCTGCGAACCGTTCGGCCTGAATGGTATTTTTTTGAGAAACAGGGCAAGAACCTGCCTGGGTGGTGGCCAGGGAGCCCGGCCTGGAACCAGGCCTTTAACCAACCAAGGCTGAGGGATATCTGAGATGCAATATCAGCATCGCCAGCAGCATAATCGCACAGTACGGAACAAGCGCAGCAATGGCATGGAATTTTAAGACATGGGCAGCCAGCCAGTTGCTTGCCCAAATAAAAGAAATTCAGAAACCCAAATTCAGATTAAGCGCCCAGCTGCAATGAGCCGTGTCTGCAGTATCTGCAACAGACATGGGGGCCTTTGTTACGAGTAATGTGGGTGGCTGTTTAGCAATGATTCGGTTGGCTTCAGAGCTCATCGGTAGAGGGCCGACCACCTACAAGGTTAACCAACAAGAAGCCTAACCGCGATGCGAGGTACCTCTCTCCCTGCGCATCTCTTCACGGGCACTGTATACATGTCATGATTTGCAGCTGCATGTTTCTCTCCTTCGATATTCATCTCCATCTCGCCGTTCTAGAAACCGCTAGAGCAATGTAGAAATTCCGGGAGGTCGCCATGGAGACGATTGGGAAGTGGGTAGCTCCAGTTTGGGCGACGGCGAGGTGGAGAGAATCGACAAACTACTTCTTGATCACCAACAGCCAGCCCGATCATATCCGCACGTGCTTGTGTGAGCTGACACTAGGAACGGTTGTGGAATATCAGGGACAAAAATGTGGCAAATTATATTAGTACTGTGCATGTTGTACAAAAGAAAACGAAGCGAAGAAGCACGAAGAAAAAAAGGCCCGCAGGCCGTGGATTCAGAGTGTCTGCCTTGTCTACTCTCACTGCACCACCACATGTATTCGGCACAATTCGCCTCTGAGCTGCTAGAGATCACAGGCATCAGTAAACCTAGCAACAATACATCATCTTGCCTCCTTGCCCGGCATGAAATGCAGCATTTGTGCATGGATCTAGCCGGACAAGGTGCCTTCGTGGTCGTCGTAGCCACCGGAGATGGCTTCACCGCCCTGCGCACCGTACCTCCACCGCCCCCTTTAGGCTTAGTTCAGCTGCTGATAAACTAGATAAGCCTGAGTCGTGGCTACCATCAGAGGCATCAATGGACAGTGCGGTACAGTGCAGGAGGGTTCGGTGCGGCGGCAAAGAGGGCCTTTGGGCAGGTAATTGGGGGGCATCGACAGGGACATGGGGCGCCTAAGGAGGAGGGGTGGAGGGGTTGGAGGGGGTGGGGCGAGGGGCCATGGAGGGGTAGGTATGGCAAGAAGCGAAAATTTTTGGCGACAGCTTGGCTTGTGGGCAACCTTTTTGTGGCACTGTCAGAGGTACACTGTCTGGCTGACGGCCCCCCAGTAAAAAAAAAAAAAAAAAAAAAAGTTGTGGACTCGCGGCACATAACATAAAACTTGTCCCGATCTCTCTCACAGCTCTTTTTTTCTTCTCCTTTTCTCTTCTTCTCGATCTCATCCTCCCCCCATTTCTCTTCTCAACGGTCGTCCTCCTCCAGACGAACCTTCCCTTCGACGCCCGCGCGTTTGTTCCTTGGATCCTCCTCCACTGAACGAACCCCGCCCCCTCCACTAGAGTCGACCCCTCCATCGATATCTGTGGATTCTACGACGACCCGATCGTCCCCTCCCTTTTTTCCTCCTTTATACCCAAAAAATAAAAAACCATACAAACATCCAAGATGCCTACCGAGAACGCTCAGAGCATCAAGGTCCTTGACGAGCTCTTCCAGAAGCTCACCGTCTCCAAGGAGGCGGATGCCATCAAGGAGTCCTCCAACGAGCTGGCCTCTTTCATCAACGGCCGCATTGAGGACCAGGCCGTCCCTACCAAGTGAGTATTTTTGCCCTCGCCGAGCCTGCCCTTCATGTGCCTTCGCTCGGCTTTATCTATCCCTATCTGGGCGTCCGGCTTTTGTGCCAGATGCTGGGAGGGATTGGTGACAGCCAAGCGATCTCACTTCACATGCTTCAAATCTCACACACCCGCTTTCACCCTGTCACATTTCTTTTTCGGCGTCACCCTACCCCCTTGTCTGCAGAAGCACAACCAATCCAGCATTTACAGCGACTGTATTCCCTGTACATGGCTGGATAGGTGCCAAATGCCTGCTTCTAAGCTGGGCGTGTCAGTGGTCGTCTCTTTCACGCACCTTTTTTTTTTGTTGCCCCTCCCCCTCACCTCACAAAAAGTTGCCCCGCCAGAATTTTTTTTTTGCCTGCTGGGCAACAGTCGGGCGCTAATCCCTTTTCCCTGCTCTTTGGCGGCGGGCCCAGCGCCCACAAAAATTTTTGTAGCAACCCAAAGCTAACAAAGTCAATTTGCAGTGTTATCGAGGGCCTGAAGAAGCAGCTCAACAACAAGAAGGACGCTCTCGCCCGCGAGCGTGCCGCCATCGCCATCCAGACCATTGCCTCCCACGCCGAGGTCTCTGCCTCCGTCGAGCCCTACCTGGTTGAGCTTCTCCCCAGCGTCCTCGCTGCCGTTGGCGACAAGATCTCTGCTGTCAAGAATGCCGCCACCGCCGCCGTTCTCGCCATTGCTGGCGCTGTCAACGGCAACGCCTGCAAGGCTGCTCTGAAGCACATCATGGAGTCCATCCGCAATGCCCAGAAGTGGCAGGAGAAGATGGTTGCTCTTGATTTCATTGATGCCCTCATCAAGAGTGCCCGTGCCCAGCTTGCTTTCCGTGTCCCCGAACTGATCCCTGTCATCTCTGAGGCCATGTGGGACACCAAGAAGGAGGTCAAGGAGCGTGCCTACAAGACCATGGAGGAGCTCTGCCAGTTGATCGTCAACAGGGATATCGAGCGCTTCATTCCCGAGCTCATCAAGTGTATCGCCAAGCCTGAGAACGTCCCCGAGACAATCCACTTGCTCGGTGCCACCACTTTCGTCACTGAGGTCCAGGAGCCCACTCTGGCCCTCATGGTTCCTCTTCTTGACCGTGGTCTCGCTGAGCGTGAGACCGCCATCAAGCGAAAGACTGCCGTCATTGTCGACAACATGTGCAAGCTCGTCGACGACCCCAACATTGTCGCTCCTTTCTTGCCCAAGATGATGCCTGGTCTCCAGAAGAACTACGACAACCTGGCTGACCCCGAGGCTCGTGAGAAGACCAAGCAGGCTCTTGACACCCTCACCCGTGTTGGTGCCATCAAGGATGGTGTCATTCCTGAGGCCGCCAACGACAGCGCTATCAACGTCCTTCTCCCCAAGCTCGAGAGTGTCGTCAAGCCCAAGTTCGGTAACTACCTCGAGAAGATGGCACCCGTCGCCGAGTTCATTGCTGCCATTGCTGGTCAGCTGATCGACGAGAAGGAGTCTGAGCGCGCCGTCTGGATCGACAACCTTAAGCCCTACCTCTCCGTCATCACCGGTATCGACAGCTCTGAGGCCCTCATCGAGTCCTTCCGCAAGATTGCTCTCCCCGCCGCCCAGGCTGCCGCCGAGGCCGAGGCCGACGAGGAGGAGGGTGAGGATCTTTGCAACTGTACCTTCTCCCTTGCCTACGGTGCCAAGATTCTTCTCAACCAGACTCACCTCCGTCTCAAGCGTGGTCAGCGCTACGGTCTTTGCGGTCCCAACGGTTCCGGAAAGTCCACCCTCATGCGCGCCATCAACAACGAGCAGGTCGAGGGTTTCCCCAAGCAGAGCGAAGTCAAGACCGTCTTCGTTGAGCACGACCTGGACTCTGAGGATACTGAGATGACCACCATCGACTGGACCATGAAGAAGCTGGGCGAGGCTGGTGTCACCACCACCCAGGCTGATGTCGAGAAGCAGCTCAACGAGTTCGGCTTCACTGAGATGATGGTCAAGGGTGAGATTACCGCCCTCTCTGGTGGTTGGAAGATGAAGCTGGCCCTGTGCCGTGCCGTCTTCGAGGCCCCTGATATTCTGCTTCTGGACGAGCCCACCAACCACTTGGATGTGAAGAACGTCAAGTGGCTCGAGGAGTACCTCATCAACTCTCCTTGCACTTCCATCATCGTCTCTCACGACTCTGGTTTCCTTGACAACGTCTGCCAGCACATCGTTCACTACGAGCGATTCAAGCTCAAGCGCTACAGGGGTAACCTGGCTGCTTTCGTCCAGCGTGTCCCCTCTGCTCGTTCCTACTACGAGCTTGGTGCCTCCGAGATCGAGTTCAGCTTCCCCGAGCCCGGTTTCCTCGAGGGTGTCAAGACCAAGGCCAAGGCCATTCTCCGTGCTACCAAGATGTCTTTCCAGTACCCTGGTACCTCCAAGCCCCAGATCAAGGACATTAGCTTCCAGTGCTCGCTCGGCTCCCGTATTGCCGTCATTGGTCCCAACGGTGCTGGCAAGTCCACCCTGATCAACGTCCTCACTGGTGAGCTCATTCCCACCGCTGGTGAGATTTACCAGCACGAGAACATCCGTATCGCCTACATTAAGCAGCACGCTTTCGCCCACATTGATAACCACCTGGACAAGACCCCCTCCGAGTACATCCAGTGGCGATTCCAGACTGGTGAGGATCGTGAGACCATGGACCGTGCCAACAAGATCATCACCGAGGCCGATGAGAAGGCCATGGACAAGGTCTTCCGTGTCGAGGGTTCCCAGCGTCGTGTCATTGGCATCAACTCCCGAAGAAAGTTCAAGAACAGCTACGAGTACGAGTGTTCGTTCGCCCTGGGTGAGAACATCGGCATGAAGAACGAGCGATGGATTCCCATGATGTCCGCCGACAACGCCTGGTTGCCCCGTAACGAGCTTCTGGCTTCTCACCAGAAGATGGTTGCCGATGTCGATATGAAGGAGGCCCTTGCCTCTGGTCAGTTCCGACCTCTGGTCCGAAAGGAGATTGAGACCCACTGCGCCAACTTCGGTCTCGACGCCGAGCTCGTCTCCCACTCCCGCATGCGTGGTCTGTCTGGTGGCCAACGTGTCAAGACTGTCCTTGCCGCCTGCTCGTGGCAGCGACCCCATCTTATCGTCCTGGACGAGCCCACCAACTACCTCGACCGTGACTCTCTTGGTGCCCTGTCCAAGGCCCTGAAGAAGTTCGAGGGTGGTGTCATCATCATTACCCACTCTGCCGAGTTCACCAAGGACTTGACTGAGGAAGTCTGGGCTGTCATGGACGGCCAGATGACTCCTTCCGGTCACAACTGGGTCCAGGGCCAGGGCAGCGGTCCCCGTCTCAAGGCCGACGGCGATGACGAGGAGGAGAAGTTTGATGCCATGGGTAACAAGATCGTTACCACCAAGAAGAAGGCCAAGCTGAGCTCTTCCGAGGCACGAAAGAAGAAGAAGGGTAAGTCTACTCACATGCACACTTGTCAAACGAGGCAGAAGCTAACTATTTCACAGAGCGTATGGCCCGCCGCAAGCGTGGTGAGGAGGTGTTCTCCGATGAGGATGACCTGTAAACTTATCATCCTACAACACCGAAATTCGATCATGCTCTGACGACCAACCGCTTCTTTTGATGACTTCATACCATATTTCCTTTGTCATGCGTTGCACAAAAGTTAAGGGTGCGTCTCGGTAATGGATGGACAGCACACCTGGGAGTTCCCAATAGATTATGGGATGCTCTGTTAGACTACACCTGGAGGAATTAAGGGCGAAAATGTGTCTGGGATTGGAGGATCCCTGGATGTATTCAGAATCCTTGGTTTTGGGTGGAATTGGAGGTTGGCAATAGATGGAGCCAAAAAATAGACTTGATATGATGAAATAATTATTTCCACGTGATAGTTATCTTCGTGAGCGGTTGAAGCCTAAGGTATGTGGTTTCGACAAATCTGTGCTGTGATTCAATGCCATACAACACCAACCCAATAAGTTGCGAGGGATCATCGCGACTTGTTGGAGGTGCCCAAATGATGAAACGGTGCGAGGACAAATCAATAGGTCCATAAGTAATACTAATTAATTTTTACATGTTGAATTCTCCTAGAAGATGGCTCACTTTTAAAGCGAAAAATGATGTTTTCGGGGAGTAGTGAGTGGCGTATAGGGTAGGTGCTCGAGTGTATCAGGGTGTCAACAAGCACTACATGGTGTCGTTTGTCCAAAACAAATGCTGAGTTTATCACTAACATAAAAGAAGATTCTAGTTATTATTTTATAATCTATTTAGGCACTCTCTTGTATCACGCAAATATTCAAATTGGTTGGGTTTATAGAAGGGAAATCCGCTACGGACGAACTTTATTGGCGTTTTCCTCGCCCATTGCACTCAGACAAGCTGGATGACACGAATCAGTGCGATTTTATCTAATGAACAGAAATATTATCAAGAATCTAACCAATCTACACCTTATTGTACGTAATGAATGATTATATGACTGTTTGACTAGGTGCAGGCCTGACTTTGTTGAAGCTTCACCCAATGTTTCAAATCATGTGTCTAATTACTCTAGACTCTAGATTAAATAGATTTCAGGGTGCCTGCGACTTGGACTGACATCCAAGAACTATTACCAGTTGATACAGCTCCGGTTACTTTCATTCATGCTCGTCGGTAGGCCAGCAAACCTGAGCTGGACCCACAAACCGGCCTGCGAAAAAAAAAGAAGAGGCCGGCGAACAAAAATAAAACAAACTGGCGAGCTCCAAAAAAACATACAACAGCGAGGATTCCCCGGTCGTCACCGACCCGAGTACTAATTCACCGCTTCTCAGCTTGACTATGGGAGAGCGGACGGGATCCCGTATTTTCTAAGAGCTATGGTCGTATGTGCTTTGGGATGGAAGCTAATCGCATTATCAGCTGGGATGGGTAGATGAGGTGACTCTGATCTGAACCTGACTCAATTGTTGAGTAGGACTGAGACCTGTTTGCATTGTGACTCCTTCTACTATCATGCTTTTGCCCTGTCGCGTTTTTAAATCATCGGGAGCAAATACCTGGCCTGGCTCTTGTTGTGTGCGGCTCAAGGGCCGATGGAGTCTTGAACGCCACAAAATTGGGAGTTGAGCCACATAACAAGGTCCAAGCCACCAGGGCAAAAAGAAAATTCTGCACCACCCACCACCCACTAGGCAAACCTGCCGTGAATTAAATAATACATTGTCTGGCAAAAAGGCACTGCAAGCAAGGAAGACTGGCCTTCTCGAAGGAAAAAAAGAAAAAAAAGAAAAAGGAAAAAGGAAAAGACAAAAAAGAAACGTTATGATGAGACTGGGACTTGAACCCAGGAGGATTGCTCCATCAGGAATCTTAGGTTGTTAAGGTGACCTTAACCTGACGCCATAACCAACTCGGCCATCTCACCAGATGATTTGTTAAGAGACTGGCAGCGTATTGCAAATTATGAACCTAGAGCGTGATTTTTTCGTGTGTGTGTGTGGAGTAGGTCGCCGTGGGTGGGGTGGTAGAGTTATATCGACGGGTTCCTCTGGCGTCTCAAGGAGGGCTGGTCCATGTAAACCCAAACCTTGCTCTTTGTGGCAAACCGGCATCAACTGGAATACTTGGTTGGGCTAGGTTAGCAATGCGGTTCCAGGACTAGGCCAAGAAATCCACTGCTTGTCCATGGTTTTGGATGTCAGTTTGCGGCTTCTGCTGGATTATAATACAATGCAGAATCGTTGACTGGTGGGGCGTGCGGGAAAGGGTCGGCGGCTGGATCCAATTTTGTGTACTCGCCTGTGGATGTGATTTCTTTCCTACACGGCGGGAAACCATTTTAGTCAGCTGGAGTGTATTTTAATGCGTCTTCCTTTTGTCGAAACTGAGACAGTCCAAGGTCATTTTGACGGTACATGCCATGGTTAAACATGTTGATGCCCGCATTGTACCTTGGGTATTCAGCTATTTGCCTATTCGGACCGTGACGCATATGCTGTGCAAGCGTCTAAATATACAAAACGTGAAACGGGTTGATAGACTAAATTACAGACGGTGTTCTTGGCATGGCCATCATGGCCATAGGGACGAACAATTCCCTTGGCACGGACTTGGCAGGCCTTGGTGGATTAATCCACGAGGGGACGGACCATGGCCGTGTCGCAAACCAGCGGCCTCTGATACAAATTAGACCGCGGGGCCTGCTGGTAAGTCAAAAGAAACACGTTTGACTTTCGAATTGGGCACCGGTGTGTTTTTGGATGGCCTCCTGGGCCAACCATTTGCTTGGTGTGGACGGTCATCAAACCTTGATGAGGACCAAGTATGCTTGGTTCACTACGGTTGTATAAAAAGCACCTGGATTTTCTACAAGTCGTTTTAGGAAAAGCCAAGAGGAGCACGACAAGAAATTCTGGGTGTACATGTTGGTAAGACCTTCACAAAGCTCCATGTGAACTGCTGATGCATAAATCGAAGACAATCATCACCAGAGCACTCTGCACCTGTTATGCAGCACCCATGCATGTACACGATGAAAACGCGACAGAGTGCAGATTCAGAAACCCAAGATGAAGACATGATTAGAAGCAAAACAAGACTAGAACAGTCTTCATTCCTTTCTTTTTTTTTTAACCCCGTCTCTCTATCCACGCCGTTGTCGTGAAACAGTCTCACCCCCCCGGCGGATCTAGGAATCGGTCCCCGTCCCCGGCCCCACCACCGACCTCATCCCCGGTGGAAGAAGCCCCACGCCGTTTGGTGCAGCGCCAGCCAGGGATGCCGATTCCTTCCACAGCAAGCAATGCGATAAGTGTGATTTGGTCGCGGCCCAGCTGCTGCCCGTTATTCTAGAAGGAGCTGCATGGGATATGCATCCCTGGAATCTCCAACCCAGGCAGGTACACTGTACAAGGCCGAGTATTTTCTCCACACACACCGACTCCAGCCCTGCAGACGTCGGGCGGTGGTGGCCCTTCAGCACGGCCGCACGTCCTCTGTCGGCTCTCGAGTGCCAAGCCAATCGCATCCCCACTGGGTCACAGCTGCGTGTCTTGCTGACGGACTGTCCGCCCGAGGCTGCAGGGCCTTGTTCCAAGCATTAGGCAGTAGAAACACCAGTGCTAGCTGGCCAGCCACTGCCACTTTCTGTTGTCTGCGGGGGCCCGCCCTCTCGCGTCGTCGATCAAGCGTCCCCCCGCCTTTGCATTAGCCGTCTTCGTCTTCCGTCTTGGGGCACGCACGCACCTGGGCAGAGTGCGCCGCATCTCACCACCAGTTGTTTTAGCTTAGTGCCCATCGAGCACCCTCCTTACTCTCTCCTCCTTCGGGGTGCGCCACCCTATGCGGACGCGGCCACTTACTCCCCTGGTCTGCTGCTGCTATCTTATCAGCCCCCCCGGGCGGGCGTCTTTCTTGGAGGGCGACTAAATCTTCATCTCCCTGCAGCTGCTTCGGCGAAGACCGTAGCGCGCAATCACCCGTCATGGGTCGTTGTCGTTATCCAATAATCCATCGCCTGTTTTTCTTATCGGGCCTCATCATGACCATGACACATATCACATCGCCGACGTCGCTGCCGCCAAACAGATACATCACTGGTACAAGCAGTATGCGCAAGCTAAGGAACATTGTCATCGTATATTGGGGTATAATTCATCAAGCTAAATTCCCTCGGCCTCTCCCGCAGTAGATACCTCGCGATATCGTATGCACAAGCCCAGTTCTGTAAACAAAAAACACCACCACCACCGACCCATCACCTTACCGCTTTACTTATTGCGGCGGAGACCCACTAGCTGAAACATCTCTGTCCAGAAGCCAACAGGAGGCTCAGTAAATGTGCTCTCATAGGCCTCGATGACAGGGCGATCCCAGACCAGGTCCACCTCGGAGGGTTTCTTGTAGCGCGTGCGCTTGATAAGCTTCCAGCCGATGAAGAGGATGGGGGCGACAATCTGCATCGTGTAGTTGGTGAAGAAGCTCTCCACGCTCCAGGGGGTGAAGGAGCTGTAACCGTAGAAGATGACCATGATGAACTGGAAGCAGAACGCAATGATGGCACTGTAGGGCTGGAACCATCCGTAGTACGGCAGCTGCTTGCGGTCGAATCCCTGAGCCTTGGTGGCGCGGTAGAAGTTGAGGTAGGTGATGTTCATGATGAGGTAGTTGATCAGACTGCCACCCGTCATGATGTTGATGAGCCACGTGAGCACCTTGGCCGAGCTGTTGCTGAGCTGGAGGAACGACAGGAAGGGGAAGATCATGACAACACAGAAGCAGTAGATGGGCACACCGTTCTTGGTGCACTTTCGCAGGAAGCGGGGGGCGCGACCCTCGAGGGACAGCGAGTACAGGGATCGAGTAGCGCAGTATGTGTATGTGTTACCGGCCGAGAAGATGGACGTCATCATCAGGGCGTTGACAATGTGGGGAAGAACCTTGATCTTCATGTTGCTCATGGCGATGACATAGGGCGAAGCGGCGGCTGTGCCGCTCTCCTGGGTGCCGTCACGGTAGATGGCAGTAAGGACGGGGTCGTCCCAAGGAACAACAATGGCAACGGCAAGGGAGCCAATGATAAAGAAGAAGCAGAATCGGTAGTAGACCGTCTTGAAGGCCGACTTGATGAAGACGCTAGGGCGCTTGGCCTCGGCAGCCACCATGGAAATATACTCAGGGCCGACGACAGTGAAACCGGCGCTCCACAAAGCAGCGAGGAAACCCTCGAATCGACCGAGATCGCCCGTCGTGTGCCATTCGGCAAAGGCGCCGGGGTTCTTCCAGTAGCGGAAGCCGTAGGCGTCGTTTTGGGGGTTGCCACCGACCATGGTGATGAAGGTGAAGCAGAAAAGCAGCAAGATCAGGATGACTTTGCCACCGGAGAGCCAAAACTCGGCCTCACCGTACGCACGCACAGCTAGGACGTTGAGAAGACTACATTCACACGGACAAAGGTTAGCATGCGACATTCTTTCACGAGGGGGCGAAGTAGCAAGTCTCTAGAAGTCCAGCCCTGTCAAGGCACGTATTCGCAAAAGCATGCATCGACACGACCAAGGGCAAAGAGGAAAAGAGGAAAAAATGCGCTCCGGGAATTGGGTGGTTCTTACGCATAGCAAATGATGACACCGATGATGATACCAGCCATTGGGCCGGGGTCAGTAATCTTGTCGCTCCAGTAGGAAATGACCAGGTTGAGCGCAGTGATCTCGAAGGGGATCAAGATGGCCTCGTAGAAGAAGAAGTTCCAGCCAGCGGTGAAGCCCAGCGCATCGTCAACCCAGTGGCCAGCCTGTCGGATGAAACCACCGGAGATGGGCATGTATGTGCTCATTTCAGCGACACCATTGTTCACGAGGGCGAGAATGATCGAATACAGCGTGTAGGCAAGGAACAGACTGCCGGGGCCACCCTTGGCGAGACCACCGCCGATACTGACAAACAGCGCGGTACCGATGGAACCACCAACGGCAATGAGCTGGATCTGTCTGTTGTCGAGACGACGTTGCAGATCGTCCGTGTTCTCGGCGCCGCCAGCCAAAATGTCGGGGCTGACGGAGCTGTCGAACTTGGGCGCCTTCTCCTCGTCAGACATCTTGGCTCAAGATGCGCGGGGGAGCAGTCGCAGGCAATTGTCTTGTATGTGTCGGGAGGAGGGATTGGGTGCTTGCGACCGAAGTGTGGTGTTGAGAGGTTGAAGTGGGCGAGAGCTGACCGCAGAGGTGCTTGGGAAACAAATCCAAGACTTGGTTGGGTCAGGCTTAGTCTAATCCAATGGAGAGCCTTCGAACCCGCGTGCAACCAAGCAAGCAGGACGAAGAGACCGAATTGGATAGGAGGAGAGGAAAAAGGATATGAGACGAGGGGATGCGAGAGGATAGAAAGGTTTGCGACTCCAGGTGGGAGAGGTCGAGTATAATAAGTACTGCGCAGGCAAAATATCGCAAGGGTGTGTGGTTCCCCGACAGACAGCAGGAGCAGTCCAATCCACTCCAACCGACGCCTACCTCACATTAGCTACCCTACCTCCAGCCGCTTCCCTGTCGCATGCCCAGCTCTGGGCCCTCTTCCTTGCCCTGCCTCGAGGCGATCAGGCAAAAGGTACATTGCAGCAATGCCTGTGCATGGGTGAAGAGGCGCGTTTGGAGCTGGGAATCCACACCAACACCTCGTCCAAAACGATGGCGGCCAGGACCGAGCTAGCGGGGGGGGGCGCCAAAAGGCAAGCGCTAGCGGGACAGAGGGAGTGGGGCGCGCGAGCAGCCCAGTTCAATCGCTGTCCCACTGTCGCTCCCCCATTCCAGCGTTTGGTTTGGGGTGACGACAGAGGGAGGTACCCACTGCGGCGACGGCGCTAGAGGGCTTGGCCTCGCCACAAAGTAACCGTGAGCAAAGCCCCGAGTGGACGGACGGTGGCCGGCGGGGACGGGGAGCATCGATCCATGCCTTGTCCGTGTGCGTGTGTTTGTGTGAGTACAGTAGTGTGAGTGAGTACGAGGCTCCCACGAGGGCGGGAGCGATGGAGAAACCATGCCCTGCAGCTTGTTCTGTGTTGCTTTGTACCATTGACTTTTTTCTTTTTGGCTTGTCGTGTTGGGGGAGCGGTGATCGGATGGGACCCATGATATCTTGTCCACCTTCGGATCTCTCCCGCATGTGCTGCAGTTGCTGTCTTGGGGTTGGTACACTGCTGACAGCTCCGAGTGAATGGATCGCAATTAGCGACAATAGCTGCAGGCTCAGATGCGGACGTGTCCTCATTGGGATTTGGAGCTGGCGATAAAAAATAAAGATAAAAAAAAGGGCTCGTCCTGGTTTGATTCGAGCGTGTACGCGATTTCCGGTGCCCTGTCCTGACCTCACCACCATTGTCGTCCAGCGCAAAAACGAATGGGACGACTCCAATCACCACCGCGTTGCGCAATCTTGGCTGAAAGCCAATTTTTCTCTGGCAAACTCGGCTGGATTAAACTCGAGTCGTCTCTCAAGTCGACCCGAGTGACCTCGGCATTTCAATTTGCATCGGGGATGCTCCGTGTCGCCTCTCTCATCAGCCAGTCCTTTCAATAGCTATTACAAACAGATATAGGACACAGAAACGATTCTCCCACCCGTCACCACGCTTGGCGCAGACTAGCAGTCTTCTCCTAGCGCGACGGGTTGTCATGTACACCGGGACTCAAACATGATACGGCGCTGCCCTCCCTCATGGACTGGCCTTGTTAAACCAGTACCATGACCATGGCCAAACGCCCCATAATCCATGATGGATGGGGAATGGGATGAAGGCCCCCATCCCATGGGACATGGAGACTTATCCTTGTCCGGATGGAGACGAGCTAATGGTATGGCATGAAGGAGGACGGATCCCAGTCTTCCCCTCTCTGTAATTGTCTTGGCGTGCTCATTGAGATACTTGGATGTGATGATTGCTGACGGGCTGGTTGGCTAGCGATAAAGGCCCCTGCCGTGGGCCATTTTGGGGCCCTGTCCCGCCGTGCTCAATTCCTCTGAGCGCGGGAGCGTCACGACTCGCCACAGCGCAATTTGAGACGCTGTTTGGAGAGGTTCCAGTCTCGTGACAACAATCGCATAAAGGGTGCATCCAGCCTCTTGAACCTCAACAATAGTGCCTATGACGTAGGCGAAGGGGCCAAACCGCTACCCGAAACTGAGGGGCTGGGTCGCGGGTGAATGAGGGGAAACGGAAGCGCAGTTCTTCATGGCTAATTAGGAGGTAGGTAGAGTAGGTAGCTAGCTGGGCGGCGTCTGCACTGCTGAGAGCTCCTTGCATGTAGATAGAGGCTCCGGAGGCGCCCTAGAGCTGCCGCTGACACAGGGAACTTTAGTGGTCGCAGCGCTGGTGAAGGAGCTGCAATGCCCTAGTGGGCGGTCGAGACTCGCCTGAAGAGAGCTGCTCTCTGCCCCTCACAGGACGGACTGCCGCCGTAGCCACTGGAGCACAGCTTGTACCCAGTACGTGCTCAGCCATCTGTTGGATGGAAATAACCTCCTCTGTGCGGCGGGCTATCTTGGAGCCTAGTTCTCTGGGTTGACGCCTCTGAATCCGGCAGGGCCAACCAGATACCGCGGCGGGGAGTGTCTAGCGTGGGTCATCATGGCCGCCGTGGTAATCGTAGTGGCCCCATGCGCAAGCTTGCCCATGTTCATGTACGCAAGGGTTTTGGGGTAGAGTTCGTTGGTTGAAGGGACCGCGGACGCCAAGGGGCCCGGGCGGGTTCTGGGTACCTCGACAAGAAGAGCACGAAAATTCGGCAGCACAGTGACATCATTATCAACTAGGCCCGCCACCTGCCCGATTCGGAGCAGCCAACAGCACAAAACAGAGGGTACTCGGTACCCAGAAATACAGGTCAAAAGTTTGGAACCTTGGGGCCAATACTGTAGATCATATTTATTCTCGAAAGCTGACGAATTTTTTTGTGATACTTGATTATTTTTGATTTTTATGTCTGTCATTGTTGTGAATAAATACTCAAAGGGTTTTAGGATCTTTGGTTTATTTGTAAACCTTATAGCTCAGAGGCGCCGTGGGTGATTGCAGACTTTCGCGCCTAGTAGTAGCACGCAGCACGGCCTACATGTGCCAGGTACAGAGCAGCGGGCCGTCGCAACGCCTGGGCGTACTAGAAGCAGCGGAACATTGGTTTTAATTTTTCTTGTTGTCGATCATGAAGACAGGCAAATTAGACTTTTTGTAGCGATACCCTGGAAATGCTGCAAACCTGCCAGTTCGTTTCGTACCGGTACCTGTCTTGGTGTAGCCACACTCTCGTCCCAGAGCGGTGGTGCGCCAATGGACAGTGACAACGGAACTCGTTGACCATGTCGCGTGCTCTCTCCGCCAACCCCAAAAGATCGTCGGCCGACGAGGCTGCCTAAGATGACGCCACAGCAAAACGATGGAGGGATGGTAGCAAAGGACGAAGCATGACGAGGCACAAGCTACTAAAATAGCGAACTCCCGAATGCCGTCGGAATATAGACACGCAAGCTTTAGGCTTGCTTGTCTATCTATCCAACTATGTGCCTGCAATCCTCCCCTGCCTCGCGGCCAACGGGGAGTTGTATGCGATCAAGACGGCTTCTTTCTCCGCGAGCCGATTCCTTCTCCCCGCTGTCGCTCATGACATTGATTTAGCTTTACCCCGCGTTTTTCAGCTCATTCTCTCCTTCCTAGATTGACGAAATTACCCCGGCTGCTCTTTCACCTCGTTGATTTCTCGGTATCCAACTCCGTCGTCGTCGCACGTTCCCAAGGCTGAGAGGCCGTCTTGAGAGATAGCCAGCGGTATCCAGCCAGTCAAAATCTCCGACCACCATGGCCCACCCACACGTTTAAGGAAACCACCCAATTCGCACAGCGGCCAGTGCCCAGTCTCCCAAGTCGACCTTATCAGCATCAACAGGGGACGGCGAAGACGCCGATCACGAGATCGGGATATTTGCCTTTGCTCCGTCAAAACAAGCGCATGCAAGCTGCAAAGGGTTGTTCCAGAACATTGTCAGATTGCACATCCATGGTGTTTGGTGGTCGTCAGCCATGTTGCATATTTCCCCATTGGGTCAGCAAAGCCCGCCCCCTTGGAGCGGCAACCAGCTTCCCCAGGACTCTGACGTTAGAACCACGTTGCCACAGCCAACCGCAAGCTTTATTCAATAGCCAGTGCTTATGAAGCAGTGAGTCCTCCGCAGCCATGCAGTGTAGCACGGGCAGTCCGAGGAATACATGACTCTTGATCGGTTGACGACGTCGGGCGAAGTGGCTCCTGATTCATGCACCACATCTCAGCTGCCGGCAACTTTCTGTTTTGTTTGCGCGCTCCCCGCGTGACCTTCTTCTTCTGGAGCGTGATATGCGACCCATTGACATGCTATACAGGTCAAAACATGGCCAGATGCACAAGCTCAAGGCAGAGCTGCGCATCCATTAGGTTGGCGGCCACCACCTTGTCCGGATCGCCCCCTTGTTCCCGGCCGTGTGGGGAATGGGTGTTCTATCGACGAGGAGACTAGGGCCGGAGGACATGCATGGCATAAGTTGACCCGGACGGTTGCGTTTCTTTCTCAGGGCCTCCAACGGGCCTCCAAGGGGGCCTGGGGGCCTTGGCCTTGTTAAGAAGCCTTATAACCGAGTTTCAAAGAACCAATGGGTCGGATGCAGATGAGGTCCCGGTGACGGCGCTGATCCCTGCCCTGTGCGCTCTGATCTGGAAATTGTCGTGTGCTGAGCATCTGGCCCGGGACTACATTACCTCCGGCTGGGCGTTGTTTCCGCCACTGGTTCCATTCCCTGGCACACACTTTGGCAACGACGCTCAGCACACCTACGCATGGATCAAGACACAGACAATGCTCAAGCACTTTACACGAAGTGGCTGGACAGGGCATTTCCACCCACGCTTGCGGACAATTCACGTGCAAGTCGGCTCCGGCCACGCAGACGCAGCTGCGCCTGGCGCGCCTGTTAGTTTATGAGCCGGCTCTAGCAACGTTGGCCCTCAAACCCACGCTCGGTCGTCGGCAGCCTCTAATATCAAAACTTCAGCCGCATACCCGTCCGTTTCTTGGCTCCATGCATCTTGTTCCGTCTTTTCAGGCGGATCACGAGCCTGCAAATTAGCAAGTCAGCATGGGTTCGGTTGCCCCATGTCCCCGGCTAGGCACCCAACAATCCGTCTCAGACTGTGTGTATTGTGGTCCCTGGCCAGCATCTAAGACGGGGCCCACTTGACGGATTTTTTGCCCTCTCTCGCTGTCCCCGCTAGCTGTCGGCTGGGGCATGGCGCTTTCGGTTTAGTGGCGTCTTACCCTCCTGCACCCCGTCCCGTCCAGAAACACGTTGGCCTCCCGTCCATTACGGCTTCGCCGCCCATCCAAGACTGAGACAGTGTGGTACCCGCACGTCACGGACGGCCTCAAAGAGTGGCAGGCGGAGTGCAGTTGCAAGATCCAATCGCACTGGCATATGTCATTCCTCACGTGCCCGATTGCGCCGCACCCATCCACAGCAAAAGGATTCGAACGATCAGCAGTCATCTCGCATACTCGTCTCCCAACTCATCAGCCGGGGACTGCAGGGGCTTGAAATGACCCATCGCTGCGGTACACTCGATTTGGGCAATCCGATCCCCGTCAGACTTGCGGAGGCTATCTGGTAAAGGGACGGACTGAGAGATGAGAGGTGTTGCATCCACCGATCCACTGTCTGCGGGATGTCACTGAGCCCCAAGAATCAAGATCCATGGGTGTCTTTTCTTTGCCTTTGGGCAGCTTTTCCCTAATGCATGTGTCCGGTGTTAGTTGGGCGAGACCAGGCCGACTCTGCAGTCGTCCGGATCGGGTTTCCCACGCGAACATGGAGAAACAAAAAAAGGCTGAGCACAAGGCCGCCGGTTGGCTGAACGAGACAGGATTCCGCCAACTCAAAGAAAGCCCACCGCCGGCCCCATGTCTCAAACATACATGCACATTGCTGCGTAAGACGGACGAGGATATGTGAATTCAAGCCAAGGTGAACGCCACCAGCCTGCAAGGCTTCGTAGCTCGGATGGGCGCTACTCCATCCGTGTGCATGGCTGCCAGGCAAAATAACAGACGGGCTCGTACGGTAAGGAGCTTAGGACGTTGGCATTTGTCACCGGACCGAGTCTCGGACTGCGTCGTAGACGGCCCCGTCGCCGCCATTGGTACGTTTGAGATGGTTTGTCTTGGGCTGACCCCGTCTGTCTAACGGGATGCGACACTAATTTCACTTTGGGGACGGCATTGTACACTGTACATCCTCCACTCATGGTTCGTACGGGTGCGGTAATGATGGAGAGCGACCTAAAGCGACTAACCGCAAGCCAACCCTGCCGGCCAGTCAATCTATTGATTTCAACGATGGCCTAAGATGCGAATGAGTGGGATTTCACGTTGGAGCATGGGTGGTAAGCGTCACTGTGTGCGTGGCTTGCCCCTCTAACAACGACTATGTTTTGTCGAACGAAAGACGCCCTGGACAGCCATGAAAAAGAAAAGAGGACCCCAGGTCCGGGCGGGCACTGGCGCGCGTCCGTCATGGCCATGTCCTTGGTAGGCGAACACGGTGCTATCAGGCGATTATCATGACGAGTATCCACAGGAGGCGTACGGAAACGTCGCATTGGGGATAAGATTCGCTGCAGGGTCAATTCCCGAAAGGAGCGTAGTGGGCACTTTTTGAGATCGAGTCGGTTGAAAGAAAAAAATTGCAAAGTAAAAATGGGTGAAAATTTTTAAAAAGTGGACTTTTTTTTCTCTCCAGCTTGGGCGCATTAGTCTAATGTGGATGAGGCTCAAGACCAAACATGTGTTTCGAATTTTTCGTGGAAAGTGAGTGACTTGGGGAAATAGCCTTGCTTGGTTGACAGTACGTTGCCTGGACATCGTGTTTGGTGGGGATCGATGGCTCTATCCTTTGTCTATCTGAGGTGGTTTTGCATATCTGAACTATCTGCAACCAGACGCAATGCAATCAATGTACTTTGCCTTGGGTAGAGGGACAGAGAGGGACAAATCGGGTATCAAAAATGAAGACGCAAAAATTGCGTCACAGGTGTAGCCGTTTGTCAGAGAAAGCGGGCACTAGCTGGGCAACGATGCTCTCTGGCCTGGCCCCACGACGCTCTCCCGTCTCGAAAACGCAGACACTCAGGGTGGCACCCACGATGCTCAGTTTTAGACGACATGTTGGGGCCGGGGGCGTGAACGGGACGGTGAAGGCGAACGGACCAAGCAACGCACCGAACGGATCTCGGTTCCAGATCTACGAGGGCAAATGCCGACAACTATTACGTGATTTTCTGGGTCAAAATAGAGTAGGACCCGATCCAGCCTTTCAACCGAGAGTGCTACTTCAGCAAAGGGACGAGCAGGAGACGAACATCGAGTGCTTTGGGACCAGTAACAAAAACCAGAGGACAAGATTTAGTTGGCGGATCCGCTGCAGAAACACGCAGAAACAGAGCGATGCCTGGCAGTGGTGCTTGCAATAGTGTGTGACACATCGGCCTGAGTCGCAACGGGGCGGAGACTGCCGCTGTAGGAGGGGAAGGCGGAAAAAAATCTGGACTTGAGCCCAACCAAATGACGCACAAAGCTGCCCGCAGCGCGCGCACAAAAGAAACGCACAACATACATACGCTGGTTTTTGCACCCCCTCCACAGTACGGCTGTTGAAGAGCGAGTTGAAAGTCGCACTCTGGGCGCGTGCGCGTACAAACCGCATATATACGTTTTTTTTTTCGTGCTTGAATTCCAAGAGACGACGACGCTGTCCCAGTGGACAGTCGGGTCGCCAACAACGGGTTGACTGCTTTTTCTTTTTTGTCTCCCCCACCTGCTCACCAAGGAGGAAAGAAAAAAATTACCATGTCTCAAAGCTGTGGCTCCGCCTTGCGCGCTGGGCACTACGCCGCCATCCTCTTGGCCGCTGCCCCCGGAGCGTCGGCCTCGGGCTCCGCCGCCTCCACCACCGCAGACCATGGCCCGGACCCGGCCCCGGGCCCGACCCCGGTCCGAGACGCCATCTCCGCTCAGCTGATGGAGGCCTTTGTTGCTCATGTTGCCTCGGGAAACCCCGTGTCGGACAGTGTCGCTTCCTTGGCGCGGGACACCAAGGACGGTGCGCTCGCCGTCGGTCTTGCTGCCTTCAACGCCTTCCTCCAGACCAACGTCACCGGCCCCGTCCTCGCCGATGCCAGCGCCCTCAATGCTCGCCTGGTCAAGCTCTGGGCCGATGCGCAGCCTGACGCATCCAAGAAGGCTCTGGACGGTCTGCATAAAACGTGCCTGCAGACGCTCGAGGTCGACGGCGTCTCGCCCTACGCTCACATCCCCCACCTCGACCTCTTCGCCCTGGCCCGCTTCATCATCGTCGACGTCTTGGGCAAACTCGACTCGGATCTAGTCGAGATCCCCTCGGACGAGGGTGCTCTCAAGTACAGCCTGGCCTGGACGAGGCTCCGCGTCAACGTCTGGCACTACAAGCTGCTCACCCAGCCCAGCCTCGGTCCCGGTTCCAACTTCACCCGCAGCTCCCAGTGGAGCGACGTGCCGACGCTTGCCACGGCTGTCTTTGACGGGATCAGCAATGTGCGCTCGCATGTTATCAGCGACGAGGCCTGGTCGCTGACCGAAGACACATGGAGCACAGAAGACAAGGTCCAGTTCCTCGTCGAGGCTGCCAACGACTACATCCTCCTTGGCCGTGACGACAAGGCTCGAGAAACGCTCAAGGAGGCCACTCAGGTCAGCGGCTTCGTGTACTCCCTCTCTGGTGCTGTGGGAAAAAGGACGAAGTTTCAGGAAAAGGACATCAGTCAACTCGTCGTCTTGGCCAAGAGCGGCGTCGACACATCAGCAGAGGATGACGAGGAGGGAGACGCCAGGCCTGAGGCTCTCCCTCTCAACAATGATACCCTCCTCGAAGAGATCAAGTTTAGCAAGGAAAAGGGCGAGAGCGAGGACCCCAAGAAGGATCTCCCCGCTCCTCTGGCGGATCTGGCCCCCGATGACCAGCCTCAGCTCTCCCCCCTCGACCAAATCATCCTCCTGACCGAAGCAACCTTGAAAGATGCCTTCTCGCCCGTTGACACACTGACATCAGCCGAAATCCTTCCCTTTGCGGTGCGAGTCATCTCTGACAAGTCGACCAACTGGCAGATTTACACCCAGGCGCTCCTCGTCCGCTCGCGAATCGAGCTCCACCGAAGCAGAACTGTCGAGCGCGGTGTCCTGCAGATGCAGGCCGTTGCGGATCAGGTCCTGGCCGACACCACCGCCGAGGCCCAGGTCGAGGCCCAGCCCGAGGAAACCCCCGAAGGCGATGCCCCTGTTATCGCCGTGACGGCTCCTGACCAAACCACCACCACCACAGAAGTAAGCAAGCCAACGACCTTCCTTCCTGCCCCGAAGGCCTCCGAGTCGGCTCCGGCACACGTCCGTCTCCAGTACATCCACGTGCTGTCTTCTCCTCCCCGATGGCACCTTGAGTCCGAGCTCGCGTACGCCTGGGCAGGAATCGGCTCGCTGGTGTCGGCTCTGGAAATCTTCAAGCGGCTGCGCCTGTGGGCCGAGGTAGCCCTGTGCCTCGCCAGCAGCGCGGCGACCGACGACGAGGACGGCCGCGGCAGCGGCGGCGAGGCCAAAGCCAAGGGCATCATCCGGTGGCGGCTGTTCCAGCGCACCGGCACGGAGGAGGGGCAGGGCGCGGATGCCGACGACGAGGGCATCAGCACCGACGACGCCATGCACCTCAAGGCGGCCGACTTTTCCGGCCCCGAGCGCCGGCCCGCGCCGCCCAACGCGCCCCGGCTGTGGTGCATCCTGGGCGACATGGAGGAGGACCCGGCGCACTTTGAGCGGGCGTGGGAAATCTCCAACCAGCGCTACTCGCGCGCCCAGCGGTCCCTGGGCGAGCACTACCTCAGGGCCAAGGACCTGAGCAGGGCCCGCGATGCCTTCCGCAAGGCCACGGCCGTCAACCGCCTCAGCCCGGACATGTGGAGCCGGCTCGGCGACATCAGCCTGCGCATGGGCGAGTTCCGCGACGCCGCCGAGGCCTTCAACAGGTCCATCGGGTGCGCGAGCGACACCGCCGGCGGCGAGGACGCCCGCACCTGGAGCAACCTGGGCAGCGCCCTGTGGAGCTTGTTCCTGGAGGTGACGTCTGAAAAGGAGGAGAAGAAGGATGCTGCTGCTGCTGCTGCCGCCGCCGATGAGGACGATGACGACCTCGCCGCCGAAAAGGAGGAGCAAGACCCTCGCAAGGATCCCGCCAAGTTGCTCGCGCAGTCCCTCGCGGCCTACAAGAAGGGAGCGTCCATCTCGCACGACAACTGGCGCATCTGGGACAACGTCGTGACTCTGGCGTCGCGCCTGCAGCCGCCGGCCATTTCCGACATGATCATTGCCATGCGCCACGTGCTCCGCATCCGCAAGACCGAGGACGCCGTCGACGTCGACGTCCTGACGGCGCTGCTGCAGGACGTCGTCCTCGGCAAGGAGAAGGACGCCGGGTCCGGCATCTACGAGCCGCCGCGCGGATCCCCCGAGCGCCTGGTCACCATCCTCGTCGAGGAGGTCGTTGTGCCCCTCATCACCAAGCGCTCCGAGCTGTGGGCCCTCGTCTCGCGCCTCCGCGCATGGCGCCGCGACTATGTCGGTGCCATCGAGGGTGCCGAGAAGGCCTGGCGAGCCGCCATCGGGTCCGCCGGCAGCGGCCTCCTCCCCGGGGCGGCCGCCGCCGACGAGACGACCGACTGGACGTCCAACGCGGGAGCCTGGGCCGTCGTCGTGGAGCGCACCGACGCCCTCGTCTCCATGCTGGAGAACTGGGGCCCCGAGGTCGACACCATCGGGCCCAAGTGGAAGGGCAAGGCCCGCAGCGCCGTGCGCACCGTCATGGGCAAGGCGAGGGAGAACTGGGAGGGCAGTGATGGGTGGACCGTCTTGGAGGGGTTGATGGAAAACTTGAAGATATCCTCGTGAGTCAAAGGAACGGATAGGATGTGGCTATGGTTTTTTTTTTGGTTTTCTTTTTTACGGTTTACATGCGATACGATTGATGGATGGATGCGTTGCATTTTGTGGGATAGACAAAAAAGTAGTCAAGGAATGGCATTCGCAAACAGCAAACATACTTACACCCCATCGATGCACTGGCACTATGAACACGTCTTCATCGGCCGAGTGACCAAGGCATGATACGATGCATGTCACATCAAGTTCAAATGTTTCAACTCCAACACACTCGCTTTGACATATTCTCCTAGACACGCTGCTTTGTGATCATACATCGCTTCCAATCCCGACTCAATAATTCTTTGCAAAAAGTCATTGCCCTTGTAGCATCATTACACGTCATCGTATCCGATCGTGATACAAAGCAAAAACAAGGAAACCCGCCTTGCGTCGCATTCCCACCAATTCGTTTTAGTCATGTCCAACTTTGGGATGCCTCGTATCGCAAAAGCCAAACAGCAAACCTGCAGGCCAACACATGACAATGAGTCACAGCAGACACAATAGTAGGACCGACGAGGCAGGCCCAAAACCCCTGCAGCGCGAATATGCCATTCCTTCAATCAAGAGGCAACGGTATCTATTTCTTGCCCTTCTTGCGGCCGGGAACGACCTTGAAACCAGCTGCCTGGATGCTGGCATCGCCCTCGCGAGGTTGAGTGCTGACACCGCCCTTCTTAGCGACCTCGTTCCAGCCGCCGGCCGCGCCACCCAGCTTGCCCTCAGAGGCGGATGGCTGCTTCTCAACAATACCGCGCTCGGCCTGCTTCTTGCGGCGAACAAACTCCTCGGCAAAGTGGCGGCCGTCCATGGTGGTCGAGTTGGCGTAGACAGCGTCGGCAATCAAGCCAGTGTCCAGAGGGAGAACATCAAGAGTGGCTTGGAAATTGGCAACTAGAGATTCGTCAATACATGCTTCGGCCATCATGCCATGCGATGCAGAAAGCGACTTACTGTCGTTAACACCAGTAATGCCCCGGGAAAGCTCCCGGTTAACCCACTTGTTGAACTCTTCCATGGCAGTGTTACCGCCATCGGGCTTGCTGTTGGCGCTAATGGAGACAGGCTTGATAGTTGTCTTGACGGGAGAAGTCACAGGCTTGGTGCCACTGCCGCTAACAGATCGAGCCTGAGACGAAGGACCAGTCGGGATCTTGACCTTACCACCGGCTCCAACAGTGGCCCACCCGCTTCCTGGAGGAGGGGCAGTAGCGGCAGCAGTAGCGGCGACGGCGGCGGCGGCTGCGTTGGTAAGGGGAGTCTGTCCAGGCTTACCAGCCAGGTTGGCGTAGCTCTTAGTAGAAGCGCTCAAAGACACACCACCGGTCTGAACCACAGACTCCTTGGCCTTTTGCTTGCGCAATTCTTCCTCGCGTTGAATTTCTGCAAGAGTCTTGGTCTTGGAGTTGGAGGAAGACGTGGTAGGGCCGGCAGCGGGACCCTTGGTAGGTCCAGGCTTGGACCAAGGGCTGGCCGAGGGGGCAGGAGAGCCATGACCCCAGGTGCTAGTGGCAGGAAGGCCAGCGCTGGCAACAGCAGCGGCCTTCTCTCGCTCTCTCAGGGCCGCGGCCTCCTGTTCCAGGACAGCCTTTCGGAGCGCTGTAGCAGCTTCCTCGGCCTTGGCAGCTTTGCGTGCCTCCGCTTCCTGGATCTCCTTTAGGCTTGGGCCCTTGTGTCCTTCGGCGCCCATGTCCTTCGCCCAAGGAGCCAGGGGTGGCGGTTGAGAGCTGGCGGTGTCAGGGGTTCCGGTTTGGGATCGGCTGTACTGCTCAGGGAGGTTGGATCGAACCCGCTGGGCGGTGGGAGCCGGGAGAGGAGTGCCAGTCGAAGTGGGGGGAGGGGGGAATGGCATAGGCATATCAGGCTCTGTGGTCTGAATGACCGCAGCAGCGGCGGCAGCAACGGCAGCGGCAGCGGCGGCGGCGGCTGCTGCTTGGGTCTTCTGCACCTGCTGGGTAAGCGAAAGAGACTCCTCGACAGCCTTCCTCTTAGCGGCCTTGGCGGCCTTGCTGGAGAGAACTGGAGGCTCGGGAGATTGCTCAACGGGCTCTGGGACGAGCTCAGGCTCGTCCTCAAGCTCAAGCTCGCCTTCATCAGAGTGTTCCTCCTTGGCTGCTTGCTCAGCATCATGCTCGGCTCGCAGTCCTTCGAACTCCTGCAGTCTATCCTTGAAACCCTCTTCGTCCGGCTGGAGTTCCTCAGTCTGAGGCAGGCCAGTACGGAGGTTGGCATCAGTAACAGGGGCACCAATTGGCTGAGGAGCACCAGAGCCAGGGGCGCCCTGAAGGCTGGCCATCAAGTGGCGCTCAGCGGGAGAGAGGTTCGCCAGATCCTCCTCTCGAAAGGGCTCCCCGTTTCCCGAACCAGCTGCGCCAGCACCCTGCGATCCTGAAGCACCGTCAAAGAACCCGACCGAAGTAGGGATAGGGCCAATAGGCTGTTGATGAGGCACGCCAATGGGGTTTGGCGAGGTCATGCTGCCAAAGCTGGGCTGACTTTGGAGACTGTGGGCGCTTGAATGGTGCTGAAGAGCCGGGCCTTGCATCTGGAACTTGGACATCGCTTGTTGGCGCATAACAAACTCGCGTTGCTGAACCATAAGAAACTGCTCTTCCTGCTTGCGGCGCTCAAGGTTGTTCTGCTCCTCGGCAGTGAGGGTGCGTCCAAAGCTGGGGAAAACCCCACTCAAAGGAGGGATCACGCCGCTCGAGCTGGATGGGGAGAATGGACCAGATTGAGCAGGCGGTCCATGGGGAATGCCAATCTGGGGAACCAAGAAAGGCTCACGGGAGTTGCCAATGCGACGGATGAGCTGGCCCAGAGGCTCAAACTCAGGATCCTCCACCTTTTTGACTCGCAGGTCAGGAGTAAAGAAGTTGGCCTTGTACCAGTCGTTCATCTCAAGTCCGGTAAAGGGCCCCTGGACCTGTCCTTGAGGATCGAGGTATACCCATCTCATACGATCCGGCATCACCATCTGACGAACCTGAGCGGCAGGTGGGTCACCTCCCACCGGGTTACCACCAAAAGGCAGACCTCCACCGACAGGAGTGAAAGACTGCGGAGCTGTAGCAGCAGCACCAGGATGGCCGGGTTCGGCAGTGCTGAAGACATTGTGGGATTGACCGGGGTTGCTCGAGGGGAAAAGCTCCTCAAAGACACCACGGCTAGACCTCATTGGGCTATCAGTATCGCGAGCAGGGATTCCAAAATTGTTGCGACCGATTGCCCCAAGAGGGTTGCTCTGTCGAAGGTCTGGCAGGGAATCAGACAGGTTGTTGTCGAGATCACCGTGACCTTGCATTTGAGCCTGCATCGCAGGAGGGAACAGCGAGCCTAGTTTGCTTCCGCGACTGATGCTGCCAGTTCCAATTCCTCCAGCGCCAGCAGCAGGACCGAAGACGTTGTTCAAGTTGGAGAGTCCGGGGGACTGGAGCTCGCCGATGGGGCTGAACAGTGAGCTGCCAAAAGCATTGCCAAGGTTAGGTCGCTCGCGATCTGGAGTTCCAATGGACGGTCCCCCAGGAGCAGGCCAGCCCGACAGTGTGCTCAACGATGGGTACCCCTTAGCTCCCACACTAGAGGTCTGGCTGCGGTCGCTTCCATCAAAGGGGACGCCGCCAAAACCGCGAGAAATAGAGCCAAAGTTGGAGGGAGGGTCATGGGGGTTTCCGCCATGGGGCTTCTCACCGCCGGCTTCGTTGTCATCATGCTCGTGCCGCTCGGCGGGCGGGCTTCGGTAAGGGTTCGTCTCGGATGGACTGAGAGGGCCGTCGTCGCTAGAACCACCACCCAAGTTGAGACCCGACATGCCAAAGTCACCAGTCGATCCCTTCACGGGAGTACCCATAGCGCCATGTCGACCTTGGGGCAGGCCAGCCGAATCATCTTGCGCCCCCCCGAGAACTGCGCTGCCAGAGAGACCGTCGTCGCCGCCAAAGGGATCGGTATCTGTGCGAGGTCGAGATCGCCAAGACTGCTGGTTCAGCGGGTTAGCATTTTCACCAGGCTTGCCGCCAATGGCATCCGGTCCCTCCTTGGGAATTAGATGAGCCAGTCGACTTCCACCTCCACCTCCACCAGGGGCCGCTCCTCCACGCTTGTCACCGATCGCGGTTGAGGGCATAGCAAAGTTGCCGAACCCACCCGCTCCGGGCGTGGTGGGGTTGGAGGGCGGCCACATGGACCCCATAGTCCCGATTCCCCCCGTGTTAGATCGCACCAGGTTTCCAAACGGCGGCAGCTTTCCAGGTGCCTCACGGGATGCCGGTTCCGTATCTGAATCATCGGGATCGTTCTCCCTCAGATCTGTATTCTTGCGTGGGAACCAGTAAGAGGGGTCATCTCGAGAGAATCTAGTAGCGGTAGGGGAGGCCATGGCACTGGCACTGAAGGGGTTCGAATCGACTGTTTCGCGACGACGCGTACCGGGCCTAGTGGCAGACGAAGGCGAGCTCACACCAAACGAGTTGTTAGCACCCTGAGACAGAGAAGCCTTTCGACCGTTTGGACCTGGTTGGTGAGCCTCTTTGTTCTGGGTTGGTGGTTTGAGGGGAGAGTTGATTTCTGTGGAAAAGGCCTACAAAAGTGTTAGCAATCAAGCCTCCAGCCAGGTAGCGACAGCTAGGTGGTGATCGACTCACCTCTTTTTCCTCCAATGTCAGGTCGTGTAGTCCCATGGGGGTCGTATCTCCGGTTTGGTCCCAACATGCACCAGGCTCTTGTGGAATATGGTTGTCGTTGGGTTTCCCCCAGCCCCTCTGAGCATGTCCATTCACATGGCCCGGATTCCAGCCTGGAATAAACAGTCGAGATGCACTGTCGTTGCCTTTTTGTGGGCGGAACATATCGAGAAGATCCTCTCTAGTGTAACGTGCGGGGCTTAACTCCTGCGTCGATTGGGGCGCGATGGGGGCCTCGGCGCTGGAAGGAATCTGAATGGCATTGTCAATCGGGACAGGAGGCTGTGAGGAGGGTTGGCCTATTGGGGTCGTGGATGATCGTCGCAAGGTCAGAGTGCCGTTAGTCGAACGTCCGTCTCGTCTTGCCCTGCAAGAGTACTGTCAGTGGATTTGTCTTGCATGATCAAGTCCCGCAATGCGGGCACCAGGACAGGCACAAAATCGATCGATATGCGTTCAGAGGCCAAAAATGATGTGACGTGAGAGGGTCGCGGAGGCTGATCTTGTCCAAGCTGCACACGAGGGCCAAACAAGGTACACCCAGGTCTAGCGGTAAACGAGCTTCGAGGCTGCACGTGTGCAGTGTCTGAAAAAACTCGACAAGATGGCACAAAGCAGGCCTCGCACGCCGCAACCGTCGCATAGAGGGAACACGGTACACGACTGGGAAACACGGCAGAGGTAGACGAGACAGTCGGCACAAGGCATCAAGGCAAACAAGGCGTAGTCACTCACCAGTCTCCGCTACCAGCTCCCCTCCCATCAGCTCGACCACCTCTAGAATCACGGCTAGCAGTTTGGCCTGCGGCAGCCGAGGCAAAGCTCGAAGGAAGATTGGATGGCATGGTTGTTGAAACACTCTCGAGCAGCGACTGCTGGAGTGTTGAGTGTTGTGTTTTTTTTTTGGAAGTTGAAGTCGGGGATACGCGGGGGCGGGCGGTTGCACGTATCGTCTAGTCGCAAAATGGACGGGATGATGCGCAGTCAATCAAGGCTGTACAAGGGCTCGAAATCGAATTTTTGTCTGTTTGGATTTTGTCTTGCGGTTGGCCGTGGGCTCTGGCGTGACGAAACGAGGAGAAGGAGAGGGAACGGGGACTGACTCGAAAGTGCGGGAACCCGGAGACACAAAAGCACTGCACAGATGGGGCTGATGGTGCGTAGGGTTACTTTTTTTTCGAGGATGCGAGGTGCAGCGACGTGTAAGCGTATTGGTTGGAGCTGATGAAGCGATCGGGCTCGAAACGCGACGGCAATATTCAGGACGCAAAATGTAGTTCGTTGGAGATATTTGGGAGAGAAGCGCACGAAAATGCTGTTTTAGGACGTGGTGATGTTTCAACGTTGTTCGTTTGTGGTGGTGACTAGACCTGAGGTAGGAAAAAATCAGAGAGATTTGGAAAAGGGAAAATTGGAGTCTGTTCGGCGCTGTACTTCGCCTTCCCCGTCCGCGTCCCGGCCAAACTCTAGGGATGAAAGGTACATCAGAGCCCTAGACGCTAAGGTACCTAAGCGCAGCGCGGTACCTGCCTGGCCACACAAATGCGCAGGCGTCGCCGGTACCTCCCGACCAGAGTCCACCTGCGCCCAAGTGGTTGGCGGGCGGTGGTTGGTCCCCTCGCGCCCGCCTCAGGTTCTCACAGTGGCCACTGCACCCCTCCAGGCCTCATTTCCAGCGACCAGGTCCACCAAAGTCGTCATTCCTGTACTGTGCTTCAGTGCAGTGGCCAATGCTTTTAGTGGGCGCCGGCCCTTGAGTGGTTCCTCAGTGGCCCATGGCTCGCCCAGTGCCTTGCCGCTAGGCCGGAATAGGATGGCACCGGGCTTTACCCGGCGTTTGCTCCTCCAGAATTCTCCTGGCCAGGACAAGGTTCTTTTCGATTCGGTTTGGAGGGGGTCGCGCGAGGGCTGAATCCTAATGGAGGCTGCTGTCTGTGGTGCGCGTGTTTGCGATTTGCTGTCCGCTTAAGGCATAGGTGAAACTCTGGATGTTTGTCTGCTTGGCAGGGTAGAGGAGAGCACACCCTCATGAATTGTCATCTTGTTGTCCATGATGCTTTGACGTTTTGGCCCGTTTGGAATTCATCTGCCTGGCCTGGAGCTGATGGTCTGGCCTCGAGCTGGCATTCTCTCTCCAATCGTCTGCCATTGCTTGGTATCCATCCATGCCCTCTTCCGGAACATTTGTTCGCGTCACGTGCACAGGCAATGTTTCTTTTTTTTTTTTTCTACGTCGCACGCGTGCGCCGCTCAATAAAGTCTCAAGGACCAAAAGCTGCTTCTATTCGCAGTTGCGGCTAACCCTAACACGGCGAATGCCCACAAGCACCACAGACGACCTGGCAACAGTGGGCGAGTCGCTGACCAAAATGAATTGATTTTCACGTAAATGTGCCAAACTCTAAATAAGCCGCAAGTTGGCTCCAGGTGTGCGCAGATTTGCGACAGCAGCAGACGCATATACTATGGTCTGAATTCACAAGGGTACCTGGTGATTTTGCCACTGCGACAAATCCAGCCACAACATGCAATGCGATCGCGCAGTCATGCTCACTAGCATAACTTGCCCCAACATCAGGTAGAATAAACAAAACCTCGGCCAAAAAAAAACAAGTTGAGAGTCGCCGTTTTGAGAGAGCAGAAAATTGTGAAGTGCGACCTGCTGGCTCCGACTTAGTACTATCGCAATTCATGGCATGATCATGATCGCCAAGCATGCTTGATACAGGCAGCGTCTCAATTTACAATGAACTTATGCAGGGGTAAGCGCGCATCAGGGGTCGCCACGGGAATACGCCACAGGTCTTTTATATGGATGCATCACTCCATCAAATAAGAGTCATCCCACCACGCAAGCTTGTGGACAAGGCAAAAGGGTACATGACACAGGAGGCAAATTCCCCTTCACATGTAGGGAAATCACACACAAAAAGCACCAAAATTTATCAATATCACAATGGGTTATTAATCATCTTGGTTTTACATTGCTAGCTTTCTTGCTTTTGTTGCATTCCTACCCCGGCCGCTCTCGGTCACATGCTCCTGGGGTGCCTGTTATAGTTCTTTTGCACTTCTGATATCTATGGTATGATGCCGTAGTAGCCGTCCTTATCATCTATCGGTTGTCAGTTTACTTGCTCCCCCATCCACCTTATTAATTTCTCCGTTCGTCACTCACCCCTGCATGAGTGATAAGTGGTGCAAGTGTCAAAAGCAATAACAAGAATTGTCTCCATATCCACTCGTCTCAAGACGGGTGGCACTCCTGTCCTTGTTACAGACGCCTGGAGCGGAATAGTAGTTTGAGTCATGCCCATGGCTCACTTCCACGTGGCAAGAAGAGCAAACAAAGATGCCAGTCACTATGAGACATTGCCTATTCAGCATGATTACCAGAAAGACACTGCCACACAACAGTCATGGCATTGTCGCAAACTCCGAACCACGTGTGGCGGCGGTCACCTTCTAGTGAATATCAACGAGATGCCCCGCCCAAAGAGGATGCTAATCGCCAAGCTGCATCAAACACACCCTATTGGCGCCTTGCATGGATTAATGGTGTGCCAGAGTGGCTCGATCTTTTCGGCATTGGGCAGGTCTCGTCGCCGTGCTAGGACTGAAGCCTCCATTTCCCAAACGGCTTCAAGTGACTTCCAAGACTAAAGGTCTTAGTGAATGGCCACATCATTGCAGTGAGTGGATCGAACCAGAAGTCTCAGGGTGGTGCTGTAGTAAAGCGTAATGTCGGCGTGAAAAACAGAACATCACGTATCGCACCGCTCAAAGATTCGGCAGGAAATGCGCCTTAAACTTCTTGTTTGCACGATCTGCAGCTCGAAGCATCATCTGATCTCCCAACACCTCAAACACGAACTTCTTATCGGACCCGCCCTCTGCACTTTCTGAATTCTTTTCAATGGGGATCTCAATTCGAAAAGTGGTTCCCTCTTTCGGTACCGTTTTAAGGCCTCTTTTCTTGGTGATGATTTCAACCACAAACTTGCGATCCCGAACAACGATGCCCTGGATACCAACTCGGCTGGGACAGCCGCTCCTCACGACGCTAACAGCAGCACCATGAAACTCCGCGCTAGAGAGCTTCCCTGCAGCATTTGGACCTCCAATGTATACGTCGTTGCCGAGGAGCTCAAGAGCGTAACCCAGCCAGAGCTTGTTCAAGGGTTCGTAGACTTCGTATTTCTGATTCTCTTTCGGGATGTTATAGAGGTCCAGTGAACGGCGTTCGCGCGCGGATAAGGGCTTTGGTCGTTGTTTCTGCTTGGTCTTCTTCTCTTGGCGGGCTCTCCTTCGAGCGGCTCGGGCATTGAGGGTTGCGGGCGGGGGGGATGTTGGACGGAGGATCAGCGAACGATGCTGAATCTTTTCTGAGTAGATGCGATTGACGGTGTCGGGCGAGTGAGCCCTGGCCAGCAGGTCCTGCGTTGTCTTCTGCGCCTCGTTTGACATGCTGGGAACGGGTGCAGGCGAGCAGATGACACTGGGCAGCGTGCTGTGTGAGAAAGCAAAAAGTCGACTGTCGCAAAAAAGTTGACTCTGCGTCGGTGGAGACTTGTGCCGCCCTCCGTGTCTGCCCTGGCTTGGGTGTGGTTTACCCCAGGAAGTTGCACGTGGTCCAAGCTCCTTAGTTCCTTCCGGCTTCACATGCCGTGGCCGCTGACTTTGACAGGACAGAAAGTTGGCCAGCTCGGCATAATGTCTTTGCCCCACCCAGCCGATCTCTCAAGTCCGTCGAAACCATGGCCCATGTCGCGGTCCAAATCCTCAACAACACTGCTCGTCTCAGCAGCGCACAGCCCGGGCCGTGACATTTACTTCGTTTGCGCCGGCACCCTGCGACGCGCCTCTCTGCCATGCGCTGCGGGCCATGATATCGCTGACGAGGAGCCAAGCAGTCATCTGTCGAATCACTGCCAGTCGGCAATTGCAAGCTTGACTCCACACTGATCCCTCGGTAACACAGACGCATCTTCGCCATGCCCAGCAACAAAGACGACACCGTCGATCCGAGATCGAGCAACTCGGCTCCTGACCTCCAAATTCTCGGCGATGAGGTCACCCTACAACCCAGCGGCTATGTCGAGCCACCCGCCAAAGCCACCGAAGGCAAGGAGGAGGCACTGATGGACAAGTTTGCCTCGTTTCGCTCAGAGCCTCTCCAGTACATTCCCCGCCGCTTCCGCATCCTTGATATTTGCCTTGTCTGTGCTAACGCAATCGTCAATCACAGGTTCCTACGCGAAGTCTCCCTCTATGTCTCTGGACAGGGGTGGCGAGCCTACGATCACATCATTGGTCAACCCGTCTTTTATTCGGGATACTCTGAAAACATCAAGTCCATGGTGCTTTCTGCGCCGCTGCTCCAACAGCGCATTACCCAACTTGCCGAGCATCGCGTCGCCGTTGAGGAAAGAGAGGGTACGATACCTCGCGACAGCAAAGACTACACTGCCAAGCGGGCGCAGCGGCTCAATGCCATCGAAGAAGGGCTGCAAGAGCATGCGGAAAAGATGACCGACGACATGATTTGCAAGTTGGAGAGTAAGGCATTTATTCGCGGCGCCTATTACTTAGCCACTCAGCTCTTGACAAGGGCCTATCATCAGGGCATCCACGTCTCTAGTGAGGAAGTATTAAGATTACGAAGAGTCGCAGAGACAGCGGCCAAGAAGAAGCAGAGCATTATTTTCTTACCCAGTCACCGTTCACATGTCGACTACGTCTCCCTACAACTCATTTGCTATCGACTGGGTTTAACACTACCAATTGTGGTTGCAGGTGACAACCTAAACATTCCCGTCCTCGGCAGCTTCCTTCAGCACGCTGGTGCCATGTGGATCCGCAGAGCCTTCGGAGATGATGTCCTATATACGACTTTGGTGCAATCATATATTGACACGCTTCTCCAAGAGGGCTACAATTTCGAGTGTTTCATTGAAGGTGGCCGTTCCCGCACTGGAAAGCTTCTTCCTCCCAAATTCGGTATTCTCAGCTTTGTCCTGGATAGTATCTTGTCTGGCCGAGTGAATGATGCCATCATCTGCCCTGTGAGCACGCAGTACGACAAGGTTATTGAAACGGAAGGTTACGTTACTGAACTTCTTGGAATGCCCAAGAAACAAGAAAATCTTGCCGATTTTTTGACCGGCGGATCATCTGTGCTGTCGCTGCGACTGGGTCGCGTGGATGTCCGGTTCCATGAGCCCTGGAGTCTAAGGGAATTCATCGATGGACAACTCTCCAAAATGACCAATGTTCCCGCCAGCCTTGATACCGAACATCATCGTCCCGAAGTCCGAGCCGTCCGCGAAAAGCTTCTGCGGACACTGGGTTACAAGGTACTGGGCGATATCAATGATGTATCAGTGGTGATGCCAACTGCTCTCATCGGCACAGTGCTCCTAACTCTACGTGGTCGGGGCGTGGGGAAGGAAGAGTTGAGCCGCCGTGTCTCATGGCTGACTGAGCGTGTCCGCGCCAAAGGCGGTCGAGTGGCTCACTTTGGCAATGCACCATTATCTGAGATCATCGAGCGCGGTCTCGAAGTACTTGGCAAGGACCTGGTTGGAGTCATTGAGGGGCTAGCAGAGCCCACTTACTACGCGGTTGATCGCTTCCAACTCTCCTTCTACCGCAACATGACAATCCACCTTTTTATTTACGAAGCCCTTGTCAGCGTTGCTATGTATACCAAAGTCAAGCAGGGCGGCGCACCACACATGCAAGACATTGAGTTTGAGGAGCTCAGAGCCCAGGTACTATTTTTGTCATCTTTATTCCGTGGAGAGTTCATCTTCTCAAGCGAAGGTCTTGATATTAATCTAGACCGAACATTGCGTGGCCTGGAGGCAGACCACGTTATACGATTAGATCGCGATGCCGATGGCAAAATCATCAAGATCGGGTTAACGGACAAAGAAAGGAAAGCCGGCCGAGAAAACTTTGATTTTTACTGCTTCTTGCTTTGGCCATTTATTGAAGCTGCTTGGCTTGCCGCGGTGTCCCTTATGGGGTTGACACCACCGGTCGACCAAAACGGAGAGATTTGGATCGAGCAGAGCAAAGCTCACAGCACTGCCCAATTGGTACGTTTCGATTGTGTTGAACCGTCACGAAGAGAGTTAAACTAACATGGCCTATTTCATCCAGCTCGGTAAGACCCTTTATCACCAGGGCGACCTCTCCTACTTTGAAGCTGTGAACAAAGAAACACTCAAAAACTCGTACCTGAGGTTCGAGCAAGATCAGCTCATCCACGTTGTAAAATCCAAAGATGCCAAGATTCCCCCTCGTCTCCAACTTGACGCATCATGGCGACCATCCCGTGATGCCCAGAGCGGCGTACTACTTGCTGAGGGCAAACTCTGGGACTTTACAGAAAAGATTGCCAAGTCTCGCCGCGAAGGCAAAAACCGTCGTGATGGTGCCACGGTTAGCAGCCGAGTGCTTCGACTGGCAGATGAGCTGGGCCAGAAGCTATTTGAGGACGCAGCTGAGGCGGAGCGTAGTGGCAAGAGCAAGGTTCCAAATCGGTTAAACCGCGAGGAGAAGGAGGCGCTGGCGAAGAGCATCAGAGACGCAAAGAGAAGAAGGAAACAAATGGGAGGACAAGCGCGTCTCTGATCCGATACAAGGCGAACCAGCCATCTAGTTTGGAACTTGGGTCCTGTACGCTTTACATGCATTTGCCAGCGATTTACCCGTGTACAATCCGTGCCGTCGTCCATAATAATATGTGGACTGGCCATACGGAATCCCAGTGTTGTGTGTTACGCCACGGTTCTTGAAGCGTCTTATCATATATCTCATGTACATGCCATTTAGTCCACCATCAGTCATGTCCTATTCTAGCCAAGCAGTAGCTTTTTTGCTTCTATGTTCCTTAGACTTGAGCAATTCCATATACTCGGGGTATTCTTTTTTTCATTTACACCAACCCGACCGCAGTCCTACGTCGCCTACTTGGCCTCCTCCAGGGGCTGGAGGATGATGTTGTCAATCAAGCGCACTGCCGGGCCGCCGCTGTGGCCCAAATCCTCTCCCTCACGGGGTGCCTCAACGGGGAGCATCTTGATTGCGCCGCTCAGCACAGCGCCGCGCGCAGGGTCCACCTCGTCGACCTCGAGCATGGTCTCGGGATCAGCCAAGGAGAAGTAGTCAACCTCGAACGAAACACGCTCCTGCGGGAGCAAATCAGCTTGCACCGAGGCGACGGCAGCGACAAAGTTGTGGGCAGCGCCCAGGATGCTTGCGCGGTCGCGGGGGCCACCAGCGGTCTTGTAGACGGCCTCGGCGGTGCGCAATGCGCCGGGGAGCACAACGGCCACGGCACGACGGCGGGGGCCCAGGTAGACGTTGCGCGAGCTCAGGGCCAGGCCGTCGGGCTCGCGCTCGGTGGGCACAACAGTGACCTCGGTGGGCATGAGGAAGTCCTTGACCATGCGGCGGATGACGACGGTCTGCTGGACGTCCTTTTGGCCAAAGTAGACGCGCTCGGGCTGGACGATGTTGAAGAGCTTCATGCAGACGGTGGCGACGCCGCGGAAGAAGGTCGGGCGGCTGGCGCCCTCGAGCACCTCGCCGACGGGCGTGATGGTGACGAAGCTGCCCTTGCTGTCCGTGTCCTGGCCGGGGAAGCCCGACGGGTACATGTCGGGCGTGGCGGGCGCGAAGACGGCCGAGACGCGGCCCAGGTTGGCGCCGTCGTCGGCCAGGTCCCGGTCCAGCTTGGCCAGCGCCGCGGCGTCGGCGTCCCAGGTGACGGGGTACGACGAGAGGTCCTCGCGGAGCCCGAACTGCGCCGGGTTGACGTACACGCTCACCACCACGTGGTGGTTCTCGCGCGCCGCCGCCCGGATCAGCGACAGGTGGCCCTCGTGCAGCGCCCCCATGGTGGGAACCAGCCCGACCGACCGCCGGTCGATGGCGTGGGGCAGCCGCCATCGCCGGACCGCTTCGACCGACCGGAGCACGCGGATCGACGACTTGGGGAGCGTGTCCCGCCGCGACGAGGAAGACGACGAGCACGCCGAGGCCATTGTGCGTAGCCCCGAGGCGGCGGCGGAGGTCGGTACGGAGGACGGGCCGGAGCGAGGCCGGAGCCTAGATCGGAGCACGGCGGCGGGGAGCATGGTTGCGGAGGAGAGGAAGGAGAGCAAAAAAGAAAAAGAGGACAAGAAGAAGCGAGGTTATAAGCTCCAAAAAAAAACGGGCCAATTCGGTTTATTAATACAATAATAGCGCAACCATTGAGCCCACGGCGCGCAAGATAGGGGCGGTGGGCTCTTGTCGTGTTCGTGATGGTTTCTGCCGCGGAGTTTTGAGGACGACGATGACCTGAGCTGAGTTGCTGGAGCGTGAGGTGATAAGACAATTTTTGGTGGAGCCGGGGCTTATCTGATAAGAGCTACCCTGTACCAGCTTGTTGCTGGCGTGGAGCTGAGTCATTCCGCTAATTTTTTGTATTTCTTCAATTCTTTGGATTGTTAGAGTTTTAAGCCTGTTTTATTCCTCATAGTCTTCTATTTCCTTTTCATAAACCCTGTTTGGTGATTGTAAATATCTGTGGTTCCCTCTGTTGAAAACCCTTTATACCCATGTGCACGATGGGTGACATCTACACACACTTCACATAAACTTTATGAACAAAACATCTTCAACTGTAGTATCATATTGTAGATTTTCTATTTACTTTCAATTAATTATATAGGAAATGTCCATCCTTGATTATTAACCCATCAACGCCTTTTCATCCCCCCATTCTATGTACGCTGCGTTTCCCCCACATCCATGCAATGAATATGTGGCTCATAATTGGCCGGCTTAAGAAGAAATGCTCTAGGCGCCTCCCATGAGGTTCTTCTGGTCAAGCTTCTTCCATTTGGTAAGGAGAGAAATGAATGTGGTAATGCCAGTGGCGGCAATGCAGATGGCAAATGTCACCTTGACACCCCACATGTACCCGTCAATCACAATGGGCTGCTCTGTGCTGCTGAATGTCTTGCGGATCTCAGTAGCGCCAGTGAGAATCAGGTTGGCTTTGCTGATGTTGGGGGCCTGCTTGAGGACCTTTCCAAGCATCTGGTTGATGAAGGCGGCCTGGGCGCCGGAAACGAGGAATGCACCTCCGATACCCTGGAAGACTGCAAAGTTGTTAGCGAATGGTTCATATAGGCTGCATGTGTTTGGACGTGGCGGCCAGGACAGATACTTACATAGCAGGACACCGGTGGCGGCAGCAAGATCCTTGGGCTCGACGGAGCCCTGGACGGCAATCATGGGAATCTGGAAGGCGGCTCCCCAGCCAGCACCAGCGATGATCTGGTAGCCAATCCACTTCCCGGTCGAAGTGTGGACACCAAGCGTGTAGAGGAGACCGGAGCCGATGCAAGCAATGGCCGACCCCCCGATGAGCATGTACTGGTAGTAGCCCGTCGCGGTGACGGAACCGCCGCTGATGATGGTGGCAAACGTGACGGCGATGATCATGGGCAGGTTTCGGACACCGCTGGACGTGGGGCCAACGCCGTGGACAGACTGGAAGTAGATGGGGAGGTAGTAGATGGCGGCGAAGAAGGAGCCGGCAAAGAGGAAGGCAAACGAGCTCATGACCTTGACGGTTCGCATCTTCATGATGTGCCCGGGGATCATGCCGCGCTCGCCCTGGAAGTACTGCAGAGCGGCCCAGGCAATCGTGATGGCGACAAAGCCGACAAGAAGGCCGACAACAGTGGCAGAGTCCCAGGGATGGGCCTGGCCGCCGTACTGGACACCGAGAATGTAGGAAACAGTGGCGCCCATGACCAGGACGATGCCGAGAGGGTCCATCTGCAGGAACTTCTCAAACAGCGGCGCATCCACGGGGACAGCCGTGGCAGGGGTCTGGAAGAAGAGGAGAATGATCAGGCCCGAGATGCCACCGATGGGGAGGTTGATGTAGAAGCACCATCGCCAGGAGACGTGGTCGGTGAAGGCACCACCAAGAAGGGGACCGACGACGCTGGCAACTCCATAGGCGGCGCCAATGATGCCGGTAAAGGCCGGGCGCTTCTTGGGGGGAGCCGAGAATGCAATGATGGTGTAGGCGCCGGCAGCGATACCAGCAGCACCAAGACCGGCGATGGCTCGGCCGGTAATGAGGGCCTCTGCGTTGGGAGCAGCGCCGCAAATGACGGAGCCAACCTCAAAAATCAAGATTGCGAGCAGGAACGTGGTCTTCAATGGGAAGTACTTGTAGCCCTTGCCCCCTGGAGCGGTTGTTAGTGACAAGTTCCTCACGAGAGAGGGGGAGGGAGGATTGGAGTTCTCGCAACTTACATGTTGATTGAAAGGCACCGACTGTCATGAAAAAGGCAGCTCCATACCAGCCGACTTTGTCGAGACCCTTGAATTCATCTGTGATTTTGGGAATTGCAGTGGCAACGATGGTCTGTTGAGATAAAAGAGTTAGGGCGGTTTCTTTTAAACAAGGAAACATGGGTTCAAAGCTCACCATGTCAAGAGCAACGAGGAAGATGCTGAGGACCAAGGCAACGACAATAAAGAACATCTTGATACCCGAGGGGTACATGTCCTCGTCGACAACATCCTCCTGAGCCTTGATATTCACGTCGATGGTATCACCGCCGTCGGTGGTACCGCCATCGTCTTGCTGCTTCTTCTCAATGGCAGCATCGTCTCCTCGAAGCGTGGAAGTGGTCGAGTCGGGCCGTTCCGGTCCCTTGGGGACGTCGAGTGTCTCTGGTTTGCCCATTGTTTTTTTCTTGCGAGATGGATGTGGCTGAATGCTAATTAAGCTTGCCGCGAGTTTAACAGACCAGCTGTGCGAATGGTAGCCAATGTACAGGAGCCACTGGGTGATGAGGGAGAGAGGTCTCGAAGCTGATGTGGTGGGATATGGTCATCAGCGGTCGAGAGGGTTGCGAACCTAGCCAAGTCTTTATACTGGACATGATGTCGATTGGGAATGATTGGGTTTCCCGCATCTACCTGACATGGTCGGGGACTTTTGGCGGAAACATGATGCGAATTCCGCATCTGCTGGTGCATAGCAGTCGAGACGCTGCGTCGTATAGGGCATAACGCCAAAGCAGCGGAGCTTTGAAGGGGGGTGTGAATCTTCGGAGCACACCTGTTCAAGGGTCCGCCAGGCGCCCATTCCATTCCCACGTACCATATCTCGCACGCAGTATCTCGTAAGCATATTCCGCACCCGTATAGCAAGCGCTGACCCCCCTTGGGGGATAAGCTCGCA
The DNA here is from genome assembly GCA_002179835.1 of Calonectria leucothoes. Taxonomy (NCBI): domain Eukaryota; kingdom Fungi; phylum Ascomycota; class Sordariomycetes; order Hypocreales; family Nectriaceae; genus Calonectria; species Calonectria leucothoes. Next base: position 109,763 of record NAJI01000143.1, on the reverse strand, counting down.
CTCATTTGGGGGGAATACTGGATGAGTCGCCATGAGTCGTCATGATTGGGCCTGGGTGGTGTGTGATGGCACGCAACGTCGAGCCAAATCGGCCTCAACTCATCTTGATTTGGCGCTAGAAATCTGACAAATCCCGACCACTTGGTCCGCCGCGGCGGGCAAAATTTTTTTTGCAGCTTTCACGTTTTGGGTAAATGCTACGAAGCTGCCTGCATTCCCTGTCGCCGTGCAATCGAGCGCCATGATGACAGCGTATTGGTGGTTACATCATCAACCAGGGCGTCTTTGCAGCTCAATGTAACGTGCAGCGTCTGATCTGTTGAGCAGCGTTGCAATCGAGATGTTTTGACCGCCTGATGGATCATCTTGGCATCCTGGTCTTGCGGGCGTGAGGAGCCATGTAGCTTAACATAACGGTCTGCCATAACATGTTTGACTAGCGTGCTGTCACTTGCTCTAGCTTTTTTCTATTTCGCTCGTGCAATGAATATGCACAACGGCGTTGCTACGAAATAATGACTCATGTCGGATCAAGAGCGAAAAAGGACGAAATAAAAATAAGCGCCATGGCCTGCAAACCAGCGAAAAATAAGACGAAAAAGCTGGAGATAGCTGGAGATACGGCGGTGAGGGGATGGGATTGCACAGCAGCTCGCATCAAGACTGGGTTCGGCGGATACGGACTTAAGCGGCGGACAAAGCGTGGGAATGGGCTTGATGCTGATTTGCGCCAATCCAGGCGGTTTGCATATGATGGTGCGCGCGTTGTTTGCGTCTCACGTCTGGTGCGTCAGCATCATGGTCGAGGGATGTCGTTCTCTCAGGGCTGAGTCTAGGCCCTCGATGGACCATTGGATGCCCCAGCGACATGGTTCTGGGGCCCGCGTCCCGCAGATCGCTGGAGGGTCGCAGATCTCGGCAAATACCGTTGCAAGAAGAGCATGCGCGGCCAAGGATGAATGCGTCAAGGGGAGCGTTATTGCCTGAATTCGACCGGCGGGGTGTCGGGTTTGTCAAAAGTCCGCCGTGGGCGGAGAATGCGTGCGGAGCGTGTGGTGGTGGACTTTGCAGCATGTGGACGCCAGCTCGCGGATGGCTTGGAGTGTGTCAGCACGCCTCGGCGCCTCAACCGCTGCGGACCTGGGGGCAGATGATCCGAAGTCCGAGGGTTGTGAGGTCACAGAGGCCATGTGCATGCGAACGTGTGGGTGTCGAATGGCCTCAATGTGCTTGGTTGGTCGGGCCAGAGAGCGCCTTGCCTTGTCTTGGGCGTGCCACGGCGAGTTGCATCATCCGAGGAGCGGGATTGCGCCTTGTGGGATTTGAGACAGCATGTCGGGTCCGAACAATGTATGCACATTGGAGGTTGATCGTGTCAGAGATGGGCGTTTGCCATGAGGCCCAACGACCTCGTCACTCAGGCACCCGTTGCGCCTGGTGGTGCCTGGGGCGTACAAGCACCTATAGCTGGCCGCCAGTCTCGCATCGGGGACCTGAATGCGTGCTGTGTGTGTGTGTACAGCCACTGCTTACCTCACTCAATGCCCACAAGACCAACGCGAACTAACCGAGAAATACAAATCTTCGGCCAGCCCGGCCTGCAAGTTCAGTTTCCCATGTGCAGATTTACCTTCTGCCTCGTCCTTGCCGTCTTCATCCCCGACCGATTAATCCCGGCGTCGTGAACCGGCTGCCGTATCCGGCCCCGTCCGGCGCTTTGATTTTTACCTCCATCTTTACGTCACGGGAATTATTTAACGGGCAGAGCCGGGCCGCCGGCCGTACATTATTGGTGAATACGTGCGGCGCCGGCGTGAGGCTGGCGGCCATGTCTAGCTTTGAGACAAAACGTTAAAAAGGCAGTGTTATGGGTAAGCTAAAAGACCGCATGGTGAATGAGGCTGGTCCGCCCGGTATGCGACACACACCGCGGCGCCAACAGTTGTAATGCATGCCGTGCCACGAAAACATCCCGCAGAGCCTCACCCATCTCCGCGCTAATTCCCGGTCGCTGAAACTGGTGGACACAACTACGATAAGAAAATGGTCACATCACCAGAAATAGAGAATAAAAATATTGAAAAGAATTGGCACAGCGGCCTTGCATTGAATCTCCAGCTCTCTCCCGCGAACTGCTCATCTTTTGCTCCCGCAGCGCCCACTTCTTCCAGGGCGTGTTTCCTAATGCGGCCACTCTTCCTCCACTCTTTGGCTTCCCCGGCCTCGCAAAAAATGCGGAGGAGGCGCCGGCGGCCAACTTCATCTTCACCTCAACACCTATCCAGCATTTTCTTGAGTAATTCGTCGACACATATTGAAAGTGCCTGATTGACCAATGTCTTCACTTACGGGGTAATGTGTGCCAGGCTCCTCAGCTATTTCTATAATAATTTGGCCCACCCGGCCGGTTCCTCGCCGCAATGTCGCTCCTCTTCCGTCCTACTCTGGCTCTCTGCCGAGACATCATCGCCAGACGCCCAGGTTTCAACATGGCCAGCTTTGTAAATCTCGAGGCGCCCAATGGCGTCAAGTACGCGCAGCCCACTGGCCTCTTTATTAACAATGAATTCGTCTCATCCTCTTCCGGCCAGACCATCGTCTCCATTGATCCAGCGTTAGTGCACACCCAGCTCCGTACCACCTGTCGCCTGCTTGGGTAGCTCACAATAAAAATACAGTACTGAAAAGGAGATTGCGACTGTGCAGGCTGGCGATGCATCCGATGTAGACAAGGCTGTTCGCGCAGCACACGCGGCTCTCAACAGCTCCGATTGGAAGCAAATGCCTGCTTCTCAGAGGGGACACCTACTGTACCGGCTTGCAGACCGCATTGAGCAGCAAAAGGAGATTTACGCCACATCCGAGGCATGGGATAATGGTAATGAAATGGCGTACTCCTTGTATACAAATGCTGCAACTTTCTAATAATCCCTCACATAGGTAAAACGTACGCTGACGCGCTTAATCTTGATCTGGTCGAGGTTGTCAATGTTATTCGTTACTATGCCGGCTGGGCCGACAAGACCCACGGCCAAACAATCTCTACAAACCCTCAAAAGCTTGCCTACACCCTTCGGCAGCCCATTGGCGTGGTTGGACAGATCATTCCTTGGAACTTCCCCCTCTCCATGGCCAGCTGGAAGATTGGCCCTGCTTTGGCGTGCGGAAACACCATAGTCCTTAAAGCCGCCGAGCAGACACCCCTTAGTATTTTGCTTTTGGCGAACGCCGTCAAGGAGGTGGGATTCCCCCCTGGCGTATTCAATGTCATCAACGGTTACGGACGCGACGCAGGCTCGGCCTTGGTTGAGCACCCCCTCGTGGACAAGGTAGCTTTTACGGGATCAACAGCTACTGGTACTCAGATCATGAAGATGGCGGCATCGACCTTGAAGAACATTACGCTGGAGACTGGAGGCAAATCGCCCCTTCTGGTCTTCTCCGACAGCGACCTCGAGCAAGCTGCTCGCTGGTCTCACATGGGAATCATGTCGAACCAGGGCCAGATTTGCACCGCCACGTCTAGAATTCTGGTGCAGGACGAAGTCTACGATGAATTTGTCGGCCGATTCCTCGAAACCACGTCTACCGTGAGCAAGGTTGGCGACCAATGGGATGCGGATACGTACCAGGGCCCCCAAGTGTCCAAGCTGCAGTATGACAGGATTCTCGAATACATTGAAATTGGAAAAACAGAAGGAGCCAAGCTTTTGGCGGGCGGTAAGCGCGCGGATGTCAGCGGCAAGGGCTTCTTTATCGAGCCGACGGTGTTTGGGGAGGTCAAGGACTCGATGCGCATCTTCCGCGAGGAGATTTTCGGCCCCGTCGTCGTAATCAGCCGCTTCGGCACGGAGCGAGAAGCCCTCAGGCTCGCCAACGACTCAGCTTACGGCCTGGGCGCCGCCGTCTTCACAAGGGACATTGAGCGAGCGCACCGCGTGGCATCCGAGATACAGGCGGGCATGGTCTGGATCAACAGCAGCCAGGACTGTGAGCCCAGCGTTCCCTTTGGGGGCGTTAAGCAGAGCGGTATTGGGCGGGAGCTGGGAGAGGCAGGGTTGGAGGCGTACAGCACCGTCAAAGCTGTGCATGTGAACCTGGGCACTCGCATTTAAATAGAGCGGGCGGGGTGGGTTCAGTGAGGCTTTTTTTTAATAACCACAGCCATGATGACTTGGGCGTCCATATAGCAGCGGCAGCAGCTCTATAAGGTTTTGCGTGACGAACCCCCTCCGAAAAACCCAAAAATTGGATGTTCTCATTTTTAGGTGTGGTTGTTGGTTGTACCGAGGGCATGGGACTGCAGCAGTGTGATATCTGCGGCAGCTGTGTGGCGAAGCAGCAGTTTGCATGTAGTTATGGGTTTGTGTGCCTCGTCGGGGCATCCTTGCGACGTCATATCTCATCCCCGACAGACGACGCTCGTGCACGCACCAAATCGTGACCTCACTCAGGACTTCTGTAGCTACCCAATTTACTTTCCAATCATCCCAACTTCTAGCGTGTAAAAAAAAAAAAACAGACCCAGGATGGAGGAGCCCTACGTAGTGGACGACACTCTACCGCCGTCCTACGACGACCTCGCCAATGAAGACAAGGCCGGCGACGAGAACAAGAGGCTTGGCCCGGCGACGCTCCACGTTGCAGGGCGGTTCGTCATCCACTCGACCGACCCGGGTGCGCCGCCGCTGTACGAGTTCTCGCATTCCATCGGCTTCCTCGGCGACAACGACCGCAGCGTAAAGGTCGAGCGGGTCGACCAGACCGTGGTGCAGCAGGACGGGCTGCCGCGGGTACAGGCTCGCAAGCGTCATCTGTTCGACCTCAAGCACCCGACCAAGGGCGAGTTCCCCACGTTCCCCTACCACGCCGAGTCGACATCCCGCCGCGCCCTGTGCTCGCTCGGCATCAAGCCGTTCCGCGCGAAGAAAGGCTTGCTGGCCGGCCTGACCTCCGGCGGCGGCGGCGGGGGCAAGGGGTACCGCGTGCACCGGGCGGCGCGGGGGCCCGACCGGCGCATGGAGGAGCGGGACGTACTGTTCGCCGCCGCGCCGTCGCGGGACCGGGCCGTGGGGTTCGAGTGGAGCGATGGCCAGGGCAACCTGCTGGCGCGCGAGGTCGAGACGGATGAGCTCATGAGCCTCGTCGTGACGGCCGAGATGGACGCCACGACGAGGGATGCGCTGGACGCCACGACAAGGGATGCGCTGGTGGCTGCGTGGATCCTGAGGGTGTGGTGCGAGCTCTCCAAGGGAAATTACCGTACGAACAAGTGGGATGATGGTGAGTTACAACCTCATTTCCCTCTTGGCTCGCTCGCCAATGGCGTCAGCTGAGTGTGTTGGGTGTGGCATTGTCGCTAACGTTGACAGCAATCAAAATTTTGAATACCCCGATCCGAGTTTGAGTGGTTGCGAATAGTCACCTGACCAGCAGCCCGGCGTGTGACAAATCTGGCTGACTGGCATTATGAAATGATGAATGCGTCATTGGGCGTCTGGGGTTGTTGTTGTCGTTGTTGATGGTGTTGTTTTTGCCTATTCTTGCACTTGTATATCAACCATCCATGTATTTTCTATCTAGCTGTGTTCGTGGCCGCTTGAGAAGAATAGATCTTATCCGGCCCTATTTTTGAGAATCTCCGCTAGTGGCACCCCCTATAATCTGTCAAGTGGCCACTCGGATCGCTGCCCGCGAACTTGTGCAACACCATGAATTCTGACCGATGCCTATAGCGGAAGGATGAAGCGGCAGGCTTTCCCGCAGCTACGTGTATGTCTTGTACGAGCTGCCACGCGCACACGTGCCATTACCCAGGTCCCCTGTGTCAGATTTCCTGGTTAAGTGCTTACCAATCTCAAACCCGCCCATGGAACCACGGCGGTTCAATAAATGTCCCATAAGCTGACCTTGCCATCCTTGGCGCCCGACGCGATCCAGTGCGCCGTGTTTGCCTGTGCGATGCGCCGATCCTTGACGCTGGTTGTCGTCTTAACCAGCGCTCCATTCTTCCGGGAGGTTCCTATTTGGGAAGCACCTGGTTGGGAGGGTGGAGGTGGAATATCCGAGGGGGATGTTTGCTGGGCAGGGGCAGAAGTGGTCTCGGAACTCGACTCGGCCAGCGAGGTCGCGAGGTTGGAGAATGCGACGGCGTAACATCCAACCTGGTGCCATTTGAGCACCGCGAGCTCCTTCATGGTCTTGGATGAGTACACCCTCACTTTGGAATCCCATCCTGCGGTGGCAAATATGCGTCCGTCAGACCGTATCCTCAAACTCTGCTGGCCCGAGTGCTTGGTGTTGACTATTTTGAGCGGATCCTTCCATTCCTGAAATACTCTGGGAGCGGCCGCGGTGGCCTGAGAAGAGGATTGCTTCAGGGCGGCCGACAATAGGGATTGGGTTTTGGGGGCATCATCCTCTGTTACCTCGACTACTCTCTCGTTGCTTTGTGGGAGGGAGATGACTTCCTGGCGGTCGGTGGGTATGGGGTGTTTGGCGATGAGAGAGTCTGCTGAGGACGTGAGGAAGAAACGGCGATCCGGGTCAATATCTAGCGATAGTATTGGCTGGGAGTGAGGCTGGGAACGATATGTGGTGAACCATTCGCCGTTCGGGTCTAGCCGATGGACTGATGCATATCCATTCTCAAATGCAGCCACAAGGGTGAGCGCATCATGGTGCTGGAAAAGAGATAGACACATGGCCATTCCGTTTTTCGTACCAGGTCCGATGGTGTGTATTCGAGTTTGGCTTGGGAGGGTGTAGATGTCAATCTGGGGCAATGTGAGTTGACATGCGGCACCACCGGGTCCGGGGAACTTACGGCTTCTGATGCCAAGGTATTGGGCACCGCGATGAGGATTTCCGATGAATCATCAAGCAAACCCCCACTGCTAGAACAGGCGGAAAAGGAGCAAAAGTTCATGGTATTTACCTCGAGGAGATGAAGCATCCACGGTTGCGCACGTGGTGTTGCTGCGTCCTCCACGGGCAAGGTTGTGTTGAGGCTGGCTTCATCGTCTTGGCTGAGTTTCCAGACAATAAGTTTATTGTCACGGCCGTGGCTATTGAGTTTTAGTACAATTGCTTTTTCTGTGATGATGATTTAAGCCTGTGCCTTACGTGATGATTTTGTCGCTGCCCCAGCCCAGCACGCCTAGAATGGCATTCTCATGAGCCCGCCATACGGCCCGAGGCCTCATGATGGTGAGGTCCCAGAGGACCACATAGCCTTCTGCATCGCCGGTAACCAGACGGCTGTTGCCTCTTATAAAAGTGGCAGAGTGCACTTGGACTTTATGACCGCGAAGAATGGACCTGGGCGAGGGCGCTCCGTCCGCCATTTTTAGGAATCAGATTGAGGACCGTACGTCAACTTGTGTGCATGGTCTACCCAGACTCCGGCGGGATATTAGAACTGACCAGTCCTGATAACAGGGGTCTTTAATTTCTTTCCATAGGATCTCAATCCTGTGTCTTTGTAAGAATATGAAGGGTTGCTCGTGATGGCGAATGTGAAATGTTCTTCTGTTGGCGATATTCATTCAGGGCATCACTGAGTTGGGTTTAGCGTCCACAGCTGCCGCCAAGTCAGGTGACCCCGCTCAGGTTATGGCTGGAGAATGGGTTGTGAATCAAGTAGGAACGAGACGAGTGAGGACAAAGAAATACATGGAATAACGAATTCATTACTTTATCCTGTATTTTAAATGATTATTTGCAGAGGGGCCTGTATCTTAGCTAAATATTACATGGAGGCGAACACACTGTGACAAGGGTTCCAACTTGGTCGAGGTAAAATGATGGCACAAAAGTGGTGACGACAATCACAGGGGATTTCCACCATTCTTGGCAGTTTGAATAATGATCAGTTAGGCAAGAATATAAGAAATAAAAAGTTTTAGAGAGATTTTATTTTATTGTGTCTTTATTGTAATTTTTAGTGCCTCTATACAGGACAAATACTACGCGTGTTGGCAGACTTTCATCTCATGATTTTACTCGCCTCATAGCCTCGGGTCTTCATTTTTCGAGTGAAGGATTTTGAATTCGGTTGGTTGAAACATATTTTATTAAATCGAATAATTCTCTCCCTCCTTCATTTTCGTTTTAAATCCCACTGCCCCGATAAAAACCTAGATCACATGCACCTCTAATGTGGGTTGATAGTTGATTCAAACCTAGCACATAGCCTGCGAGAACTTAGGTTAAAGTATTCAAATTATAATTTATCCATACGCTTTGACGGATTATTTGCTATTTCCCCTAGCTATGCTACCTTTTGCCACAGGTACAGTGACCCTTGAGGCGTCGCTAGGTCAGCCAAAAATGGTCTAGAACCACTAGGTTGGTTCGGATTGCCGACGCCGTCCACGGCAGTTCGGCACCTGGGCTTGAAAACCTATGAAATCGAGTTTAGCGGCCAGCGGCTGAAGCATTGCTCCCAGCCCGCGGCGTTCGAGCTGGAAAGGTGGCTTAAATTATGCATAGGGATCATGCATGGTAGAGTGACCCGTAAAAGCGGGCGCTCCGCCCTTGATCGTCGAGGAAGCTCCTGTTCCCATTAAACCCCCGGATTTTCTATCCCATAATAAAGAAGCGGCCAATATGTTGGTAAAATCGCTAGCAGCCCCCCTCCTGGCGTTCCAGCTGGCCATTGTGGCATCTGCCAACCCTATCCTCGAAGAGCGCAAAATTACCTGCAACAACCCGAAGGTCAAGTCCCTGATCAAAACAGCCAAGTCCGTGGCTGCCACCAAATCTATAAAATCCTTTTGCTCCTCATACCTACATTACAAGACCAAGACTAAGACGGTCACTTCGACGTATACATACCATGATGTCCATGACCACCTGGTCACTGCTGGAACCATCACGATTCTGGCCGAAACTACGGTTACTGGATCGAGAACTGTAACTGTCACGCGCACCATACCTGTATTTCAGGACGGCCAAAAACGAGCCGATATTCCGGAGCCGACTCAACCTCCTGCCCAGGCACCTCGAAATGCCGCAAGAGATCTCGAGGAGCGAGCCAGCCCGAAAAAGCTCAAGGTGGATTCTCGGGGATGCGTGTTTGGGTTCAAGCCGAGCATTGTTAGCGAGGCTTGCAGCTGCCTCGTGACCAAGCCACCGATTGTGACCACTACAACCGAGAAGTTCATACCCATCAGCGTTGATGTCACATTTACAGAACCTGCAGCAACTGCAACCACCTGGGTAAGTGCTAGATTCCTCTAATTGAGCATTTGTGGCGAACACGGCTGACAAGACTCCCTCTTTCGTTTGCGCAGACCACTGACACCGAGTGGCAAGAGTCGACGGTGAGCTCGGTATCGACGGTGGTTTCCGCGTATCCTACAGACTGTGGAACTGAAGCACAGCCGACCTTTTTCATCCAGCTCCGAGATGTTGACCCAGAGACAAGATCTGACAAGTACAACAACGATTACCTTGGGTTGATGTATAGCTCCAATTTCCGCGGGATCGACAATGAGGCAGCCTCGAGGCCAGACAGCGACAAAAACCATGCCGCATTGGTCTACCTCGAACCCGGGACGGGCTACCTCCGCTCCGTCAACGGGGGCCTGTACCTCAATGCTGACTATTTTGTAAGCTTTGATGTAATATATTGGGACACCAAAGAGTTCATCGACTCGCACGGCTTCCATTACATTGCGTGCAGCATTGTCAAGAGCGGATCGGAGAGAGAACTTCAGTGCCATGTTGTTGATTCAGCATGGGATCAGAAATATATCCTGACTTGCTCCGAGTATGATGATGGATATGGAAACCCGCTCGTCGCGGCAGATGTTGCCAGAGCTCCGGATGACAGCCCTGATTGTTATCAGAAGAGGCTTTTCGTGATCGACCCGTGTAGTCAATGATGGCGCGGGGGTTAATGCGTCTGTATTTTTTGTTTATGGTATATACCTGGTTAGCCGTACACCTTGATGCATTTTTCTATTGGCCAAAGGTTATCAATGGTTAGTGAATGGATGCTATATAGATAGCCACCGGGCTTTGAAATGAATAGTCTTACATTCATCCTTCAACGACATGTCTGTCTTGTACTGTCATTGTGTCTCCCCCCCCCTCCCCCCCCCTACCAATAGTTGCGCACCATGCCATCTCACGAAAATGAAATGCCTCTACTGGTCAAAGAGGCGATGAAAGGCGGTTTTCAATGGGATAGCGCCCATGAGATGAAGCTCATTATGGATAATGAGAGCTACAACTGCAACATTCTCGGGGAGCTTGATCCCGCTCATGTCTATCAAGAGTTTCTGTACTTGCTGGACCAATTCCCCAAAAAGAAGTCAGCAGCCCAGCTAGAAAACGAGTCAAGGGCGCAGAAATGGTTGGATGCATTGGCGACTGTGGTCTTGTGCTCCAACTGAATAGAAAATGCGGGAGCTGGCGAAAACGTGTCAAAGGCCATTTGCGCGCATGTATTTTTGGGGCGAGACGATGCTGAACTGACTCGGGACTCGCAAATCTATTTCGACCTGCAGCATGACTTAGGCGAACACGACACGCCACACGATAACGGGGCGGTTATTCGTGGGCATCGAGAAATTGCGCAGCACGCAAAGGCGGCCTGTTACATCATCGGCCAGCTCTCTATTCTCGGCAAGCATCTGTCAGAAGACACCATCCTGGAGACGCATCGAATTCTGACCAATCAAATGGACACGGAGGATGGTCTGCCTTGGGACCAGTACAGTGGCATGTACCGCCAGTGTGCCGTCAAAGCTGGATTCCATCGGTTTATTGACCACAAACTGGGGCCTCGAGCGATGCGAAGGCTCGTTGAGTCATACATGGATGACATTCAGCAAGCCACTCGCCGTGGCGAACTTGATCCTGTGGCGATTGCGGCCAAGTATTGTCACATGTTTGTCAACATGCATCCATTTGTTGATGGAAATGGACGCATGTGCCGGCTCACTGTGAATGCCATCCTCGTGAAGTACTGTGGTGTGCTCGTGCCGATAGGGTTGAACAAGGCGGATATCGATACGTATATGACGATTGTATCCAGAGGCTCGTACTTGCAGAGCAGAGGAGGAGGCATATGAGGATGAAGACGACCTCAGGCCGAAACATCACAAGAGTCTCGCTTCGTACGTGCTTTTTCAAGCCCCAGCAAGGACTCAGCAAATGATGTCGCGGCAGACTGAGGCATGATACATTTCGAGATTGACATGGGACGAAAACGGGATTAGTTTAATTCATTTTATTTTTATGTCATTTTATTTTATTTATTTATTATTATTTTAATTTTAGGGTGGGAGCTGGTAGTAAGACTAAAATTGCATGTTACTTGAAGATCAGGATTAGCGCCAGCACAGTGTTCCATGAAAGAAGGTGCTTCTTGATCCATGCGCCGGGTACGCACCTTGGCAAGATTTGGGGTCCAAGCCATCTGCCGAGTTAGAATTTCTGAGACTGCATATTTTATGAGCAAGGTGCAACGCGGTCAAGAAGAAGCAGTGTAACCCAACCGGCTGCAGATGCATGGCATGGCATGAGTCAGGCCGGAGGCGAGCGCTTTGGCAGCGCAGCATGCAAGAAGAAAGTAAAGGGGAGGAGGCATTTGATTGGAAAATGGAAGCAAAGCTATGAGCTTGAAGACCATCTCTGAGTCGTCGACGAGGATCAGACGGCCCTGCGCACCCCGGCAATTGCATGCTGGGAGTTGAGCCTCAGAGCCTTGACGTTGCTCCCATTCGCCGCAAGAGCAAGACGCGGTAGCAAATGAGAGACACGGAGGGGGTGGTCAGCATTGGGAGAGCTGATGGAGGGTGGGTGGCGTTGCAAGGCATAAATATTGGCAAAACGCGATCGGAAGCACTCGCATGGCCGTGGCCAGGTGTTGGGGCACTGCCACTCAGCACAAGGCAACCAACCACGGGGATGCTGTGCTGCATGGAAGGGGGCTTGCATTTCAACCTCGGTGATATGACGCAGGCGTGCGGCTCGTTTTCTCTTTCAACTCGTTTGCATCGCTGTTGCTGGCATACACCACACATCACATCACATAGCTACAATCCAATACAGCACCAGCATCGCCTTGGGAAATGATTGGGCCCTTCAGCCCGGCACGACCCCAAGCACCAAAGCAATGTGTGCGCTCTCCTTCGTGCTGCCGCACCCGCACCGCCATGCGTCGACCCTCATTCGCCTCCACGCGCCCGTCTGGGTTGCGCGCGTGTGTCAGAATGCATGCATCGTATCACGGCTGCGAGAGACACTTTCGGCTCCACTTTGAGACATGCGACATGGTCATGGCATCACGCACTTGGCGATGCGAGAAAGTCGACGAGGCTCGGTTATTACGGGCATCTCGTCGCCCCCTCCGCCCCCCGGTTTATTGTCTAGTGACGGGACCAGCTGTGTCGCTCTGTGCTGCCTTGTCCCACCACGGGGGCTTTGGGCCTTTCGAGAAAGATGCCTCTTACTCGGTGCCTTATTTGATCCGTAATTTTGGGGGGGAGGAGAACACGTCCTGGCATGGTCGTCGAGACTGCCCGGACACGTAGGCTTCGATTGTGCGGCAGAACCTGCCTTTCGCAAACGAGCATTGCTGCTTTCTAGAGTAAACTGCCGAACCATACTTGTCAATGTTCACTACCGTGATACATCTTGTTACTTTTACAGAGGAACCTGCGTTTAGAGAGCGCGACCACTGCCCGCTGTCCCAAAGTCAGCACCATCGACGCTATATCATATTGGTGCGGCCATGCATCATGAGGAAGCGGCTCGAGGCAGACGTCGGTTTTCGCGGGGGCGGGACAGCAATGCTTCCGTGTGCTCCTACCAGGATCCTTCGGGGGAAAGTCCCAGTCTAGAAACGTCGTCAGTGACGAAGAATGTGGCCATCCTTTCGGATAAGAGGAGTAAGCAGCCGGCTCCAGCAGTCGCTGCCACGGAATCGCAGCCCAAGGGGAACACATCGAGCCGAAGAAAGAAGTCTGCTGCAGCACCGAATGGGTCGACGAATAAAGCAAAGAGAGTGCGGACGGGCTGCTTGACTTGCAGAGAGAGGCATCTAAAATGCGACGAAGCCTCGCCTGATTGCATGAATTGTCGCAAGCGCGGCCGCGAGTGTAAACGGGGGATACGGCTAAACTTTCTTGATATCAACGTCCATAGCCCAGAGCACGTTGCGGATCTAGAGGACTGGACTGGTGAGAGCTTCACAGCTGCGAAATGAGTCGCTCCGGAATGCTGACTGACTTGCATGGTATCAGTGGAATTTCTGGACGAGTCCCGCGACATTGCGTCCGAGTACAAAGGTGGACTAAGTCGATACGCCCCCTACGGCAGTCCGAGCTTTGCGGGTTTAGGAAATGGAGTAAAGGAGGAGGAGGAGGTCAAGTTTTCAAGCTCAACTTCCAGACAGCAGTCTACTGAGCGCAGCCCCGGCCTACAGCTTCGTCGAGACCTAGTGAAGCAGGAGGAACTAGTCAGTCTCCAATTGCCCGCAAATCATTTCCGGAGAAGCATGCAAAGTCGATCCGATTTCCAGGATGAATGCTGCCACCCAAAGACCAATAGCGACGTTTCCAACATTGCAACCCCACCGTCTTCATGCCAATCCAGCACACCGTATGGTGACCGGCCACTGAAACTGACAGTTTCTGCAAAGAAGCCAGCCTCGCCTTGTCCAAACGGCGAAGCACTCTCTCCCTTTTCTATTCGCGCCCCGGCGACGATAGCATCCATGACGGATTTCGAGTTTTCTTTTCACCTCCCTGATAATACACCGCCTCAACCGCTGAAACTTGGCAATCCTAAAGCAACTGAGCGCGACTATCTCAATGCCCCGGAGGAGATCCGTTATATGCAGACATTTGTTGAAGAGGTGGGTTGTTGGTTGGATTCCTTCAACAAGGAGCGATATTTTAGTCACTTGATCCCGCACTATGCTCTGAAATCGACCATGTTGTTGAACGCCTTTCTAGCATGCGGTGCTAGGCATCTCTCTCTGACCTCGTCAGACCACAGCGACAGAGCGCAGTCTTACCATAACACAGCAACCTCGCAACTTCTCCGAAGCTTGCAGAATCCGGACCGAAACGTCGAAGAGTGCGCCACTACGGCAGTAATCCTCAACGCTTACGAATTCATGTCAGAGAAACCAGCTCATCGCATGCGGCACCTCAGCGGAGCTCGTGCTCTCATTCTAGAGTGCGGATGGAACGCGCGCAGCTCGGGCATCGGGGCCGCGTGCTTTTGGCAAAGCATCACAATGGAAATGCTGACCTGTCTTTCGACAAACTGGCAGAGCACCTGGGAGCCCGAGGAATGGGGGTTGAACCAGGACTTGCTCAAGGGAGCGGCCGACAAGCTGGCGTCGCTTCCAGATGAAGCCTTTGTGCACATGATTCTGCACATTGTTGCCAAGATTGTCAATTTTCGAGCCACCATTTTGACCTCTGAAAAGGTCACTGACCCCGAAAATAGGGTCCAGCAAGGCGAGAGATTCAAGGAGTGGCAGGATCTCAAGCGTCTGTGCGATCGGTGGAACAAGTACTGTCCGAGGACAATGCGATCTTATGGGTATTTGGAGCCATCAAAGACATCAGAAAATTCTTTGTTTCCGTGCATATGGTAATTTATACCCCAGAAATGTTAACCGGCCAATCTAATCACCGCAAGTAGGCTAATACAAAGAACCGCTATTCTTGGGCAGCTCTTGTACCATACAGCAGAATACATCCTGGCAGAACACCATCCGGCTGAGCACGCGAGGCTCTCAGACGGCATGAGAATGAAGCGGCTGCACCATTCTCATCAAGTATGCGGCATTGTCGCCCACACCCGGGACCGCGGCGTTGCTCCCGTAGCTATTCGGTGCCTGGCTGTTGTCGCCACGGTCCTCGACGAGCCCAGGGAGCAAGTCGAGGTGCTCGAGGTGATGGGACAAATCAAGGGACAGAGCGGATGGCACCTTGGCGCAATTGAAACAGACCTGAAGAGAGCATGGGGTTGCGAGCCCAGCATACTCCCCGTGCCACGAATCAGCAGACAGTTTGGCGAGAACTGCGCCATGCCTCCTCCGCCTTCACGGCCATCTGGCATGAGACCTCTGCCAAACCCAATCCCGCCGCTCATGACCATTACGCGGGTCCTGACGCCCCCAACCGCGGCCATGGCGCCCGTGAACCCACTGAGCTTTGCGGATTTCAGCCTGCCAAACCACCCGTACCAGAATTGGTACGAGCCGCCCAACAGAATAGCCTCAGAGTTGAAGAGCGAGTGGTGATTTTTGGAAACAGCTGGGATACGGGTCTGTTGTTGGTAATTGCGATACATGGGGGAATGGATTGGGCAGTGACTGTACTGTGCAACCGGGATGACTTAATACTCTGCGGCGAGAGTTACAGGGGGTTTGCTACTCAGGAATTTGCATTATTCATAGAGATGGGTTGACTGGGCCAACTTCAACAAACGGGGCTGACGGATCTGAGCGGTGTACACATGGTACAGCCCAGAACCAAGGAAAGTAATAGCAAGGATACGGCGAGGGAGAGAATTGGACATGATTAAGAACTACCGCCACCGCCCTGATTGAAGTTCATGCTGTACCCGCCCGTCTTCTCATCCTTGACCATCTGAAAGTTATTGGTGCTCAGGCCAAACGGCTTGAGGATGCCGTTGCCCAGGTCCTTGAGCTTCCCCCACATCTCGCCCATCTCGCGCTCCTGGGCCGCCTTTGTGCGCGGGGGCAGATCGCGCAGCTGGGCTCGCACGATGCGCATGTCGGCGGCCGAGAGGTTCGGCGTCGCGGCCAGAGCGCGGTAGTCCTCCTCGGCGCCGGCCAGGTTGTGCCATCCGTCGGCCTCGGAGCGCGCGCGCGCGCGGCGCATCAGCGACTTGGCGCGGATGCGCTGGATGTCGGCGAGGAGAGACTTGCGCGACTCTTCAGCGGGAGACGGCGGGGGAGGGGGGGCAGGAGCTGCCTTGGAGGCGCCGGAGCTGATGATTTCCTCTTCCACGTCGTCGTCGTCCTCGGTCTTGGACTTTGGCTCTGACTTGTCCTCTCCAGTAGCATCTTTACCCTTTTCACTCTTTCCTTGGCCATTTTCACCCTTGCCCTCGCCCTCTGGATTTAGAAGAGGGTCTTCCCGCTCAAGCTTGGCGAGGCCGTCAATGGCATCCGTGGCCGCCTTGATGGCTTCCTTCCACTGCTCGAGCTTGAGGTGGCACGCGGCAATGTTGCTGTTTATGACAGCCCGGGGGTACAGGAGATACTTGGGGCATGAGTTGATGGCGTCATCGTACTTGTCCAGGGCGTCCTGGTACTCCTTGGAGGCGAAGAGAGTGTTGGCCTCGGCCTTGGCCGCGTTGGACTCTTCAACCAGAGCCTAGGAGAGAGTTAGATTGAGGGACGCACAAATGGAGGCTAATATTGGTTTATAGTAAAAACCTGGAAAGTTTGATCGGGATGAGGATTAGGGATGCGTGTGAGATGCGTTCGCATCCCCATGTTGCTGTCGTGATGGAGCATTTACTTACCGCCTCCTCTTCTGGTGAAAACCTCAGCTCTTCGCCATTTGCCTCTGCCGCGGATGAGTCCTTTTCATTTTTCTCGCCTGCACGAGAACCCTTGGCCTCTGGCTTTGCGCCAGCGCCATCCATTTCTTCCGCCATGGCCGTCCGCCTTGTCTTGCAAACAGCTTTTTGCAACCCCACTCGCGCCTGAAGGATGTTGGGGATAGCACCAACTGGACGAGCTGGAAGACTTGACCACTAGAGGCCAACAGCTCCCAACCTCGGGGAACTCCGACGTAGCTTGCGGTGTCGGGGATGGAGAAATGCTCACAGATCGCTCGGAAGCAAATCTTCAAGTGTATGGGCGTCATTCACCCGACCACAAACGATTCGAGACTGCCCCTCACAACTGGCTCCACGCACCACCCACCGTGTCAGTTGCTAGTGGGCGCGAATCGGGAAAATGTGGGGGTTCCGGCGATGGAGGTGCGCTGAAGCTTAGGCGTCTACTCTGCTAAATTTAGCGTCAACCAATGGGCCACTCTGTTGTAGAATTCAATAGTCACAATTAGAAGCGCCCAAATAGCCCAGGAGCCATGTTCAGGTTAATCTTCGTTGCCTTTTGTTTAATTACGAACAAAGAAGTGCGTTCAAGTGTGCATGGGCTTGTCAAGAATTTCATGAAAGCAAGCCTCAAAGTGATTTTATTGTCCCACAATGAGCTTTCAAACTCCGTTTGCCAATGTTGAATCACATCACATCTGCTGAAAGGGCTCAGATATATAGAGATGGGGAGTTTAGAACAGAAACTAGTTTCTACCAACGCCAACCAAACCATCAACAACTCAAGAGAATTCACATAAGCAAGGCAAAAAGCCAAGCTATTTGTCCTCATCAAGCTCATCCGCAAAGCTCCCAACTCAAAAGTTGAAAATGCCGGAGAAAGTTCCTGGGATCGATGCAGGCGCAAGCTTTCATGCCTTTAAAAAACTGCCACCGGAGCTCCGAATCCAGATTTGGAACGAGGCTATACCCGCACCCAAACCCCTCTTCGTCGCCTCTTCTCGCCCAGAAACCGGCGGGCACCATTTTCCTTGCTCCGAGGGAGACGGAGCGGTCGAGGAACGGGCCCGTGGAATGCAGGTCTCGCAGGTCAACCGTGAGTCCCGCGGGGTGTTTACAAAGAGATACCCCGTTTGTTTCCTGGCAAAGAACAGCACCGCCTCGCTAAGACTTCATCCCATTGAGGACACATTTTTTACGGAGTGTCTAAAATTTCCAACCGAGCTCGTAGACAACATTCCGTTTCGCAAAATCGCATCGACCTTCACGCTTGCGGCTGCACAGTACCATTTCCACCGCAACTGCCCAAGCTCACTCGAGGCAGACCGTATACCGCTGGGTCCCCTTCAAATCGACAAGACGCCGCAACTTTCCAAGTATACAATGGCGCTGCAGTGTAGCCAGCTGATTGTAATTCTTGCCCAATGGTCCATTTCCGGCGGCCGTCTGCAGACACAGCTTGAAATCAATTTCATTGAGCATGGCGGGGCGTCAATGGGATTTCGATATTACACAGAGACACAGCGCGTCGAGGTTACGAACCTGTCTCCCAAAGACACCGCGTCCATTAAAAACGTTACCGAGAAGCATGGGGGCTTGCCCCCTTCCATAGTGATGAGCGTGGACATCATTCGACCGGGGGAGGAAGACAAGCTTCCCTCCGAGAAGCATCATTCTTGGCAAGAAATAAAACCATACGAAGATGGAGAGCAGGATCCCGAAAAATCCGTGCGATTGTTTTGGCAATATCTGCGCCTGACCTTCAACGAAGCAATGGGGTATACTAATAATAGGGTAGCACGACTCATACGAGGTTGATTGAGTAAGACGGCACAAGGTGAAACAGCACTGAAGGTCGTCTCCTCATTTGAATTCTACAGAAAGTATACTAAATCCTCTCCAATTACACTATGAACTGTGACCGACTCTTTGACATCTCATGATGCTGCATGACGTTCGTCTCCGACACCTGTTTATTGGTCGTGGATTGATAGTGGCGTCAGCGCTGGAAGATAATGGCGTAGGGGACCTCTGTGCCTGCATGGCCGGTCCGATTTGATTGAGAGAAGAAAAAAAAGTTTTCACCTTGTGCTTTGACATTGACGCGATGCGATAGTGAATAGCTGAGCAAAGCGGTGAATAAAGGGCGGCATTCCGATTGTGCAATTGGCTGCTGTGCATGTGAAGCGCCCTGCATCCTACTATCATTTCTCGCTATCTAATCGCGCGAGTGCCCCGCGCCCGTCAACGTTGCACCCCGCGCCGACTCATCCCCGCGACCATGTCGGAATCCTAGAACTCTTTTATTTTGCTTGTTCTGCTGGTCGGGACTTTTTCCGTGACCGTGTCCCACGACTTTCACGTCTCAATCGCATCGAAGCAACTTCAATTCACCATCCCCCTCTGTTTTCACCTATTCAGGTCTTCGCCGCAAGCACACAATGGCTGCCCGCACCGAGTAGGTTCTTTCTCCCTCGTTTCGCAAGCGCATACTGACAATGGCTGCCATTTAGCTTCCCTCCCGTCAGGGCCTGTCTCTTTGACATGGACGGCCTCCTCCTCGACACGGAAGACATCTACACGCTCTGCGTCAACATGATCCTCGAAAAATACGGCAAGGGCACGCTCCCCTGGTCCATCAAGGCCAAGCTCCAGGGCCGCCCAGGCCCCTCGGCCAACAAGCTGTTCCACGACTGGGCTCAGCTGCCCATCACACAGGAAGAGTACGTGACGCAGAACACGGCGCTGCAGAGACAGCTGTTTCCCAACACGAAGCCGCTTCCCGGTGTCCCGGAGCTGCTGGGCCACCTCGGCCGAACCCGCTACTGGGACGTCAAGGACGGCGCTGCTGCCGCTGAGGCAAAGGCCAAGGGCAGCGACCGCGAGCCCCACCGCGTCCATATTGCTCTCGCCACCAGCTCCCACTTTGGAAACTTCCAAGTCAAGACGAACCACCTCCAGGAGCTCTTCTCCATCTTCCCCACCAACCGACGGGTCATGGGCGACGACAAGCGTCTTCAGCCTGGCCGCGGCAAGCCCCTGCCTGATATTTTCCTGCTCGCCCTCCAGACCATCAACGAGTCGCTTCCCGAAGGAGAGACTCCCATCACCCCGGAGGAGTGTCTCGTCTTTGAGGATTCGGTCCCCGGCGTGGAAGCTGGCCGCCGCGCCGGCATGCGCGTCATCTGGTGCCCTCACCCCATGCTCAAGAAGGAGTACACCGGCCGCGAGGAGGAGGTCCTTGCGGGCAGCACCGGCGAGGCGGGTGATGTCGATATGCACCAGGTTGGCAAGGTTGGCGACGGCTGGGCCGAGTACATGCTCAACCTGGTCGACTTTCCCTTTGAGAAGTTTGGAATTGCCGTGCCCCCCGTCGAGGTTGAGCAGGAAGCTTGCATGACGGAGAGCTCGGGTGAGGTGGTTGCGGTCTGAGATGTCTGACAGCAGAAAATACCCGTTTCATTGCACCAACTCGCAGATGGGTTGGGTGGCCACACAGCGCAGGTCGATGCAGGGGCTTCGATCCTTGGAGGATCGATCGGATAAGTCGCCAGGCACCTTTTTTTCCTTTCTTTTCTTTTCCTCATTTTCTTTTGTCTCGCAAGCTTTGCTCGGTTGAATTGAAATCAGAAGAAACCGGAGGAGCTCGATGGACGAATGGGATGGTTAGACGATGGCACATTGCGAGACAGTTGCGAAGAAAAAAAGCAAATGGCAACAGATAGGCCCAACTAGACGGATAGAATCAGCGTGGTGGGCGTCAGGCAGCGGCGCCTTGATTTTAAGCCTTTTCGGCGATCTTATAGACCCAGAGACCAATAAATGATGGATCCAGTCATGCAAGTCTTGGATGGCTCGCCGTCACTCGCCGGGGCCGACGTGGGGAGATGATGAGACGACGGGACATGATACCATTCCGGGCCACCCACGTCAACAGCGACTTCACGTGCATGGGCCCGGTACAAGTCGTGCCATCTCATGATGGCCCTGCGCTGCACCTCACCCCATTACCCCGTGCTGGGCATTACCCGGCCGCAGCTACTATATATCGCGGGAGGGGAAGCTGTCGCAGCTTTCCCCTGCACCGCCTCTCTCCCCGATCAATCCCATACCCGCGCGCGCGCACCGTCAACACAAACTGTGACATGGCGCCCATCACGTCGCTGCCCCTCCACCTGGTGGCCGAGATCCTGCGCATGCTGGGCAGCGTGCAGGACCTGCCCAGCGCGCTGCTGAGCCACCGCATCTTCTACACGGCGTACCTGGACAACCGGTCGCTGGCGATTGACGTGCTGCGGCTGCAGCTGCCCGAGGACGTGCTGGCGCTGGCCGTGGCGGCTTACACGTCGCAGGCGTCGTTTCGCTCGCGGCACGGCATCGACGCCCGGCGCTTCCTCAGCGACGGCTACTACGACCGGCCGCTCGAGGCCATCGGCGGGGCGGCGCGCCTGACGCTGGACCAGGCGCTGTACATCAGCAGGCTCGACGACGCCCTGGCCGCGCTGCGGGGCGGCTTCTGCCAGGCCACGCTGCGCAAGCTCTACGGCGTGGCCCGGGACAGCCCGATGGCGGACGCCCAGCAGCGCCTGTCGCCCGGCGAGACGTACCGCGTGTCCCGCGCCCTGTACCGCTTCCACATCTACGGCAACCTGTTTCTCAACAGGCACGACGCCGACACCTGCGACGAGGCCCAAAAGGCCCTCTTCTTTGGCCGCCACTCGCCCTGGGTCAACGAGCAGCTGGCCTGCGTCTACGACCACCTCGAGTCGAGGTTGACCGGTGGTGAGTTTACCCTCTTGTTTTCCCTCCCTCGCTTACAAGGCCAAAAACACACCCTTCTACTACGAAGATGCAGCATTTTTTAACACGTGGTTGCCGTCATTAGTGATGCTGACAATTTTGGCCGCGACTCCAGCTTGCCGCGAGGTGATTGTCAACGGCTTTCAGTGGGGCGAGAACCTCACCGAGTGGCTGACGCAGAGGAGCCAGCTGTTTGAGGAGCAGCGCTGTGTGAGTATTCTTCTTTTCTTTCCTGATTGAGAATCACATCCGCACCCGATCCGCACCTGTGCATCTGCATTCACCTCGTTTTGGGCATGCATACATGGGAAGGGAAGTGGGGAGTTGATGGAGAGAGAGAGAGCCGCGCCGCTAATACTGGGGTTCACAAAACAGCTATCGCTAGGCCTGACCCGCCTGCACGAGCTGCTCCAGGCGTCGAGCTACGAGGAGTGGCAGAACTCGCTGGACGAGGCGCGGGCGCTGTCGCAGAGCTGCCTGGAGGACGACCTGGACGCCTTCAACCGGGCGCGCAGGCCCGACGCCGACCACGGCGTGTGGCGCGTCGAGGAGATGGACAAGCTCGCGCTCGAGGTCGACGCCGACGACCGCAGCCGCCCCGACGCCGACGACCACCCGCGCAAGATGTGGAACAAGATCTACTACGACCGCGTGCGCGGCCGCTTCCGCTTCGGGCCCCACGCCGCCGCCTCCATGAGGTTCATCTACGGCCTGAGGGGCATCGGCTACGTCATGTGGGACGGCGAGCGCATGCAGGACGAGGCCTGTCGCACCTCGGTTTCGAGAGCGTATCGCGGGGATCCCATTTTCTAGGAATGACGACGGGAAAGGAAGAAAGAGGAGGGTCAAGTGATTGGTTGTCAAGGGTAGGGTTTGCCGCGTGGGAACTAATATCTTTCTGTACATTGTCGCATTATTATTCAACCTATTTAGGATGGTTTGGGGCGGGGTTCAAGGCCATGATTTTATGATTCAAGCGGGTTTGGATAGGCCAGGACGGGAATCAAGCGGGTTGCCAGGACGGTTCTTTGGCGTAATATCTAGTCTGGATACCAGGTAATTTGACACCTCATTCTTGGGTCTTTTAACATTGAGCTTTTCTTGTCCAACATTCAACCTTGGTCCTTGCAGATGTTGCCAGCTTTGTCTGGGTGAATTGTCACCACGTTGGTTGGCTTTACCCATGATGGTGTACCCTATAGACTGATCTAGTTTGAATGGAGGAAGTCGCCACAACTCTGTGGGTGGGTGCACTGCGGCCATAGCATCAACTTGCGTCTGTTTTGAAAACAGTGTCCTTCATCTGCTGAGTTCAGCACACGTGTATTTATTTGGTATCAAACATACAGTCCATTGCATTACAATAACCCGAACCGCGCTTCCATTATACATTTGAATCCCTTGAAAAGAAGAAAAACCTGCCGGATATTGAAACTTGTACACAATAAAAACAAAAAAAGTGCCGTGCTCACTTCCGTCATAGATTTCCCATTTGCGCCTGCGGTACCGGATACGTGTCGCCCGTCAGGATCCAGTCCAAGTCGATGCCCATGTCGAGATCCACAGGCCCCGTCGTGCTCGAGAAGGCAGGCTGCGGCTGCGGAGGCGACAGGTCCTGGCTGTCTCTGGTTTGGCTCTGGTCTACAGAAGACCGCGTCCGCTTCCTTGACGACTGGTAGTCGTGCGAGTCCGACGGCGACGCCCGGCGAGGCCGCACGGCCCGGCCCCGCAGCTCCCACTGCCGCTGCAGCAGGACGAGGAAGTCCTTTGCCCGCTTGGAGCTCTCCCACGCGGCGCCGAACTCGTCGAGGGCCCGGAAGCACGCGCTGAGGTGGATCCCGACGGCGTCGGCGTTTGCGTGCGACCGGTGCTTGGTCACGTTGGCAAAGATGAGGAGCAACGCCGCCGAGCAGGCGATGCCCACGCCCTGGATGTTCATCCGGCGCAGGGAGTAGCGCATTTCGTATATCTGCAGTAGCTTTGCAATGGCATACGCCGATTCAATGCACATCATGCGCGCGTGCGTTGAACCCGGTCCCTTTGGTGGGTTTGGCTGTGCGTAAGTCCTAGACATCCACGGCCGATGCGCGTGGATAATATTTTGGTGATATTGCATGCTGAATAATTGTGAGTAATGAGAAGTACAAGTAAATTAGGATATTCTTACTGTAACAAGATGACATGTGGGAGGTACTGCGTCTCGCGGTCATCGAGATCGATTTGGAGTTCTGGTAGTAGATTCGCCTGCCAATTGAGGAGGGCTTCGACGGTAACAACGTTTAGCGTGTGTAGAGAGCTAGGCAGGATTTTTAGACTCCCATATCTAGAAAAATCATGGTTAGGATAATTCAAAGTTACAAACGATGGAACTTACAGCGCATAACCTAGAGGAGCCATGATCTCGCATAGTAAGACCCGCTGTCGGTGAAGTTCATTTGTATAGTCGGGTAGTGGACTGTGTTCCTCGAATGAACGAGGCGAGACGTAGGGGATCCACTGGCCACTGCGTTCACTGCTTGTTCCACCTGTTGGTTTTTCAACAGTCACATCCTCCATGTTGATCCGGAATGGACGTCCAAGATAGAAACTCCACATGCTGCAAGGCGTTAGAGATGCGACATGAAAAGATATTAGAGATTGCGACCCACTGATCAACTGAGTATGCACCCCAAAACACGTCCCGTCTCAGGTCAGCCTCGGCTCGGGAGAGAGAACCCTTAGCAACATATCGGCTCAAATCGACATGAAGGGCCAAGTCAAACGCCAACCGCATAGCCATTCCTGCTAATTATCAGCTTTACTCATTTACTGAGCAGCGAAATACAAACCGCTGTAGAGCCAGCCTCGAGCGTCTCTTTTACATCCTATGTCATGGCTGCATAGCACAACCATGGCTTGTACAGTCGCAACACAGGGACAATCTAACTCAATTTCTAGCAGGGCCTTTGCCCTGTCTGCAAAAAAGTCTGAAAGTGATTTGGGAAACGTCACAAAAGTGGGGTGATGTCTTGACTCAAAAGCCGCACCAAGACAGCAACTTGTTCAAGTCAGCGACACCACATGTGAAAGCAAGATGGGAGTTTATACTGACATTGCGTTCTGCAGAGCCTCGGAGTAATATGGTGTGTCCTGGTGGTTTTCCTTCCACTCTTTCTTTGCAGCTTCAAACATGGGTCGATTGACAACATGGAAGGCTGGATCCTGCCAGGTAAAGTAAAGATTGACTAGGTGCTCTTCCAATTCTGGAGGTACCGCTTTCCCCATCCCTAGGCGGTCGAGGTGCTCTTGGCCATCGTTTCGAATGGTGCGGTGCACGGTGAGATTATCTGGGGCGGGCATCTCCACAAGGTTGAAGTTTGAAGTAGGGCCGTAGTAACGAACCTGGCCATCAGGTCCGATTTGCAGCGATCCAATTCGCTCTGATAGCTGATCCACGAGCGCCTCCGTGCTCTCGGTATCGCTTGCACCCTCGTCAGGGTTGATCGATTCGGTGGGAAGGCGAATCATCTCCCTGCCTCCTGACCCAGGGTCTGTGGTTGGGAAGCTCAGCAAGTCTCCCATGGCCTCCGGGTCGACGGGGAACGCCGGGTGGAAAGTAAAGCCCGGGTCCTCCGGGTTACTCCAAGTCCAGTTCGGGGGCGGCACCACGGCCGTAATGGAATCGTCCGGAGTTGGCTGTCCAATAATACGGGCGTCTTCCGATTCAAGACCAACGTTGGAGGCAACACCGTTGTCCGCATTGAAGGGAGGGACCAGATCTTCACGTAGCTTATCCCAGGCGGCAGCAGTGCCCGAGGCATCAGGAGGTTGAACGGCCATGCTTTCACCGTTCTTATCCTGGGTCGCGGGTGAGTCTGTGTTGGCCTGGTTGTTATCTGGTGATGCTGTATTTGGCGACTGGCTCATTTTGGAGGGTGGTTCCCCCAGAGCATCTTTGATGGCATAGGTGTGGGTAAGTTTGAGGTGACCAAGCACTTTAACCAAAGCAGCTTGCTCGTCCTCTAGCATGCACGGAGGCTGCAGTGAGTTTTCGTGAATAAACTTGACCAGTTGCTCGATTCTCCCCGAGAGCAGTTCAATAGCCACGCGCAGAGAGAGCCTAGTAGATGGTTAGCTTGTTGGAGCAGGCAAAGCACCAATGATGGGCAAATTCTTACTTTCTCTTGTCGTCGCCGGCCTGGTACCGACATTCTTTCCCTTTATTCTTGCAATTCGCGCAAGTTGGCGACACCCCATCGCACTGCGACACCAGAGTTAGACGGCGCGGGCTCGCTGGGAAGTCCGATCAGGGGCGCCCCTCACCTTGACCTTGCTCTCGCGACACGACACGCAGGCGGTGGTGACATGCTTCCTGCGCTGCTGGCCCGACGCAGACGACGGCATGGCGAGGCGATGTTCCTTTCTACTATTATTAAAGGCCCTGACTCAGCACAGGCGCGGCGAGAATTGGCCTGCGGGCGACTTTGGAGGAGAGACGGAGCGGGTGGGGAGAGGTTCAAGGTTGAAGATTGGGCGTTGGACTCCACACTGCGCTATGTATGTACCAGGCAGGCCTGGGGGCTGCGGTGTGGGGAGCCAGATGCGGGGAAATTGGGGAGGCGAGCCATCGTGACTTGACGAAAATTGCCACATGCCATGCCATGACTAGATCAATTCGCCTGCCTTTTGCACCGTTGGGAGTGTCATTGGTGGCTGAAATGTTTGGTCTAGAGCTTTTTTCGGCCCATGGCGCAGCTGCAGCGCGGCCAATTGCCTCACCATTCCCATCCAGCAGAGTCGACATCGGTGCTCTCTCCAAATCCATGGTGCATCAGATGGTCACATGCTCACCACCAAGGGGTTCTCGCCGTATGCAAGATGAATAGTCGCGCATCTCAACACGTCCATCTCCGATCCAGGACGCGATATCTGCAGCAAGACGCTCCATTTATGTCCGATGTCGCAGCGAATCCTTTGCTCGCCAATCTTGCAGCTCGTCTCACTGGTTCTCGAACTCGCAAATCCCCTGCAGGATCGAGATGTGACCCAATGACGGTTATTTCAAGCTCCCGTATTCAGTATCGATTTTTAGCTCGATATTTGGGATGACGATCACATGATTTAGAGTTTCAAAAATCTCTGGGGATTCAATTGAATTCATTTTCTATCTACTGTTTCCATTCGCCTGGTGCTGCTACAGTAATCTACCCGCGTGGATGCCTCCAGTAATCAGAATATCATCCCCAGTGTGGTAAGCACTGGCATTAGACAACAGATAAACAATAGGAACCTTGAGATCTGTTCGGTCTCCCATTCTTCGCATAGGCGGCTCGTTGTTCATAATGTCTCCAAGATATGGGTATTTCTTGCAAATTTCAAGAGTCATGTCCGTAACCATGTATCTAGACCTCACATGTTAGTATTTGTGGCCGAGATACAAACTCATGGAATTCAACAGAAATCACTTACCCGGGAGAAATACTGTTCACGCGGATGCCCTTGGGGCAAAGCTCTACTCCGAGAGCTTTGGCCAGAGAGACAACTGCGCCCTTGCTGGCACAGTAATCGCTAGTAAACTGGCCTTTGCTAGCGACATAGGCAGCAATGGATGCGATCATAACAATAGAGCCTCCGCGAGGATTAAAATCAGTTGGCTCTTGCTTGTCCATTTGAGCGGCTGCGAGCTGTGCAGCGTAATATGTGCCGAGGACATTGATATTCATACATCGTGCGACTGATTCGGGAGATCGTTCGAGGAAGGGCTCGTCGGGGCAGATGCCAGCAGCCGTAATTCTGCAATTTATTAGTACGTGGTCGAAGTCTTGAGGGCTGGCAACATACAAGCCATCGATTCGCCCAAAGTCAGCAACGACCTGGTCAAATGTCTTCTTGAGCGTGTCGTACTGCGTCACATCGGTACTGCGAATATCCGTCAGCGAACAGTTTGAAATTGATGCCTGCAACCTCTGCAATTACTTACCGGTAAAATTCAAGCTTGGCGTCAAAGTCCTTTTGGATTTGGTAAAAGTGGTCGTGCGGTTTTTCGGCCGCATCAAGAACAGCAACATTGCCGCCGACCTCAATCACGGCAAGGGCAAATGCCAGGCCAAGACCACGGGCACCTCCAGTAATAACAATGGTGCGTCCCTTGAGAGACAAGAGATCGTGCACAGAGTGCTGGAGGTAGCGGTTGGGGTCGGGCTGCTGTGGGGCGGACATGGTGAAGACGGCAAATGTGGACTGAGAATGGGAAGATGACAGGGTCCAGGCCGCAGGGGATGCCTCGATTGTAGCATCATAATAACTACATAAGATCGAGGTTGCATCAAGGGAATGCGTGACCGAATCGGACTTGGGCGCTAAGCCCCGCGCCAATGGCTTCTTGACCCCGGATTTTGCGCCCCGACGCGACACCCCAGACCCCGGAATTGACCAACCGGGTGTGTGGGGTGCGGAAATGGCCTTCTCCAAGCCCCCAACTTCATGCGAGGTCTAGTGTCGATTAATTTTGACGAGAAATATTCCCCGGAACTTCTCCAAGACTCACTACTGACATCAGATCCCGTCGGAAACCATGATATTGGACTCGGTTGATCAAACTCCGGTTCGGAGACGGGACTACTTCCACGATGCAGAGACGAATAGAGAATAAAAATGATATCCAAAAACGCGCATTTCCCCAGTTTCCTGGCCCAGGTGATCCAGTTATCACGATTTCACGATGCCTTCAAGTGCTACCGCTCAGTCCAACGGTGCTACCCTACACCAAAACGGGTCTCACAAGCTCAAGGGTCCAATCCAGAGCCTTGATGCAGATGACCATGCTGTCCTTGCCCTCCGCAATCTAGTTTTTGACTTGTGCCATCAGAATGGCGGCGGTCATGGTGGCTCAGCAATCGGCATGGCTGCCATTGGAGTTGCACTGTGGAAGCATGTGATGCGATACAGCCCCACGAACCCGTCTTGGTTTGACCGAGATCGATTTGTGCTGTCAAATGGTATGCTCCAAACAATACACAACTAAAAACATTTGAATTCGTTGCTAACATTTTAGGCCACACCTCCATGTTTCTGTACGCTCTGAACCACCTCACGGGATACGAAAACTTCACCATGGATGAATTGAAGGGCTACGGAAGCGCCAAGACCAACGGATACACGACGATTTGTCATTCACACCCTGAAATTGAAATACCTGGTGTGGAGGTGACGACTGGACCTCTTGGACAAGGTGTTGCCAATGCCGTTGGTCTGGCGATTGCGTCAAAGAACCTGGCTGCGCGATACAACCGCCCCGAGTTTGACATTGTGCAATCTCGAGTGTACTGCATGGTGGGAGATGGATGTCTTATGGAGGGCGTTGCCTTGGAGGCCATTTCTTTGGCTGGAAGTCTGCAACTCGACAACTTGGTGATTCTGTATGACAACAACCAAGTGACTTGTGATGGACCGCTCGATTGGATCAACACGGAAGATGTTAACACAAAGATGCGTGCTTGCGGGTGGCACGTCATCGACGTCTTGGATGGAAGCTATGACGTCAAAGCCATCGTGTCTGCTCTGACACTGGCAAAGACAGTTCAGAAGCAACCCGTCTTCATCAACATTCGTACTGTGATTGGTTTGGGAACCAAGGTCGCCGGCACATTCAAGGCGCACCACGGTGCTTTTGACCAAGAAAGTGTTGAGGAATCAAAGCGATTGGCGGGACAAGATCCCTCAGTCACCCATATTATCCCAGATGCCTCACTTTCGTACTTCAGAGAACGCAAGGCACATGGCGAGTCGATCGAGCAAGAGTGGGATAACCTTGTGGCCAAATACGGCGCTGCTCACCCCGACGCTGCTGAGTCCCTTGATCGATCCCGCAAGGGCGAGAACGGAACAGAGTGGCTGAACATCCTCCAGCAAACCGATGCTTCTCAATTCAAGGGCCAGGCAACTCGCGATGTCAACGGCGCACTGATTGAGAAGATATGGAAAGTCCACCCTGCCTTGTGCGGAGGAGGAGCCGATTTGGTCAACTCCAACAAAGTGGCATACTCGGACTCTGATGTTTTCCACCCCACAGTCAGCTACGCAGGCCGTTATATCCGATATGGCATCCGTGAGCATGCCATGGCGGCCGTCTCAAACGGTATCGCTGCCTACAACCCAGGCACCTTTTTGCCCATCACTGCTACATTTTTAATCTTCTATCTTTACGTATGTACTGAGAATGCCTCCTCACCGACCAGTGGAAACACTGCTAACCAAGAATCCCCCCGATAGGCCGCCCCAGGAGTTCGCATGGGCGCTTTGAGCCACCTGCCGGTGATCCACTTTGCGACGCACGATTCCTTTGCTGAGGGACAAAACGGGCCGACGCACCAGGCTGTGGAAATTGATTCGCTCTACCGTGCCATGCCCAACCTGACGTACATTCGACCCTGCGATGCCGAGGAGACGATTGGCGCGTGGATCCTTGCGCTGTCAAAGAAGACGGGTCCCACCCTGCTTTCTCTTGGTAGAGATCCGGTTGGACCGATCCCTTCGACAAGCAGGGCTGGCGTTGCCAAGGGAGCCTATGTCGTCAAGGATGAGCCAGATGCCAAGCTCACTCTTGCTAGCTGCGGCACAAACCTGCACTATGCCGTCGCCGCCGCCGAGGTGCTGACTGCCGAAGGCACTGCAACCCGCGTCGTGAGCTGCCCCAGCTTCGAGCACTTTGACCAGCAGGAAAAGTCTTATCGCGACAGCGTCTTCCCAAGAGACGGGACACCCATAGTTAGCGTGGAGGAGTATATTGCTACTACTTGGGCGCGATACGTCACAGCGAGCATTGGCATGACCACTTATGGCTACTCAGCTTCCAACCCTAGCAACTATGAGAGGTTTGGGCTAGATACAAAGGGAATCGTGGGCAAGGTTAAGAAGTATCTCGAGGAGTTGGGAGATGAGAATGCTAGAA
The DNA here is from genome assembly GCA_002179835.1 of Calonectria leucothoes. Classification (NCBI taxonomy): domain Eukaryota; kingdom Fungi; phylum Ascomycota; class Sordariomycetes; order Hypocreales; family Nectriaceae; genus Calonectria; species Calonectria leucothoes. The sequence goes on along the minus strand of NAJI01000143.1, from coordinate 79,465 downwards.
TTGCTGGCTGGAGACAGCTTTAGACGTAGTTACGACGCTGCTGTAGCTGCACTCATGAATACACAACTTTGAACATACTTGCATCTTGTTTCTGTTTAAGACATTGATTACTAGTAGAAATTTAGATGCGTAGTTTTCTTTTGTACTGTTGCGTAGTGCTTTTTCTTAGATTGAAGATTTCTGTGTCAACCCAAATCGCCACTTGTTTGTCTACACTGTACAGTGCCCCTCCATCTCCACCCTGGATGTATGCATTGACTCTCGGGCATTTCGGATCGGCAAATTATGCGGGAAGCTATTTAGGCAATCTCTAGGCCACCTCGGCGTGAGATCCGTTGGACAGTTTAGACCAAGATCTGCGGGGGTCTGTTGACAGTCTGGGGTTCCTCCACCACGTGGGGAGGGGGGCATCGGCCATGAATTTCCGGTATACACTAGTGTCAGGCAGGGTCACGCGGGACTCAACAAAGCCTAGCATCGGAAACCATTACTGGCCAAGAGGTGGAAAATGGCCATTGGGTTAATGTTCAGTGTCATGACAATGGGTGGGCAGTGGCCATGACGACGATGAGAATTCCAGGGCCGGCACGGAAACAACCCCCCATGGACTGGAACCATTTCCACTACATGGCGCCACTGCCGGACGGACTCCTCCGCCCAAACTGAGTATATCACGACTTGTGCTCGTTTCTGGAGCAGAGCAGCATTCCCCAGATTACACGCACCACCTCACAGACTTCAAAGATGCCTGAGCACACCACAGAGTTGAACGCAATCATCATTGGCGGCGGCCCAGCCGGTATCTCCATCGCGTACCGGCTGAAGCATGAACTTGGATTCAACGACTTTACCATCTACGAAAAGCTCGATGGTGTAGGTGGAACATGGCGCGCCAACACGTACCCAGGATGGTGAGTTTGCGCCCTTTCTCGCTTTCGCGAAGAATTATCTAACACGAGGGTTCAGCGGCTGCGATTTGAAGTCGAACCTTTACTCGTTCAGCTTCAACCCAAACCCAAACTGGTCCAAGGAGCTTTGTGAGCAGCCAGAAATTTTGCAATGTGAGTGAGCGCTTTGGACGGTCCAGCTGGACACGAAAGGCTAAACAGCTTGCTGATTTTTCTTTTCTCAGACATGGAAGACACTGTTGACAAGTTTGACCTGCGCCAACACGTTCACAGCTCGGTCGAGTGCGTGGGCGCGGAATGGATCGACGAGGAGACCAAGTGGAAGGTCAACCTCAAGGACCTCAAGTCTGGCATCGAGTACTCGAGAAAGGCCACCATCTTCGTGTCGGCGGTGGGGGCCATCTCGTACCCGCGCGACGTCAAGTTCAAGGGCATGGAGGACTTCCAGGGCGACATGTTCCACACGGCGCGGTGGGACCACAGCGTCGACTACAAGGGCAAGCGCGTGGCCGTGATTGGCAACGGATGCAGCGCGGCGCAGGTTGTGCCGGCCGTGGCCAAGGACGCGGCCTTTGTGAAGCAGTACGCGCGCAGCGGGCAGTGGTTCCACGCGCGGCCGAACCGCATGTACACCGACTTCGACAAGTTCCTGAACCGCTGGGTGCCCCTGTACCAGCGCTGGCAGCGGCTCAAGATCTTCCTCGAGGCCGACGAGGAGACGACGACCTACTTCCCGTCGCCCAAGGGCCAGAAGCTGCGCAAGGAGGTCGAGGAGGAGTCCAAGCGCTACATCCGGTCCAAGGTGCCCGAGAAGTACGCCCAGGCCATCATCCCCAAGTTCCCGCTGGGCTGCAAGCGCCGCATCTTCGACCCGGGCTACCTCGACAGCCTCAACATGGGCAACGTGGAGCTGCTGGCCGAGGGCATCCAGGAGATCACCGAGACGGGCATCATCAGCAGCTCCGGCATCGAGGACGACTTTGACATCATCGTCCTCGCCACCGGCTTCCAGGTGACCGAGTTCCTGACTCCCATGCACATCGTCGGCTCGACGGGCGTCTCGCTCCACGACCAGTGGAAGGAGTGCCGCGGAGCCCAGGCGTACCTGGGCACTCACGTCCACAACTTCCCCAACCTGGCCATCCTGTTCGGCCCCAACACGTTCCCCGCCAACAACTCGGCCCTGTTCGCCTGCGAGACCCAGGCCGAGTACGCCGTCAAGTCGCTGTTCAAGCCCCTGGTGGACCGCGAGGCCGACATCATCGAGGTCAAGCGGTCGGTCGAGGACCGCACCACCAACGCCATCCACCAGGAGCTCCAGAGCACCGTCTTCGCCGGCGACTGCTCCAACTGGTACATTGGCAACTACGGCCGCAACGCCGCCTCGTGGCCCGGCTTCGCGCGGGGCTTCTGGCTCGCCACCTTGGTGCCCGACTCGTCTGCTTTTAACAAGACGGGAGGGAGCAGGTGGTGGTTTGTGTTCAACGCCGCGCGCCAGGCGAGGATGACGTCCATCTACACAAAGGTTTTCATCGCCGCTTGCGCCTTTGCCGCTGTTCGGGGGAGGCAGTCATCGCTCGAGACTGTGGTGGCTGCTGCAAGCGGGTTAAAGGACTATGCTGCGCGGGTGATTGATGATGGTATCCTGGTAAATAGTGTCAAGGCATCAAATAAGCCTCGTTTGCAAAAATAGTTTCTAGCAATTGAATTTGAAATGACCAGTTAATTCGAATCAAAAAGTATACCCAAAGGTCAAGGGCCTGAAGATGGCATTTCGTAGAGCTATGGGTTTCTGTGAGGCTGCTTCATTACCTTGGCATCTTTCGTGGAAAATTTTATCTTGTAGCATTTTAATCACACCCAAAGGCTCTGTCGTGTAATTGATGCAACTTTCCCAGTAGCAATAGACCCAGCTCGGAGGCGTCATGAGAACTAGAAGGAAATACAGCTGCATGGCCAATGTACCGGATTTGTGAAGTCCACACCATCATGGTGGAGATGTTGTGCCGTCGTACGTGGTCATGCACTGCAACACACGGTTGCGTTCTTTTTTTGGGTCCAGGCCACGATCGCTTCCGACCGACGCTGGGCAATTAGCCGGGAGCCAGTGGCACTTTGCGGTCGTTGCGGCCTCTCGGGAGTGGGACGCCGGTCTCCGTCTTGACGATTCCCGTGTCGTCGCTGCGTTCGGCGACGTGAACTGAACCACCGCCGAACCCGAGCCTCATTTGGAAGAGAAATATGTCATAATTACGGGGAGGATACGTTTATCACTTTGCCAAGACGGTGGATATTCATTTGGTCCAGAAATCCCCCTCCACATGAACAAAGGCTTTTTTTTTCTTTCCGCCCTAAATGCGGCAGCGGCTGACAGTCTGCGTTGTTCAATTGCAAGATCCGGCGGCTGGGGGAGGGCATTCTTTGCTCGAACTAAGCTCCTTTGCCATTTGAAGATGCGTCGACAGACCAATTGAAATCGTTGCCGAGGCGTGGCTTGACAAGTTGGACCGGCATCTGTCGGATCCCTTAGACAGAAACCAACTTGCCCCATCCGCGGATCACCATCATGGGGGCGGGTTGCCACTGAAACCCAAAGCACTTTTTTAGCCCCAAGCCGGGTTTGTCATGACTTGGCCCAGGTTGCCATAACGGTTCTCGTGCCCCAAATTGACCAGTAGGAAAACGGCCTCCTCCATGGTTTCCACCCTTGTTTCGTAAACGAGCACCTGACATACCCATTGCTCAATGAGCGGATGGATGCTCGGGGCTGTTGCATAATCACCATCGCGGTGCTTATGGAGATGGCATGACTTGTCCCTGGATGCACTATACGCTTCGCCTCCTGTGGAGATGTAGAGAGGGACGGTGAGCTTGGCCGGGCTGGTACCCGGGATATCGGAGGGTTCATCCGAGTAAAATACATTGATAAGCACGGCAATTGGAATCAACATGACTTATTCTTCTTACGTCCAGGGCAGTCATGACACACGAGGTGGGGGGTTGGCGATTCCATCTCGGACACGGACGCGGTGGGAAGCTTCCAGCAGGAAAAAAAAACGAGTCAATGCTCGAACCATTGGTTCACGGGAGCGTGGCATCCCAGCGCTTCTCCACAAACCCCAGATGGCAGCCAGGAGAGAGCCAATGGCTGGGCCAGCCCTGAAAGAATGATGCCGCCCGCGCGCATCGCCGTCTTGTTCGCAGGAACAGATTCCCGATAGATGCCGGGTTTCGCTTCGTCGCCCAAACCGGTAGTTCACCTGGCTGGGCCCCCTTCCCCCCTCCAACCCCCCCTGGCGCGCTGCATTGGCGTCCGCAGGAGCTCATTTGCTTCCCGTTTGGGGTAGCTATTTTGCACTTGAACAAGTCCGTTGCTTTTTTTCTCTCTCCCTCTTGCGCAAGTCGAGAGCCTCCGGGACTAAGCCCCGCACTGCACTCTCCGGGCCGGTTCCGGTTCCGGTCCCGCGGGAGTAAGGTCCCGAGCACTGAGATGGAGAAGGCAGGGCGGGCTTCGCGATGGCTCGCACTGGCTGCTACCCCGACGTCGGTGGCCCTTTTTCTCTTCTCTTTGGCGCCATGGAACACGGTTCGCGACGACACACGGCGACAAATCAATGTCCGGCGGGGTCGAAATTTCTCGCGCCCCATGTGACGTTATGTGCGGGCACCTGGAGAGGAGGGGGGAAGGAAGGAGGGGCATCTCCATAGCTGGGTTGGAACGAACTGAAACCCTTTTTCTTGTAGCTCGACTCCCCGTTCGAGCCCGCTCCTTTTTAATCCTCTTCATTCCCTCCATATCCTCAAGGGCCCTGTCTGCATTTTTCATTTACACTTATACTTTACATACATAATGGCCGTTGAGAACTACCACAAGGAGGCCCTGGCTGGCGTACGTTGTCCCCCGAACACAAGCACAGGGGAGCTGTAGCTACCCCTCACCGTGGACGAGACATGATGGCTAACGCACATGCTTTCACGCTGTTTAGCTCAAGGACTCCAGCCTTTTCATCCAGGATGCCTTCATCGATGGCAAGTGGGTTGCCAAGGAGAACAAGTTTGACGTCTTCGGTTCGTACAGCCATTGGATCGTCTGCAGCAACCAAACAGAAGCTAACAAGAGGCGGCAGAGCCTTCCACTGCCACCGTCCTCGGCAAGGTAGCCAACTGCGCTCTTGAGGACTTCAAGGTCGCCATCACAAGCGCCGAGACTGCCCAGACCAAGTTCTGGGAGAGCACAACCGGCACCAGCCGAGGAGCTCTCTTGAGGAAGTGGTACGACCTCATCATCGCCAACAAGGATGACCGTATGTGAAATTGAGCTTTTCTCTTCAAGGGGTTGCCCCCATACTAACACGCTTCTCAAGTTGCCATCATTCTCTCTCTGGAGAACGGCAAGACCCTCGCCGAGGCCGCCGGTGAGGTTGTCTACGCCGCCAACTTCATCTCCTGGTTCGCCGAGGAGGCCACTCGAAGCTACGGCGTCACCATTCCCTCTTCCACTCCTCACACCACCCTCATGACTGTCCGCGAGCCTGTCGGTGTCTGCGGTATCATCACTCCCTGGAACTTCCCCGCCGCCATGATCACCCGCAAGATCGCCCCCGCCCTGGCTGCCGGTTGCTCCGTCGTCATCAAGCCCCCCTCCGAGACTCCCTACTCGTGCCTCGCCTTCACCAAGCTCGCCATCGAGGCTGGCCTTCCCCCCGCCACCATCCAGGTCCTGCCCACCCGTGACCGCCAGGCCGCCACTGAGCTCTGCACCAACCCCATCGTCAAGAAGATCTCTTTCACTGGTTCCACCGGCGTCGGCAAGATGCTTGCCAAGCTCGCCACTGGCACCTTGAAGAAGATGAGCCTGGAGCTGGGCGGCAACGCCCCCTTCATCGTTTTCGATGATGCTGATGTTGAGCTTGCCGCCGAGGGTGCCATGTTCTGCAAGTTCCGCTGCTCTGGTCAGACCTGTGTCTGGTAAATATTCCTGTTGATATCTGATGTTGAAAGAAACAAACACTAACTCCAATTGCAGTGCCAACCGACTCTACGTCCAGAAGGGCATTGCCCCCGCCTTCACTGCCAAGCTTGTTGAGAAGGTCAACGCCCTCAAGGTTGGCGGTGGTCTTGACAAGGCCACCACCCAGGGTCCTCTGGTCAACAAGTCGGCCGTCGACAAGGTCAAGGAGCACGTTGCCGATGCCCTCTCCAAGGGTGCCAAGGTCGAGGCCGGTGGCAGCGCCCCCGACCTCCCCGGTTTCTTCCACCAGCCCACCGTCCTCTCCGGCGTCACTCAGGAGATGGCCGTTGCCAAGGACGAGACCTTTGGACCCCTCGCCCCCATCTTCGTCTTCGAGACGGAGGAGGAGGTTCTCAAGATGGCCAACGACACCGAGTTCGGTCTGGCTGGATATTTCTTCTCCAAGGACATTGGCCGCGTGATGCGTGTCGCCAACAAGCTCCAGGTCGGAATGGTCGGTGCCAACACCGGCAAGATCAGCGCCGCCGAGGCTCCCTTTGGCGGTGTCAAGGAGAGCGGCTACGGAAAGGAGGGCAGTCTGTACGGTCTGCAGGAGTGCCAGAACATCAAGAGCATCACCATTGGCAACCTGGACCAGTAAATGGAAACGAAACAAAAGGGAAAATGTGTATTCAGCGATAATGATTAGGGATTAAAAATGCCCACGGCAATGATGAATAGTTAGCGACAATAGTCTCGCAAAAATAAATAGTAAAATTGTCAAGCGTTTGTTGGTTATGGCTTGTGAACATTGTGATGCAGATCTTGATCACTTGGGTCTAGCTTAAAGTACACTGTCGTCCCGTATTGTTTCGATTTGTTGTTTAGTGAAACGACTTAAAAAAAAAAAGCATCCCAAAATATGACTGATCGAAATTCATGTGTTTAGTTTTGTTACCTGTATGAATTCCGAAAATATTAGGCCTTCAGTTGGAGCACCGATTGGTTCTGTTACGAGAATGAGGGGCCGCCTTATCTAGCTCTAACCAAATCCGAGTTGAGCCACCATTCAGAAGACGAACCAGGGCGATTTAGAAGGGCTGGAAATGTCCGACGCAATGCGATACGTAGGATATTTTAGTCAACTTACAGGGAAGCGGAAAAAAAGACAAATGATACATCATGATGCACCGTGATACCCCTTAGACGGATCCCACGATGTTCCTTGATGTTTTGTGGGGTAAATCTGATAATGACTCGAGGCTTACTAGTCTATGGCCCAACGATCCGGAGCATCGAGATGGAACCGCGGGCTCCAATGAAAGTGCCGTTGGGAAAACGGTTTGCTCCAGAAGTAAATTGTCGCATCAGATTATGATTAGTGCCCGAGGAGGGGCTGGGAGCTGCAGGTCGAGTGTTGAAGTTGAGCCACGTTGATCGAATCAACATTTCGGCATTTGTATTCTGTGGCACAGCAACATGCTGGCGTCTGCGTTACCAACCACTTTCCTGAGCCATTTGAGGCCACCCACTGCGACGGCGGTGGTCAGCCAGACCTGGCGATCATTCCCCACAGTATCCAATACGATGGAAGCGCCGAGGAATAGGATATCCATAAGCGCCAACCCACAGCGATGTCACCGTACTATGGAAGTCATGCTTTTATACTGGTGTGCAACTGCGACCTGGTGGTTTCGCGACGCGCGTGCTCGGCTTCTGCATCAGTATTGTCTTGAAAAGGCCACGGGGATTGTTTCCAGCTGGAATTCACATGGAAATGTCTGAGGATTCGCCACATGAGGCGTAGTCCCAGAGGACTGCTGCCTAGAAATTAGGCAAAAGTGCGGGGCTGTGTAAAACAGAGGCTGAAACCTGTTGGTCATCCGTCAGGCTAGACAACGGCAAAAGATGCTTCTTTGGGCAGAATTGTGCCAAAAGTGACTGTCGAGTGTGACGAGATGAATCATTTTGCACCATTCGCTGCAGCAGTCAGATACTTGCTTCTGGTGTCATGCTGAGCAGCAAATGAAACTAAACTGCATTCCACGCCAGCCTCCGTTCCCGCAAGCGATAGGCTGAGGCAACCTTTTTCATCTTTTCTATCACAATCACAAGACAGGGATCCCAGGCAGAAGAACGAGAGGGCGAGTTAGTGGGTGGGTGGTGGCTCGCGCCCGGCCGCCCGTCCGTCCGCCTTGTTGTGGGGAAAAGCAACCGACCGATGGCCATCTCATGAGGCTGGCTGAGCGTTGCATCAATAGACGATCGAGTGCGGACTAGCAAGAGGCGAGATGGTTGCAGATAACGTGGTGTGATTGCTGCACCCAACGAGTGGCTGCTACGCACCGAGAATGTCCCATCAGCCAACCTCCGCAACTATGCACAGCACCCAACCGTTGCACCCAAGATGCGGTCATGGGGCCCCCACGGGCGCGTAATTGTGGCTATGTTCCTTGTTTGCCTAACGAATCCAGGCAGGCACCCTTATCACGGCCCGTGGTTAAGTCGAGCGCATGCAAATGAGGCCTGCATTCGTTCAATTTCAACCTTTCATGATTCCTCGCCCGCACCACCAAAGAGCCACTTTTTCGCTTCGTCGTAGATGGCCGCGACAAGCCTCTCCCGTGCAAGCCACAGCTCAAACCACAGGAAGCCACCCTTCCCATCTACCAACTGCCCATTCGCCATCAAGGGCTAGAAATTAGTCATCGCCGCCGCTTCAGTACAGAAATTCATACTCCGCTGCAGCCTAAGCCCAAGGTTTCAGCGGCCCGTGCGAACTAGAAACGAGAAGGACATATATCAGCACGTCGCGCCCAGCCCGAAAATCTATAGACTTCGCTCGGAAGAGTGCCTCGCCGCCAAAGATGGATGACTATTCCTACGATGATGATTCGAGCGAGAGGTACTTGTACAGGCGGCCCACGAGAGATGCTTCCATGCCGCGATACGTAAGACCGGAGCCCCAGCCTGTTCCCTATCGACCCAGCGCCTTCAACCCGATGCCGCATTTTGGATACCACCAAGCCGGTTTCTCGACTCTCAGAAGACAGCCATCCAGGTTCAGCCCAGCTCTTTCTGTTTCGCCAGAAATCCCCGCGAGACCGGAGCCTGAGCGGCTTCGTACCATGCAGGAGGAGTTGGACAAGGTCGTCAGGGAACTCGGCATGCTAAAGATGGAAAGAGAGGAGAAGCAAGACGGGATCCTGGAGGAAGAAGCAGATGAGCGCTCCATGCATCATATGGAGGGTCCGTCCATGCAAAGCCCCTGGCAAACCCAACTCTTGTCTCTCTCCGAGCAGCTCCAGGCCGAAAAGCAACGGTCCAGAAAGCTTGAAATCGAAAAGGAGGCGATCCAGGCGCAAGCAATCCTCGAGGCCGAAAAGGACATTAAGCGGAGGACTGCAGCAGAACTTTTGGCAGAGCAGGACCGCCAGAAACGCGAAGATGAAATTAGAAAAGAAGCAGAAGGTGCAGCCTTGGCAAGAGTGGATAATGAGAAGAAGGTTCACGAGGAGCTGCAACTGGCTCGACTTGAACAACTGCAGAAGATGATAGAAAAGCTCGGAGGCCAGGTTTCAATGATGGAAAAGAAAGAATCCGATCGCGTCACCGAGGAGAAACAGAAGGAGGAAAAAAAGCAGCGAGAACTGATTGAACAGATGGAGCGGGAAGCCCTGCAAAGGATGAGAGATGAAAAGGCCCGTCAGGAACAGGCAGAAGCTGAGAGGCTAGCCGAGGAAGAGAGACTGAAGAAAGCACGAGAACTCGAAGAAAGGAAGAGAATCGAAGACGAAGTTGAGGAGGTAATCCGGGCACAAGAGGAGGAACGCATCCGAGAAGAGATGAAACGACACGCGCAGGAGCGATTATTGCAACAAACCATCGACGACGCCAAACGACAGGAAGCTATGCGACATGCGAAAGACGAAGACATGCGCAGACACATTGATGAAATGGTCAGGAAGAACTTGGAGCACAAGCTCAAAATGGAAAGCGAGAGACTATACCATGATCTGCGACGACACACTGTCGGAACTCTCCCGGATCTCAAAATTAATAAGATTCCGAGCCCCCAGATGGCAAGATTCTTGACTGGGCCTCAACCTGCAGCATTAAAGGATTCGGTAAATGAGCTGCCGGCGTCCAATCCATTTTCCAGGAATCGCTCCAGCATCACCACGAGTCGTCCTGCTCATGGATTCCCAGGCCAATTTGGAGGCCCCGATGATGCAGATTTGAAGGACATACCCCAGGCACGGCGTTATCCCCCAGATCCATCTCTCTACCCCGATCCTAGCTTCGGGCCTTTGCATATATCACCACGCACAAGAACCGCCCATGGCGTTGATCGCGGCCTCGGATCAAACATTAATGTAGCTGGATGGTCTCCCCAAAATCCGTACTTGGATATGCAGCGCCAGAAGGTGGTTCAGGAACCAACATCAGGAGCCCAACTGGGAAATGTACCTGCTTTCCAGTATGGCCACGGTTCGCTACAAAGCCTACTTGGTGATGTCGATGATGAAGAAGATGGGCAATCCAGCTCCAGCTCTTCAGACAGCTCTACAGAGAGCGACGAGAACCAGTGCGACCGCCTTTGTACCCCGAGTGGTCATTCAACAGCTTATGGCGGGACGAGTGTCCACAGTTTCGACTCGCCAACGCAACCCATTTATACTCCTACTTCGAGCTCTAAGCACGAGGACTCCGTTCACCTGCATAATATTCAGTATCAATCGCCGGGCGATGGAAAGAAACCTGGAATTTATGCCAACAGTGCCGGGAGCGGTGGAGGGGGAAGTGAATTCCGACCAGGTCTCCAGGAAGCCCCCGTCTTAAACGACCGCCGCTCCGCTTCGGTCAACCCAGGAGTCGCTGGCTTTCCACCATCATTCGCCAACCAAGAACTGCATCGACGCCCCAGCTCTCAACAGCTCCAATTTGGAACAAATTCCGGCATGTTCAACAATGTTCCATACGTAATGGTCCCACTCATCCCTGGTTACCCCATACAATTTAGCTCGCCTGGGCAGTAAATTGTGACGCCGCCAAGTCCGAGGGGTTGGATGATGGAGAAGAGAAGGATTTTTTCACCACTTGTTTTTCAATATTCTATAGATTGTTTAATCATTTTAATGTATCGAATTAACAACTCCGAGTTGCGTCTGCAGAAACTCTTCGTGAAATTCGTAGAATTGTTGGATCCCACATATTTTTAGACATTCGAGATTCAAAGTAACAGATTCGATTAAGTGACTATTTTACGACAACTGACAGTTGCGAAAATAACATCGACCATAGTCATGCCAACCCCAACCCCAACCCCAACCCCCACTCAGGGCAAAACGGGGAGGACACAAACTCAAAAGAATCCTTCTATGGGCGTGCAACCACCCCTTCGTTGTGATAGGCTCCAGACTTTTCAGATCCATTATTCTCCATCTCCTCGGCAAATTCGTACAGAGGCTCAAAGTAGTCGACATCGCGACGAAGTACGTACTTGTTCACGTACCACGGCAGCTTGCGGAGGTAGTAGTCTCCGTGCTGCCTGTTCTTCATGCTGAAGACGTTGTCGAGCTCCTCGAGCGTGAGGTTCTTGGTCTCCGGGAGCAAGAAGTAGGCAAAGACCCAGCCGAAAATGTTCCAGCCCGCGTACCAGCAGAAGGCGCCCGTGTCCCCGAATGCATCCACGAGCTTTGGCCACGTGAGGCTGATGATGAAGTTGAACCCCCACGTTATGGCCGTGCTCGACGACATTCCGATATCTCGGATGTGCAGCGGGAATGCCTCGGCGCTGTAGGTAAAGGGCACTGGTCCCTCGCCCGGGGAATAGACGGCCATGAACAGATACAGGCCTGTGGTGACGCAGCCTAGCCGGGTTTGCTGGTCTTCTATGAGGAAAGTGAAGCCTGTGAAGAACAGGCACAGCGCCATGAGCGGGAACGTGACGAGGAGCAGGTTTCTTCGGCCAAATGTGTCAATGGTGTAAATTGCCGGAATCGCAAATAACCAGTTGATCAGTCCGCCGCCCATGGACACCAGGAGCGCAGAGGATCTCGAGAATCCACTCGCCACAAAGATGGAGGTGGAATAGTACGCGATGACATTTACGCCGCAGAACTGTTGCATAAACTATTGCCAGGTCAGTGATTCCGGTCTATTTACCTTGAGCATTGCTTGTACTTACCATGCAAAACCAAGCGCTCTGGGCCGCGCGTCTGTTGCGTCGGACCGTGAAGAACTCCTTGAGCAGATTTCTTCCCTCCCGCTGCGTCTTCTCTACCTGCAAAAGCTTGTAGGCGTAGTACATGTCGCGGGTTGCCTGAATGGGGTGGTGCCGCAAGCGCGTGACCGACTTGTAGGCCTTGTCGTAGCGGCCTTTTTCCATGTACCATCGAGGGCTTTCGGGGCAAAAGTAGACTTGGACCATGACGATGAGCGGGGGAATCGAGGTCGATGCCAGCATCCATCGCCACTGGGAGTTTTCGCCCAGAAAGTCGGTGTTTTGGAATGCGACCGAGACGATGAAGCCGAGAGCAATGCCGAATGCAGTCCACATCTAATAGCGTTAGGTGTATTTCATTTAGCAGGCCTAGTTTCGAAATTCATACCTGCCACATCATCGTAAGGGCTCCGCGGATATTCTTTGGTGTGGACTCTGCAGAGTACACTGGCGTGGTGCTGGATTTCGCACCGACAGCGAAGCCAAGCATGAAGCGCGCGGCGAGCAAATTACCCCATCTTGGTGTGGTCAGCAATGGTCAACGACGATGGGAGTTAGACTTACGATTCGCAGACAGCCATCCAAAACCCAGTCACGACAGAGACGAAGCAAGAAATGAAAATTGTCCCGCGTCGCCCAAACCACTTGTTCAGAAAGGGATTTGCCCAACACCCAACAAGTGCGGAGCAGAGATACGGCGCCCCGTTGAGCAGACCTCGCATCCATAAGTTGGTGATGCCAAATTCCTCATAGTAGAATTCCTATACTTTTAGTTAAACCACGCGTGTTTTTAGAGACGGGGAGAGGGTAAATACCTGGGCGCCATTGACCGCCGTCTGATCCATTCCCTGGACAATAGCGGAACCGGCACACAACGTGCACAGGAAATAGAGCATAAAAGGCTGGTGCCAGCGGTGCGACTCTTCTTTTCGGAGGATATTCTTTTCTTCTTCGCTAAGGAGATCGATCCTCTCAAAAGCGCCTTTCTTGTTACTCACTTGAGCAATGAGAGCACCCTTTCGAAAGTTTTCACGGTGTTCGCCGAGGCCTTTCTCCTCAACAAAGGCGTCAACATCTGCCAGAAGCTCTTCCCGGGTCATGTCAGCAAGCGGGTTGCGCAGCAGAGCCGCGGCAGTGGAAGGTCTGCGGTCATGGTGCAACTTTTCGTCGCTTGTGCCGTTGCTGCTAGAGTTGCGGTTGCGTTGGTGGATAACCGAGGATGACTCCTCATCCAATCTTGGAGGTGGCATTCCGAAAGTCTTCAGGATCAGGCTTTCTAGAGAGCTATTTCACGAAAAAAGAAATGCAGGTTATATTTTATTCCAATTGTCATTTGCCATGGCCGAGTCGTTTGAGAAAAAGGAACAAGAGACTTGATTATATACCTGGTCTTCCCTCAAAATTACAAGTCCACAAAGACCACAAACCAGAGGTTCTAGAATTGGTGTGTGGAGAGGTGGAGACTGGATTTGCTTGCCAAGATGATCTGCCACGGCTATGGAAGCTCTATGGCTCGGCGGGTCAGGCTTGGGTGAAATGAAATCTCGGCGCTCCTAGTATGACGTTACCATCATGTTCTTTTAAAGGAGCCAAGACCTGGCTCTTTGACATGAGTGGGTTTCTCTGGAAACTACAAAGCGCGGTATAAGCAGCTGACATGTCGATCAGAGTGCTGCGATAAGGCAAGCAAGCAGGCCGGTGGAGGTTAGGCATACGGCGCCCGGTATTTTGTCTCAGTGGGAGTCAGCCTGCTCTGTGCAGAGTTTTGGTGGTAGAATTAAGCGCGCAATCGTGTTACATATCGTATGATGAGACATGAGCTTAATATACCCAGTATACAAGGAAACATCGGGTAGATCAACCGAAGTTGAAACCTAATTTACTACGAAAACATTTCAGTTCCAAGATTTAAGCTTAATTCAGCAAAATCAAGAACTGCGGGGGGCTGTTTGGTGGTGCCTTGCCAAGATGGTCTGAGGTCTCGGCATGCGTCACGCTCTGACTGGCGAGTCTGGGCGGTTCCACGTCTGACGTCAAGACATCTGGAACTAGGCCATTGCTGCGCTTTGTTATTCCGTTGCCTAGCTGGCTTGAGCCCAACAAGGCGTTATCATGCCAATTATAACTCGGAGTACGATTCGATCAGACATGAACATGCATTGTGACCCTACTTATTACGGCAGTGCCATTGGTTGCACTGCAATTTTAGCCCTCCCCCAACTATCTGGTCATAGTATGGTAAATGTGCTTTGGTACTACTAAAATTGCAGTGCAATCCTCGAAATTTGGTCCCCATCCAATCAACAACTAGTCTACACTCTTTAGGTTGTAACCATCGGCAAGTTGCCTTATAACCCTCCCCCAGCTATCTGGTCATAGTGTGGTAGATGTGCTTTGGTACTACTAAAATTGCAGTGCAATCCGCGAAATTTGGTCCCTATCCAATCAACAACTAGTCTACACTCTTTAGGTTGTAACCATCTGCAAGTCGCCTCACAGCCATGCTCCACACATCACCACTCAAAACCCGAGATTGCAGACGATGCATTTGCATACGAGGGGAGGCATCCATGGATCGCTTCGGTCGTATTGCCCACTGATCAAACTTTAGTGATATTCCGTGCATCATCGCGCGTAATTTTAAAACCCCAGTGGGAACATTCACTGTCACAAACACGCATCGCGGTCGGATTTAGGGTATGTAATCATGTTGCATTGCTATGTACAATACTAGTAATTAAGCTAGAGCCTACGCGGAAATAGGCTGAGCAGAGCCGCCGCCGCTGAGCTCGATGGTCTTGCCCTGGAGCCAGCGGTTCTTGGTAGCGCTGGAGTTGTAGTACAGGTTGTAACCGTTGCTGAAGACGTTGGACAGGGTCTTGTCGGAGTCGGTAAAGTTCTGGACCGTGGTGGCGGCAGTCAGGGTCCAGTTGCTGGTCTTGTCGAGGGCGACGTCGAAGCTGGCGCTGCCGTAGCCGGAGTAGGCGGTGCCGGTCCAGGCGCTGTAGGAGCTGAGGGACCAGGAGATGGAGCTGCCGTTGTATGCGACGAGGTCGCCGGTGAGGTCCGACTCCTTGACCTTGACGGTGACGATGGCGGGCTTCAGGCTGTTGTTGTCCTCGTAGCTGGCGTAGTAGCTGAAGTCCTGGGTGATCTGGGAGTAGTTGGCCGAGACGAGGACGCCCGAGGTCTGGTTGATCTCCGAGTTGTCAATGGTGACGTCGATGACGGTGTTGCCGAACCACAGGCCGGGCATGGTCTCGCCGAGCGTCGTGATCTTGGAGTCCTTGATCTTCAGGTTGGCGCCCGAGAGGCGCTCCGAGGAGCTGAAGATGGCAACGCCTCCGAGCAGACCGGCAGTAGCATCACAGTTGACAAGCGTGGCGTTTTGCGCGCCGTCCATGAAGATGACAGGGCCGTTGTCCGAGTGGGAGATGACATTCTCGGCGTAGATCTCGCCCAGGGCGTAGTAGGTGGCAGATCCAACTCCGGCGCAGTGCGAGATGGAGTCGTAGACGTAGACATATCCGGCAGGCGAGTCGCCGGAGAAGGCCGAGGATCGGGTGCCGCCAGAGAAGTGCTTGAGGTTGCGGCCGATGATGGTGCCGTTGCCCGAGGCGTAGAGCCCGTGGGAGACGGGACCGCTGGCGTACAGCCAGGCGTTGTTGAGCTTGACAGTGGTGCCGGTGCCGTAGGCGTAGATGTTGGCAGCTCCGTTGTGGACAGTGACGTTCACATGCTCAAGAGTGGCAGTGGAAGCGTTGGCCTAGGTTGGCAAAGTCAGTCAAAGAAAAAGGGCATTAGTGAGCGGCCAAAACTTACCACATTGACAGCAGCATTGAAGCCGTAGAAACTGGCCTCGTTCAGGTTGGACGCGTAACCCGACTTGACAATCTCAACGTGAGAGGCAGTCAAGCTAGCTCCCTCGGCAACAAGAATGACGCTGGTATCGTTCTTATCCGTCGAGTAAGTGGCGTGGGAGAGCTTCTTGGAGCCGGAAGTGTAGCTGTAAGCTGCTTCGACTATTTTTCGGATAAAATGGTTAGTTGCGCCGCCGTGTTAGTTGAGCGAGGGCGGCAATGGCCAAACTTACTGTCCCTTGGCTGCGAGGAAATGAAGGGAATGTTGTAGTCAGCCAGGAGCGCATCATCGGCGGCCCAGTCACTTGGAAGAATCGTGTCCGAGGGGTCGTTGATGGTGATGGTGGCAGCGGCGGCTCGAAGGAGCGCAGAAAGAACGAGATAGGAAGCCATTGTGGATGTCAACAGAGAGGAGCAAGTGGGAGCCGGTTTTGGAGCTGAGTTGCCTGCTTGAGTCTCAAAAAACATTCTTTCCGAAGGCAACTAGTGCCTATGTTATATAGACATTTCATGATGCCGTCTCGCTTTGATCATTTACAGAGTATACGTAACGGCGCGAGGGGTGCTCGAGCAGGGATGTGGCATCGGGATGTGGCCTACGATATATCTTCGGCTCCACACCTTGCTTCCCCCGCAAGATCGTCCGACAAAGCGGGTACTCGAGAGAAGCTGGGCAACTGCAGACTGGGCATGGCAAGCTACCTTGCGATCTACTCTATTTCCCCGCGTCCCGCTGTTTAATCTTCGAGTCTACCCCGGATGCTGTCGGTTCGGGTCCGCTTTGCGATCAGAGGGCGGGGGATCTGGAAAGGGAGCCTTGGCCGAGCCGTTACAGGGCATGATTTTCTATTTCGTTTAATTAAAATTCAACGGGTGATGCTTGGATACGCGTATCTTCGTTTATGCGGAACATGAGCTTGTAAGTTTGCGACTGTGTGCGTGAGCGAGTGTGTGTGAGCGAGTGTGTGAGTGTGTGTGCCTGCGTGTATGTTTGACTGACAGCCCAAGTTGGTGCTCTGTAACTCAAACTTGACAAATCCAGCTAGTGGAAACAACCTATTGGTCCGAGGGTCGGGAGTTGCCACGCCGTGCGGTAGCAATGGGCGAGTCTAATTAGCTCGGTTTCGCTCAACACATCGCAGCTTCGTCCGTCCACGGGCCGGATGAACACTTCCCCCACCCTCTAACCGGGACGCTTTGGGAAGTCTTCATCTCCCCAGGGCCTCGAGAGCTGGTCGTCGGCAGTAGGGCGCAGATGCGGACCACCCGACAATTGAGTTCGATAGGTCATGAAAATTCGAGCCTTGCTGGGTTGTTGATGCACGACTCATCGGCGTGACCTCTTTTTTCGTTCCCAGCCCCGCGTCGGCGAAGATGCGTCGTCATCAGCAAAATCCTGCAATATTTGACGCTTTTCCCCTCGTCATCTAACCCCGGACAAAAGGTAATTTCCCTCTGCTCTGAATGCAGTCGCATTTGACGCGGCATGTAACCCATGCTGCTTGGCATGAGCCGAGCTACATATTGTCGGGGCATTATAACCTGTCAGTGGCCGGATGGTCCGCACGGCAGGACAAATGCAAAAGAGCTCATGTAGTACGCTACTTTGAGCGCTACTGCAGGGATGAACGCTTGAATACTGCTACTCTATGCGTTAGGGAGCATGGAATCAAACCTTCGTGCATTCAACGCAACGTGTGGACCGCTTTGGTCACGATGGCTTCACAGCTCGTTCTTCCCAAACCGCCAAGACTTCCTAGCCAATCCCCCCTCTCGCGAACAACACCGATCTATCTTCTTTCCCAAAGTATGCCACACAATGTGCATCCAATCGGAAACATGACGATGCTTACAACAGCCCGTCATGATGTTGCGACGCGCTAGCCTGTCGGGCAGAATTCCGTTGCTGCCCCACTTGGAGCACTTATATCTTGAAGGCCTTCGGAATTCGCTTCCCGATGGCAACGAAAACCTGTAATCATTGTGAAATTGTGTTTCTCGTTGAAAAAATGACTTTGCAAAGCGCTCATCAGGTTGCCGACCGTGGCCTACTCGGAGATCAGGGCAGCGCACGTCTCTATACGCTGAACCCGGCGCCGTCGATAGAGGCCTTCAAGACCATCTGCTCTCAGACGGCGACCAAGGAACAGTACCCGTTGGCCACGAGCATTGAGAAGAACGTGCCCATTTACAAGCTGGAATCGTTTTCTACTTTATCCGAGGAGCAAAAGTCAGCCCTGCAGGACGAGTGGTACCGCGTGCTTATCCAGGGCCCCGGCGTCTTTGTGACCAGCGGGCTGTACACGGACGAAAAGGTCATTGACGACGCCACGGCGACGTTCCACGAGATTATCCGGCAGGAAAAGCTGGCATCCAAGACGCAGGGCGACCACTTTGCGGGGGCGGGCAAGAATGACCGCATCTGGAACTCGTTCAGCAAGCACGGGCTGGCCAACGCGGGCTCGTTCCTCGACTACTACACCAACCCGTACCTGGACCTGATCTGCGGCGCGTGGCTGGGCCCGGGCTACCGGCTCACGGCGCAGGTCAACAACGTCAAGCCCGGGTCCGGCCCGCAGGTGTCGCACCGGGACTACCACCTGGGCTTCATGTCGGCCGAGCGGTGCGCCGGGTACCCGCGGGCCATGCAGGTGGCCAGCCAGTGCCTGACGCTGCAGGGCGCCGTTGCCCACGTCGACGTGCCCCTCGAGAGCGGGCCCACGCGCCTGCTGCCCTTCAGCCAGGCCTTCTCCGCCGGCTACATGGCCTACCGCCTGCCGCAGTTTGACGACTACTTCCTGCAAAACTACGTGGCGCTGCCCCTGCAAAAGGGCGACGGCATCTTCTTCAACCCGGCCCTGTCCCACGCCGCCGGCGAGAACGTCTCGGCCGACATCAACCGCCTCGTCAACCTCCTGCAGATCAGCAGCGCCTTTGGCAAGCCCATGGAAACCATCGACGCCGTTCCCCTCGTCGGCAAGACCTGGGACGGCTTGGCGGCCCTCTACAAGGAGCAGGGCGGCCTGACGGACCAGGTCAAGACTTTTGTCGGCATCGTCGGCGAGGGGTACCCGTTTCCAACCAACCTCGACAACAACGCCCCCAAGTCGGACAGCATGGCCCCGGACTCGGAGCAGGATGTCATCCTCGCCGCCCTCGTGGCTGGAAAGAGCAGGGCCGAGGTGTTGGAGGACTTGGAAACATTTCGATCAAATTCAAAGGCATAAATACATTTGGTATAAATAAAGAAGTTTACGAAGCAACCTTTTTTGTCCTGTCTGTTGAGTGTGTGTGTTGTCCATGGTTTAGCTGTTTTCCTTTCTGTTGAGTGTGTGTGTTGTCCATGGTTTAGTTATTTTCCTTTACCGGCAGAATTAGATAGCGACTGCGCTGTCGACTTGACAAACCCCCGAAAGCTTTCAAAGGCTGTTGAATCATGGCCTTCCAACCACCTGCATGCAATCGTCACCTGGTCCTTTCCTACGCGGATGAACAAGGTAAATGCGAAAACGTGCGTTTCGTCCTTTTTTTCAACGTGTGCCTGGCCAGCCTTTTCCACCTCCATCTCCCGCTTCTTTCGTCTGCGCCATGCCCTCGCCCACACCTTGTCGGGCGCCCGCCCTGTGCCCTGGAGACGAGCCTGATCCCATTCCCAGGATTCCAAGTCCAGGTTCCCCACGGCAGCGCCGAGGCTGGTTGCAAAATCCCCAATATTTTCCATGAGAGGGAGCGCGACGACTTCGGCCTCGGTCGCCTCGGGCAGCGTGCTCTTGGACACGGCCGTGTGGATGCCCCGGGCCACATCCCGGGCCGGCCTCAAGGCTCTGAAGCTCCACGCGACGGCCCACCGCCGGGTCTTGGATCCCTGGACAAATTCCGTGACGGCGTAGTTTGTAATTTTGCTCGCGTGCAGCTTCTCGACAAAGCTCGCCAGGCTGCTGAGGAACCCAAACATGGCCGTGTACCACTGCACTCTCTCGCGAAGCACGAGCGACTCTTGCAGGATGCGATGGACAAACGCCACCTCGCCCCCGTCCGTCACCATCTCCACCTTGGCTCCCGTGCACGCGCTCAACGGCGGTCGGGACTTTTGCGCCGCGCTCTCCGTCATTTCCTCTTCGGACTTGTAGAACGGGGGGTTGTTCATGGTGAAGTCGATGGAGTCGATGCCCAGATCATCGAGGGGAATGAGAGCGTCCGTGGGCTTGCGCGCCACTACATTGATGCGATGCTGCAAGTTGTTGAGGCGCACATTCTTCTTGGCATATTCCAAGCTTTTTTCATCGATATCTTGACGCAGTTAATACATACGATGCATCGAAAAATTTCAGTGAAAAATAGTAGCCCTACCAGTGGCGATAAATGACCACGGTCTTTCTGTGCATCCGAGAAGTGGATATATGCAGCTGGCTCCGGTGCCAATGTCCAGCCCGACAGCCTTCCGGCCTGGCTTTTCGTACGAGGTGCTGTCCAGAAGGCCTTTGAGCCACAACAAGTAGTTGTGTCTATTTGTGACCTGAACGATACGCTTGTGAGAATTTTGCTAAAAATAAAAATTAAAAATCCCTGGAATAACAGCTTACGGGTGGACACAACCGGTCATCAGGAAACTCAATCTTCAAGTCAAAGTCGAGCTTGAGCAGCGTCTTGGTCAGTTGCATGACGCATTTCGGGTCGCTGAAAAACTCGGCTGTGCGCTGTTTCCATCTGAAGAGTCGAATGAGAACGGCCACATAGGCAGGCACAGGGACAACAACCCAACGTACACTCTGGCAAAGTCCGGGTCCAGCCTTGCCAACTCGCCAAAGTCTGGCGCCTTCTTGTACAGCGCAGCAAAGCGCCGATCACGCGCCGCATCGTCATCGGATAAATCAAGCTTGGGCGCGGGCAACATGGCCGCGCTGGTGGTGGGCCCGTCCTGGTTCTGGTCAATTGCCTTGCGTTTCTCTCCCATGATGAAAACACAACAGCGAGGGGCCTGCGGCCTCAATTCTGTTGTGGTGGCGATTGGGTCGAGGCAAAGCGACGCGACCTTGTGTAGGAGAATTGTGCTTTCACAAAATTATGTTCGCCCCCACGATCGCGCAGCCTGCCGCCAAGCCCATCAGCAGCACCCAGCTTTCCCCGCGCCAGCCACTCCTCACAGCTGAAATCAAGGAAAATTTTTGCTTGCTTTGCGTGCGCCCAGCTATCCACGGGCGAGAAAATAAATCATATTGCTCTAAAAAGTGCAGGGTAAATTAGTCGCTGGCTTGCTGGAGCAAAAGCTCAAGAGGATACAGCCTAAATAAGAAAGGAAAATGCAATGAGCGAGGTTTCGTTACAATCATGTCCTCATACTACAATATCGTCATGACGCCATCCAATCCAGTCTACCACAACAGCACCCGCCATCGCCACCCTTCCAGCGTCTTCATGTCCCTGTCGTCGACTTCGGGATCGCCCTCTCCGATGCGCTTGGTAAGTTTTTTGAGGCGCTTTTGCACCGTCTTGGCGACGCGAATCGAGACCTCGTTGGAGAACACGTAGAGCACGGCAAAGACCAGGAACGCTAGCTTAGCGAGATGCCCGCTGCCAAACACGTTGTCCTTGATGTGGTCCAGGAGGCCCTTGGACCGGCGGAAAGCATACTCTGTGTCATTGGAAGAGGTTTGCGATTCCTCATCGTGGTTCCTGCGGAAGAATCTCCTGATGAAGGGGATAAAGGTTGCGCTGAATGGCGGTCAGATACAGAGTTCAGCGTGTGGAGATGGACCGGACTTACATTGCACCTCCGATAATCCATCTTCGCCAGCGGTGGTTCTCGGCTTCCTTTGCGATGCCACGCACTTCGTCGTGCAGCGTCTTCAAATCGTTCATCAAGACCCAGCTCTGGTCCCGCATGCGCCCTTCCAGCTCATACGGATTCAAGTCCGATTTGCCGCTGCGAATCTGTCGTTGGAGGCTGAGGTACTCGCGCAGCCCAAACTGGCAGTTGGTCTTGAGGGCCCGAAGATCCCGGAGCGACGTTGGAGCAATGCTGGGCGCCAGTTGCGACCCAGGCCGTATGGTCTCGGTCATGCCGCCGGGTATCTTGCTGACCTTTGCTTCCAGAAGGCCATTTTCGTGAGGGATCTTTGGGTTTGATGCCGGACGGAGCGGGATGCCAGTCGCCGAGACACCGGGACCAGGAGCAGCGCCCGCAGCCGACACGGGAGGGTAGTCTTGAGGGTTGTATGATTGAGTGGTATAGGTCTGGGGGTCATAGTTTTGAGGACCTGGGTTGTAGTTTGGACCTCCGGGAGCGTAGCCCTGCTGTGTGTAATTGTCCGGGCGGTATTCCTGCGGGCGGTACTCCTGCGGATTGTAGCTTTGCGGGTTGTAGCCCACCGAGGCATAATCCTGGGGATTGTAGCGCATCTGGCTGTACGAGTCTGAGCGAGGGTCAGGCTGAGCCTTGGACTCGGGTTTCCCTGGAGCAGGATATGTGTTTGCCCTCACGGGAGACGGGCTCCTGCTCCGCATCGGCTGAGGATCCACGGCGCGCATCGGATCCTTGGACTGTGACGATTTGGTTGACATAGTTGTGGCGGCCCGACGCCGAAGAGAGCGGTGTCAAGACCTGAAAGCCGACGGTCAAGGGAGTCTCTGAGGTGCACGAATCGCGAAGGAAGTGGCCAAACAGTTTGACAAGGTGCTCTTGATTGAGATGGATGAAAGGTTCTCGCCGAATTCCAGCGACCAAGTCACAATATATGAGATGGCAAGAGGCTGGTGAGAATAAGTAGTGTTAGGCCACTGAGTGGTGAGGGTGAGAGCGGCCCATGACGCCGTCGCTCGGTAAAAGGTGGGGAGACCGGGAGGGAATACGATGAGGCTGGGGAATATATGCAATTTAATGAATGTATGCTGATAGGCGCATTATACCGGATTACTAAGCAATCATATCATCACAGAGCCGTACACAAAACATTCATCACGAGAGACACGGCACAACAATATTATGCATGGCATTTGTGCAGCCTAATACATCCAGTAACACCGCCAGTGGTGGGTGGCTGAAAGGTGGCACCTGAACTACGTGTTTGACAACTCATCGTCCCGGGCCCTTCGAGGCGAAGGCTGGAATGAAAGTCTTTGTGTTAGTCGGCTCTCGAACAGATGCCGTTTTAATTTCTTTTTTTCTTTTCTTTTTTCGCTCCCTTGAAGAGTTTAAGCCACTGGTTCACCCACCTGCTTGGCTGGCTGGGTTGAAAACCCCCATGCACTAGCCAGGCCACCCGCCACCTTCTATGCTCAGCAAGAATAAAAAGTGCCAATTGATGCCAGGGGTCTTCAGGGATATGCGTATCTCCAAGCACTAAAATAGGCGACGCATTTCCTAAGCGCGTTGGTGGTCTTGGAGGTTAACAATGTTAACTCGGCTCACATGCGCCAGCAAAACAACAGTGACAATATCGAACTAATAACCGTCAAAAAGTATATTTCTTTGTTTCCTAAGTTCTGACTCATGAATTGTTTCAAAATAAAAAAAATAATGTCAAGCGACAATCAGTTTGACTCTTCTCTGTACGCATTGTTGGGCAATCAATGAGTGATCCATACTGGACGAGACGAGACAATCATTCAAGCCAGTCGGTGAAGAACATCTTGTCCTCGTACCCAGCGCTCCACATTCTCGGCAGTTTCACCGTACCAAGTGTTCATCAGACCCTCGTCAACATATCCCATGTGCGGTGTTGTGAGAAGCGCAGACCGCCCATCTCGACCCCAGTAGTTGGTCCGCCTCCACGGACTAGCCAAGGGCAATGGCTCAACATCGAAAACATCCATCGCAGCCCCCCGTATTCCGCCTCGCTCCAGCGTGTCAAGCAAAGCGGTCTGGTCAACCAGCGGCCCTCGCGATGCGTTAACAAGCAGCGCCGACGCTTTCAACTGCTCCAGCTCCTTGGCACCGACAATGTTACGCGAGCGGTCGCTGAGCACATAGTGGATGCTCACGACGTCTGCGCTGCGGAAAAGCTCCTCCTTGCTCACTGCCCGGAACGTTTTGTCGCCATCCACTCCGCTGTCGGGAGGCAAACCTACAGAGGCCGCCATCTGGTCAGCCTTTTGCTGCGTCAGGTTCTCGCTCCAGCACACGACGCGCATGCCCCAAGCCAGGTGCGCAACGCGGGCGACGGCGGCGCCCAAGCGCCCCAGACCAACGGTTCCCAGCGTCAACCCCGGAAGGCCAGTCGCGAGCCCGGTTTGCCAGCCAGCACCGGCCTTGAGTGCGGCGTCGTCAGCAGCGACGTTGCGGGCCAGCGCCAGAATCAAGGCCCAGGTATGCTGCGTGGTGGGATGCACGCTGCCCTTTTTTATATTGGGGCGCAAAGGCCCGGCCACGTCGGTGCGACCGAGACCGGGGGCCGCGACAACGGCGATGCCAAGCTCCTTTGCCGCTGCAAGATCAAACATCTCAAACTGCGTGCCAGTGGTTAGTAGCAGTTTCAAATTAGGCAGCTGGCGCAGCAGAGAGGCCGGGAAGGCAGTTCGTTCGCGGACGGTGGAAATCAGGTCAAACGGACGCAGCCGCTCCACCAGGCGCCTCTCCTCAGCCCCGTTGAGAGGGACAATGGTATCGTTAAAAGTGGTTATTTGCAGTTCTGAGGGAGGGATTTTTGCAAAATGAGGCTCCGATGTATTCAAGTAATCATCGATAATGGCGAGCGATGGGTGTTTTGGATGCAAGACGGTGTGTGTAGCCATGCATCGTCTTCCAAGCGACAATCCTAGTCTTGGTGATATCCTGGACGCCATGATGATGATTTGGGTTTACTTTGGTTTCCTCAGAAAATAGCTGGCCGTGAAAGGCGTGTTCCAAAACATTATGATGAAGAAAGGGTTTACTCGGGGTGCCTGCGACATCCTGCTAATTGGTTGCACTCAGTCCGTATCAGCGTGAGCCAAACTTGGCAGCTTAGATGATCAAGGCTACTTAACTCCGGAGGTCCGCCCGGCGCCGGATTCCCGCCGAGAGCATTGTTGGGGGATACCCCGCAACCAAATCCAGGCTAATCTGCTTCACTAACCATGGTTAATGATCTGCTTCCGCATGTATCCGTGCAGATCTGTGTAAACTCGGCAACTTGACAACCGCGAGCTTAGATAATATCACCTTCAAGGGAGGGGAATTCAGTTTCCAACAATGGCGCAACCTGCCACGGTAATGAAGAGTTGGGGGAGAAGCTTTTCCATGAAAAATACAAAAACCGAATGGGACGATTGAGAATGGTTGGTAGTTAAGTGAATGCAAATGTGGCAGTTGTATTTTGGGCCATGTCTCATTCACTCATCTAAATATATCGGGACAAAGACCGGGCAGATTCAATAGATCATTTTACGCCTGATTTACCTCGGAAGCTTATCTGCAGCATTGTCTCCCGCGTATCTGTAAACTGGAGACAAACCCAATACCCAAGCCTTTCCCGTCCTCTAGCTCTACTATACATGCCCCATCTGACCAGTAAGCTGCCTCGAACTCGCCGCCATCTTTACCTGCGACGTCGCAAAGCTCGATACATCCGGCGCACGCCCCTGCCAGACTCCTCTGCTCGCGAGACGAGCCGCATTTCCTGAAGCAGCTCCTCCCGCACATCAAGGTCGAATCTATCCCAAATTCCGCGCAGCTGCGCAACCGTACGGCGGGATGATGAAAAAATACAAGAAAGAGCACGGAACAAAACCTTGATCTGAGCTCTGTCAAGCAGGCGAAAAACGCGGCCGATAACCCGCATGATACATCCCAGGAGAATAGACGAACACCCCAGGCCCCAGTCGTTGTCGAGCACCACACAGACGGCGTTCATGAGGGCGCCCCACTCATTAGCCGCGCGACGGTGGCTGCTGTGGTGGTAGTTCCCTTCGATGCGCCGCTCGGCAGACGCAAACATGTCCATTCGTCCGGTGTAGGAGAATTCCTCGAGCTGCTTGAAGACGAAGAAGAGGGCCTGGCGCAGCATAAACACCGGGTTTTCCTGCGCCACGCCCGGGTGGAAGAAGGTGTCCAGGTTCAAGATGCTGTGTCGTTGGATTGGCGGCTCGGTGCGCGGCAAGAAATTCACCAAGAGGTACTTTGGGATGTTGAATTGCATCCCCCCTCTGCCCTCCCCCAAAATTACCATGACCAGTTGCGAGGGGCCAAATTGAGCAAACAATGCATGCCCGGGGCCCTGATCAAATGGGGCATGCTGATGGTTGTCGTTGTCATCGGGGCGCTCTTCTTGGCGATGGACAGAATCGAAGACGAAGCCATTATCGTAGGGGCCAAAGGGCTCGTGACGACCGTGCCAAGTGTATTGGTCGTGTTCATGGTAGTCTCGTTGCCCGTAGGCCGGAATGCGACTTGAGCGATCCATGCTAGAACTAGGATAGGTGTTACTGGTCGATGTACGTCGCAGCGTCAGAGAAACCAAAACAAGCGCCTTCAAAAACGAAAGCAAAAACGATAAACAGGAAGAAATTCATTTCAACCAAGGCCTCCGTATATATAGACAACCATCGCCGTTGTGCGCCCATGTGAATCGTTGGTTTGCCCCCGATTGCATCGCGTGGATGAAACTCTATAGGGTGAGCGCAAACAAACTGATGATTGTCCCGCTGGTTTTCATGGTGCCGGTACGTCAAACTTGAAGAGCAAGACTTTCACACCCTTTTTTTATTAAAAAAACGAATAACAAAAAATGATCACCATCTGTTGCCGGTACCATTGTCATCGCTTGCGGAAACAATCGTCTGAAGGCAGGTGGACAACACCAGCTCATACGACCAAACGATGAGTGTGTGGACATTGATTGCATGACTGTAATTCATACAGCCAACCAGAACCTTAGTTTTGACGGTCAGCCCCACATCATCGCAAGGCACTTTTCTCCCAACCAACGTGATAAGATGACAAGTATCTGCCAGGTTTAGTTTACCTCAAAGTACTGGAGAAAAAGCTCTAAAAAGATGCAAAGCTTGATTATACCAAACATTTTATCAATAATCTTTATTCACTTTTAATAATCACATTACACAGGACTTTGTGCGCGCAAGAGCAGCATTGATATTTTATGCGACAAAGGCCATTAGCAGATGCGTTAACGACCTAGATGCCAAACCGCCGCCCTGGGACCAATCAGAGGCGTAGAATGGATGATTCAGCACTTCTATTCCTGGGTGGACTCAGCCCTGCCAATGCCTCTGGACGATACTGCCTGGAGCTTGTCCCCAGCTCTCTCGACCTCTCCTGCTCTCGTCTCTCTCCCACTCTCGTTCCTCCCACACTCTGCCCGCCACGCACCTACACCCAGGGAAGTCTGTCGATATTGATCCCAGAGTCCTCTGGACTCACGCCTTCAAGTGAAGATGTCTCTTTTATTCTCCTTTGTTTTTTGCCCAAATCCATGCTGCGCTGCCATGACTTACACGCCCAATGCATATCCAGAGTCGACCTTGGTTCGCGCTCCTAGGAAGTGGCAGCCTTGGGGAGAGAGTTGGTGTGCCCACGTCGAATGAATTTTTGTTTATGGTAAATTTGGTACCGAGTGACGTTCCTTTCTCTCTCTTTTCTCGGTACTCTCTCTTCCTTGCTGTTGGCTCTAGTCCTGTCCTCCCCAGCTCCCTCCGAGTATAAGTATCTCCCCCTCCCCCTCCTCCTTCAACCTTTCTCGACAGGCTCGATACCCTCTTCTCTCTCTCTTCATTCTACCCTACCTACAATTATTCTCTGGCTTTCCTCGCCATATACGATACCGCATCCCAATCTCATTGCCCTTTCGCCAACTCTGGCATTGGTCTATTCCTCTTGACCACTACCTGCCCCCATTCCTCTTCATCCATCTTCGACCATCTGCATCTAGCATCACTTTGCCCCCCCCCCAGGCCTCTCGACTCTGTCCAAGCCCCCTCTCGTATTCTTGTCTGTCATACTCTACACATACCCCCACCCCGTCAAATTGTCCTACAACATGGATGTTGCACACAAGATTGAGTACAAACTCCGGGATCTTCCCACTCGGGGTGTCACTCTGTTCCCAGATCAAGCTCTGGTACAGCGTGACATCAAGGGCATCTCTTTGAAGGTATGCTGCCTCTTCCTTTATCCATGTCCACTCCTGCTGACGCATCCACCCAAGCCAGGTGTTAATGAGATCACTGTCGTCGGTCTTAGCCCTACCACCAACAAAGACTCTGTCAAGGTTGAAGGTAGTGGTGTTGCTACCATTATCGGCATCACAACGGAGCGATTTGACAACAGGGAACTGTTTGAAGATGTACACCCAGACTCTGACCAGTCCGACCAAGAGGACGAAGACTCTGATGAGTCCGAGGGTTCTGATGAAGAGCTCGAACAACCTCGCCTGTTGCAGGTCAAGATGACCCTTGTTGATCTCCGCGATAATCTCTTGCGTGCCAAGGAAGTTATTTCAAACGCCGACGAGCGAATTGGCATACTCGATTCGTACTGCAAGTCTCTCGGCACAAGAGATCATGTGGACCTCGAGAAAGTTCTGACTGCCTACAAGCAAGAACGCGAGAAGGCACACGCGGATCGCAGGACGGGCGTTATTGAAGAGCGCAATCTCAACACAGCTATCGAGAAAGCTACCAAAGAGCATACTCGATTGGTTCGAGCAGATAAGAAGCACAAGAAGAAGGCGACCAAAGATAGAGCCAAAGTCAAGAAGATGAAGCAAAAGAAGAGAGACCAGCGTCTCAGACTTTATGCGGATGAGCTCAGGGCACAATGGCGACGCCGGCTTGACAGGGAACGTCTTTGGCCCAAATACGTCTACACTGTCACTATCCAGCTCGAGGTGACTGGCTCTTTTACTCCGGCATCTTCACGCCGTGGCTCTATCTCGAGTGAAGTGGACATCCCAATTAGATCCCCAAGCAGGACCATGGATATTGATGAGCCGACCTCATGTGATCTGGTGCTCTCATACATTACGGACTCTGCTTTTTGGACTCCCACCTATGATCTCCAGTTGTCGACGCCAAACTCGACGGCCTCGCTGTGCTTTGACGCCTGCCTAAACAACACGACGTCTGAAACATGGGAGAACTGCAAAATCACACTCTCCACCTCGCAGGCGGCTTTCTCTGGGTCCAATGACCCTGTGCCTGTTCTCCGACAGTGGAAGATCAAACTTGCCTCAAAGGACTCTGACGCAAAGCCTGCCGTTATCACCGAGAGCCTCCAAGAGGCCAAGGAGCGCACCATGGCTCGCATGAGCAAGCCAATCAACACTCCTCAGCCTAGATCCAACATGTTTGGCAAACAGGATGTGATGCCTCCTGTGGCTGGTAACATGAGCCCGCACATAGTCCCTGGGCAGAGCGATTTCGCACTTCAGGACTACCAGATGCAGCTCATGCTTTTGGAGCAACAGAACAAGAAGCGTACCATGATGGCGAGAGAGGAAAACGAGCAAAATGCTCGGTTCCATCCTGTACAGCAACAAGCGCAACAACAGCAAATGCAACAGCAGCAAATGCAACAACAAGCACAGCAACAGCAAATGCAACGAGCACAACAGCAGCAGCAAGCTCAATTCCAAATGCGACAGACGCCACAGATGAACCTGCAGCAGCAGCATCAGCAGAGGATGATGGCACAGCAAATGCCTCCTCCACCGCCACCATCTGGAAGCGCACCTCCTGCAGGGCTCTCAATAGATTTCAACCTCCAGGATGGAGAGTATTGGTCACCCGAGGCGCAGCCATCTCTCGACTTCCAGCAGTCGCTCATTGACGAGACAGGCTTCACCACCACTTATGATCTACCTGGACTTAAGACACTGGTGCCCAAGTTCACCGCCACCAAGCAGCGCGTCGCCCGCGTCAACTTTACAAACGTCTACTTTGGTCACACCATCGTGGCCAAGTACCACGCTGCGGCGTATCTGAAGACCAGGCTCAAAAATATGAGCAAGTGGACGCTGCTCAAGGGTCCCGGCACGCTCACGCTGGACGGCACCTTCATGGGCAAGGTTACGATCCCCAGGTGCAGCCCGGGCGACACGTTCGGCCTTAGCCTGGGCGTTGACCCATCAATCAAGGTGCTGTACCCCAAGCCAGACGTTAAGCGGTCGACGACGGGCATGTTCAGCAAGGAGGACAGCTCCGAGTACACGCGCAGCATCATCATCCACCACACTAGGGCCACGACCAATAAGCCTGCCAACTTGATTGTCTTGGACCAGGTCCCCGTGTCTGAGGATGAGAGACTCCGTGTCGATCTTGTCGCGCCACAGGGTCTCACCCCAAATGGACCCCGCGTGTCCACTGGCCTCCCCGGCCGAGAGACGGCCGCGGGCAAGGACTGGGGCAAGGCCACGGTCGGGCTGAAGCCGAACGGATCGGTTTGCTGGGAGGTCAACTTGAACCCGGGCAAATGTGTCAAGCTTCCCCTCGAGTACACGGTTTCGCTGCCCATCGGCGAAGTGGCCGAGGAGTGCTCCAGATCTTGATGCTAGTGCGGCTGAGATGCGTGGCAAACCGTGGCTTTTCTTGTTCCTTGCTTTTGTCAACTTGACCCTGTGACCGTTAAGATCTCATTTTGCGCCTTGCTTTTTTTCCTTGATTGTCATCCATGCCTCTTCTTGGTCAAAAATAAGCTAAAAGTAATAGTTCTGTTTTTTTTTTCAAGCGGTAATCACATATCTCTTTTGGCTCGGACGCAATGATTCGTGTAAGAATGTAATTAAGTTATATTTACCAATATGCTTTTTTATCCCTCAGACTCCTCGCTTCGTGTTCTCTACCGTTAAAAATGTGGGAGAAGACAAAAACCAGAAAAAAGAAAAGAAAGAAAAAGAAAGCCAAAGCCGGCTCCAGTCCTGCACCAACGCTTAATTAAAACCCAAGCCAGTCGGGACTCGGTCCAATTGCATCAATCATCTCAGTCATCGCCCGTTTCCGTGTCATTTTCCCCATTCGCTCGTTTCCCAGCCTCAATCCCAATCAATCACAATGAGCGCCGCATCCCCTCCTGGTCCGGTCGGACAGGCCGCTCCTGATAGAGGGCGTGGCTTCCGCGGCGCTGCGAGGCGGCCCTATTGAAGGAGTAAGACACGTTCCGCCATGCGCCCATGGTGCGGCGCAGCCCATCCATCTCGTGCGACCGGTTGATCTCAACCTCGACGTCAGCCGTAAGCTCCAGGTCGGCGGGCGTCATGACGGAGACGAGGGCCTCCTCCTGCGGCGTCATGGGCGGCGGGCCCCAGGCCACGACGTACTGCGTCGTCATGCCCGTGGGCGGCGACGTCGGGTTGGACACGGGCGAGTTGAGCGTGGGCATCGGGTCCGAGCCCGAGCCCGAGCCCGGCAGGACGGAGGAGGGGCGCCGGCCGTCGGCTCCGGAGGGCACCGGAGGAGATGATTGCAGCTGCGACATGTCCGAGTCCGAGTCGGCGTGGGCGACGGTGGCGGCCCGGCAGTAGATGCAGTGGATGCCCGTCTTGACCGAGGGCAGCGGAAGGCGGCACAGCTCGCAGGCCAACCACTGGTGGCACCGCCCCTTGCACGTCTCGCAGTAGATGCTGCCTCCTGTGCCCGGGGCGAAGAGCTTCTGGCATGCAACGCAGTACTGGTGAGGCAGAGCGCTGGACGCCGAGCTGGCCCGTCGAACATTGCCGTTTCCGTCCATGTTCTGGGGTTTCCTGACCGAGAGTGACGTGTCGTGTACGAATGCCTAAATGCTGAAAAGAAATAAAACAAACAAACAGAAGGAGAGAGAAATAGAGGAAGTAACGGGCTGGTTTGCCAAATGCTCAAACGTCGGCTGTGCAATTCGTCTCGCGAGAAGGGATGCCAAGCCCTGGAATCGAAACACAAGGCTCGGGCCGTTGCTCAGTGATGTCGCACCTGCGGATGCTGATACAATCCGGGTCGGGGAAGCAGATGGGGGAGAGGAGAAAGATGTGACTTTTTTTTTTCTTGAATGTTTTTTTTTTTGTGTTGTTGTTTGTATTTTGGGTGTTTGACTGTGCGCTCACGTTGCCTTGCTTCGTGGACTTGAGAATGAGATGGGAAGAGGAAAAAAAAAGAAAGGAAAAAAAGACACGCTGACGTTGGTTAGATAGATGGATAGCAGTGGGCTCCGAATACCATCTACATGCGCAGTGGCCGGAGCGCGCGAATGGTCATTACAAAGGGTCGAGACGCATCGGGGCTGAATGGGGGATGAGGCTGTGTGGTAAAAGAAGGGAGATGAGAACGAGAGATGGAGGCGAGAGTGAGAAAGAAAGAAGGACGGAGAGAGAGAGAGGGAAGGGACAAGACTGTTCTGGAGGCTGGTCTTTGATTCAAGGATAAAAAAGGCGTGGACAAAGTGAGAGCGAGTGAGAGAGAGAGAGACGGTGTGTGGTGCTGCAAAAGCAAAGTGAATACAACACGAGGCAAAAGAACACAGGTCAGCCCGCCACGTCTTGTCTTGTTCGTGGGCGAGGCATCCAAGAGGAGGTGCTTCAGTTCCGGCCTCAAGAAAAAACCAAGGAAAGAAAAAAGAAAAAGAAAAACCGAGAGAAAAAAAGAAACAACGGAATTGAGCCGAGCAAGACATCATCCACACCACCACCCCCAATCCGTGATGCAACTGCCGCGGCACCACGAAAACAAGGGTGTCCTAGTCTGCAGCGGAAAGCCAGGGACAAAGAAGAACGATGAAAAGAAAACAAGATGCAAAAAGAAAAAGAAGAAAAGAAAGCATTGTTGTGGGCTTAGCTGTTATTCTTTCTTATGTGTGTGTGTGTGTGTGTGTGCGTGTGTCACATTAAATAAAGAAATGCGACCGACACCTCGATTGATTCGTTGCTCATCCCATCATTCAGGGTCCAATGAAAAATAGCCTCAGTCATTTCCTGTCTACTATATTCTATACACGACAGGGTCCAGACTTTTTCTTCCTTCCCCACCACCACAAGCTCTTGAGAGTTGCATTGCATTGCGTTGTCTCGTTTCTGCGTCATTGTTGCTACACTCTTTGGCTTCTCCCCACTCTCTCTCTATCATACATGCATGTACACACACAGGGCATTTCATCATCATCATTCTTTCTTACTCGTCAATCTCGTCGTCCATGCTCTCAACCGTCGTTCGCGCAGGGACAATCACCTTGCTGAGAATCCTCTGCACCTGCTGCTTCCTTCTCGCCGCCACGCGCTCGTAGCCCCTGTACGGCACCCTGGTGAGGATGTGGTGAGCTGGGATGTTGGTCAACAAAAAGGCCAGCGGAGCCAAGCACTCGTAGGCATCTGATGCGGGAGCCATGTATTTGAGGTGGCGCGGCGCGTGGATGACGTCGGGCGTCTCGTCGTCGTCCTCCAATACTTGCGCGCGCACATCGTAGTCGAGCTTCCAGGTGTCCACGTCGAATGCCCACTTGGCGAGGCTTTCCGGCGTTCGCTCCAGCGTAAATGTTCTCAGAACTGCTTCCAGGAACTCTTCAAGTTTCTCCTCCGTCAGCTCCACATAGTCGATTTTTGTAAGAGATTTGTTCGACATTGACCCCTCGCTTATCTCCCCTGCTTGATCCCCGTTTTCAGTGATCAAATTGGTCAGGGCGCGCTGCAGATCATCCGGCCGCACACCGAGATCCATGTCCTCAATTGGTGATGTCGTCATTTCCGGCCCATAGCCTTCATCTTCATCCACATGGGCAGAGTCACCAGGGAGGGTCGGGGATGGCTTAGTGCTAGCGTCTTCTCCAAATTGTTCCGCTGCAGTTCTGGTTGGCGGAGGCAAGCACTTCTCGTTCAAAGGCTCCTCTTCGTCTTCTGACATCTCTTCGATTGGAGAGAGGGGAGGCTGGCGTGTGTTTGCGAAATCCACCAATTGGCTGCTTGCATCCGCGAGTTGCGGACGTGCCCTTGGGGGTTCCGGAAGCCTCACCAGATAGTAGGAGTGCTTCTGGCAAGTCCACATGCGAAAACCCAGCTTAGGATATTTCGCCACGCAGTTGGGACAGAGGTCAGTGTTGCAGCAAGTCTTGCAGGTATAGCGAATGCCCGAAATCAGGCCCAAACAGAGGCGGCAGGGGACTTGGTGCTCGAGAAATAACGGCGTCGTCTCAACAGCCTCCACGCTGCGCTGCAACGCTACCTGCGCAAAACTGTGCGCTGAGAGTCGCAGACAGAACTTGCCCAGCCGCTCCCATTCTGGACCGTAGGGTTTGGGTTCATCCAAAAGGGCCTGTGCTTCCTTGCGAACTGCTTTGATGCAAAGAGTCCAGTCTACTTTGGGACTTAATTCCAGCTGAGCGTAGTCATTCGCACAATAGCCAAACATGTCCTGATGCTCGCACAGGAACGCTTCCATCTCTGGCGTTTTCGCAGCTCGTAGGATAATGCTTGGCATAGCCCGAGTGCCCGCTTGCTGCGCAATTTGCAAAACTGTTCGGCCATACTCATCAACCTGGGTGAGATCAATCTTTTGACCATCCAGCAAGGCTATCAGCGACTCCTCCTCCCGATATCGAATCGCCTCCGAGAGCGGGAACTCGCCACCCTTGGATCGTCTGTTCACGTCTGCCCCGCGTTCGAGCAGCGTGCGAACCATTTTTTCGCGACCGCGCATGATTGCGAAGAATAGAGGCGTTCTCCCACTCATCCCAGGGACATCAATATCCATGGTCGGGTTTTGAGCCAATACTTGATTCAGCACTTCACACGAGCCGCCCTCGACAATTGCCAAGGTGTAATTTTCGCCCGAGGCAAGAACCACATCCGACTGCACTCCTTGCTCCAACAAATACTTCACCATGTCCTCTTGCCCCTCAAAACATGCGTAGTGAAGGGGAGTTCGGCCGTTTGAATCTCGCACCTCCAGACTTGAGTCCTTGGCCGCTGCCAAGACGGCTTTAAGAACCTCAATGTTTCCACTCGCTGCCGCTGTGTGCACCAGTGTCTTTCCATTGTTGATCTTGGATTGTAGCCTGTAGTCGGGGTTCGCGCCTCTGGCGAGCAGTAGCTCCACGACTTCCAGAGTGCCACTTTTAGTTGCTTGCAGAAGAGGTGTACCATACCAGCCCCAATCAAAATTGACTAGTTCCTCAATGTCATCGACTACTTCGAGAAAGACCTGAACCACATCGACAAAGCCATACAAACAAGCCGAGTGGAATGGGCTGGACTCGTTTGTATTCTTGGGGAAAATGTCCGCTCCTCGCTTGAGAAGCTCAATCATGGTTTTGTCTCGCTTTGCAGAGGCAGCTAGCTGTAGAGGCGTGTTTGAGAATCGCTTTCCACTCCTAAGATTCGGGTCTGCTCCATGATCGAGGAGGCAGCTTACGATCTCCAAATCACCAAAGCTAGCTGCAATGCCGAGAGGTGTTTCCAGTGATTCGCTGCACGTATCGACATCCGTGTATGTTCGACTAGCAAGGAGGATCTTGACCATTTCCGAGTTGCCTATTTCGGCGGCTACAACTAGCGGAGGGTCATATTTCGGTATGTTGGGGTCCGCGTCGTGAGAGAGAAGAAACTCAACCACCTTGGGCCAGTCCCCATCTGCCGCCACGTAGAGAGCCGTTCTTTGTTCTTCGCTTTCAGCTTTGACATTGCACCCAGCACGCACTAGAATTTGGCACGCTTCAAGGTTCCCTCGAGAAGCTGCAATGTGCAAAGGGACACTCATCTTCTGCAGAGGACATTCCACATGGGCTCCAGCAGCTACCAAGGCCTTCAACACTGAGTTGTGGCTACCCTCCGCAGCCAAGGCCACTGGTGTGGCTTTTGGAGTGTTAAATGGAGCCTCATTCAAATTGGCCCCTAGTTTGATGAGTGTCTTTACAACGCTCTCCAATCCACGCCAGCATGCATCGTGAATGATTCTTTCGCCATCCCAAATCTCGTCCACGTCAATGTGCGGTAATAGAAGCTCGAGAACTGCGTCGCTTCCCAGTCTGCTTGCCAGAAATGCGGGTGGTTCACCTGTACTCATGGGCGCCTTGATGTCAATCGTGTACTCTAGCAGAACCTTGGCAAATTCGGCGTGATTCTTCCTGATTACTAACTCTAGAGGCGATACACCGATGTCATCTGCGATATTTGGATCTGCCCCATGTTCCAAGAGATACTCAACCACTTCAACAGAAGTCGAATGGAGAGCGGAGAAAAGGGGGGTTTGATTCCAATTATCGGCATTGTTGACATTGGCACCCGCTTGAATGAGGAGGGTGACGCCCTTGACCTCTCCAGATCCTGCAGCCAGGTTGAGAGGTGTTGAACCGTCGTCATCTTTGTATTCGATGTCGTCTATAAATGGTAACATTACTTCAAGTGCGTTCCCCAATTGGGCAGCTGCGTAATGAACTGCAGTAGTTTCATCCCAAACTTGGTTGATCATGATCCTGAATTCCGATAAACTGTGCCTAGTTGATTTTGGGGCCAGATAAGGGACTAAGCCAAGGAATGTGTGAAACAATCGCTGTGGTGTGGATTCAAGTGCAATAAAAAATACCTCCTTGATGATACAGCTCACGTCCCATTGAGCAAGGACAGTTAATGGAGGTTTAGAGACTTCTGGCTCAGGCACAACTTGCTTGGCGACTTGGTGCTCCGAGACTGAGGGTTCTGTGTTTGAGAAATCACTTTCCTCGTCCTCAATATCCGAGGAATCGCTTGAGTCGTGATTCGAAACGATATCCAATACGTTCGACCCCGCCTTTTCCTCCAAGGCCATCTCGTTGGAAGGTTCGATGGCGGATGACTCAGACACATCTAACGACGGTGCAGACGGTGTCATTCTTCTTTTTTTCGTGGAATACAACAGCCATTTCCCCCCCTTTTCAGAAGATAAGAACTCCCAAAGATCCCATGCATTCGGAATTGCTGTCGCGCCAGCATGTCTCCAATGCGCGCCCATCCATAGCGAGGCATAGTTCAAGAGCGGATAACGATCGCTAACCTCATGCTCGCGGCTTTTCGAATTTTCGCATTCAGAGTTATGCTTGAATAATTCATCCCAGTCTATAGAGGATAAATAACGGAGACATGTGTCGGCAAAGGCTCGGTGGATTAGGCTGGGATCGTATGTATTTGTTATGTGGTCGTACAGAGTCTGGTGAAGAAGCTCAAGAGTGTCTTCACTACCAAACTTGACTAGTCTTTGGCACATTCTCGTCAAATCTCCGATTACGTCGTAGTTTTTGGTAATCTCTGGGTTTTGCATTCGAAGAATGTCTCGCGCTTCGGAGATGCGTATTACCCGCCTGGCGATACAGAGTATCTGCAGCAGTCGGAATAAATCCGGCCGTTCCTTTTCCAGACGATCCAGGTCCTGTTGATAGATTGCTTCCATGGTTGAAGGACAGCTAGTCACAAGGGTAAATACCGAATTAGCTCCAGTATCCTTGATAAACCACAACTCTTTGAGAACAGAGGCCGCAAACAGGAAGCTGCCATTTGAACGTTCAACAATGACTGCAGAAACAGACGTAACAGCAATCGTCGCAATCTGTCGAGATGTAATAATTCGACTGACTTCTTCATCAACAACCCGTTGAATATCCCCCTCCACAATATCCGGGGTCACTTCGATGTGAGTGTTTGCGAGTGCAAATCCGCGTATAGTGTCGGCGATGCGAGATGTTATGAGCACTCGCAAGTTACATTTGGAACCTTCGCGGCGGAACATTCCATCAAGGCCTCGGAGAAGTCTAAGAATGAAAGCATCCTCGCACTGGTCCAGTCCATCAATGATCAGGCACACGGGAATCCCGTGCTGGTCCAACACAATGGTTTGTACAACCTCCATCAGATGATTGAATCGCTTGGTGGGGTCATTTTCAAGCACTGCGTGAGTTTTTTGGCGGTCGGGTATGGCCTTATCCAACATGCCCAGCAATTTTTGCTTCACGGCCCTTGACATGGTCCTTTGCTTGCTTAGAAGGGACCGAACCACCAAGTCCAGAATCGGAGGGTTCGCACGCGAGCTCTCCAGGCTATCACAGTAGAAGGGTATAACCAAAGTTTCGTCTGTGACCTCCTCCGCAGGCTGCTCCATCACACTCTGAATATATTTGGCTAAATTCGATTTGCCGCAGCCTGGACTGCCGGTGATGAAGAGAATGCCACCTTGCTTGGTCTTTTTCCACTCTTCAAATTTCGGGTCACTCAAAATCCATTGACAAGTCTGCAAGTGTGGCGGTTCTCGGTCGAGGCCTCGATTCTCTAGGGATACCGCCCGTAGTTGGCGCGTATAATCAGCAAAGTCGGCCGGATCTTCAAATCGTCAGCATGCCTCTCCACTGTGTCGTTGCATTCCTTACCAACGGTCTCCATCTGATCACCGCTTTTCATCGGGGATACTGAACTCTCCTTTTGGGGGCGAGTCTCAGCTTCAATGCGGTTCCGAACTTCTTTCAAAATCTCTTTTGCGCTGGACTGGATCAACGACGCTGTTGAGGGTCTCAAGTCTTTCTGCGCCGCACCATTGCGGCGCCGCGACGGCCCAACTTGTCTTGTACGGGATGATGCCGTTGTATGGCTGCATTTCTTAGTCAAATCTACAGAGCAGGTCATTTTGCTTACTCTGAGGCTTCATCTTCCCACGTCGGTACCCTGGTTAGCTTTTTCGGCGGGGCTGTCGCCTTCCTCACAAGTCGTTCCACTTCTCCCCAGAAAAGTTCGAATCGGGGTTCAGTATGAGAAGAAAACTTGGATAATCCAGAGTGGTGGCAATTTAGATCGATATTATCAACGCCCTGGAGAACAGCGGACCATTGGGGCACAATCTAGTCACGTCAGTGTTTGAAAGTGGTAAGTGGGTGTTAGGGTGCTAACAATCTCGTTGGATCCACTTGGCAAACGTTGCGGATGGGATTCGTAGCAACAAAGAAGTTCAATGGAGCGATGGACGTCAATTGTAAACTCCATGTTGATATCCTGCACGGCAGTGGAAAACGACTTGAGCTCCTCGGTAAGGTTTGTCGCAATTGGAGTCTGGAGCTTTATAAGAGACGCTAGTTTTTGAACGACTATGAGATCCCTCGCTCTTTCCGAGCCCATATGAGGGGTGCCCATGAATATGATGGACGACGTCGAATTCTTAATTTCGGTCCAGTCGTTGTTTGTTGCACAAAGTAGAATCGACTAAAACGGTCAGGAGGGGGTAAAGTGGCAGGAAGATCGAACGTACTCTTTTGACGACGAGACCGCCGAGACTATGCGCGATAAAAATGATGGGGCGAGTCTATTCCGCTTAATTAAAATGTTCCCGCCACTTCCATGGTAATTGGGGTATTTACAGGGTCATCCAGCCGTTTGAGGACAAGATTCCGAAGCAAGTCGTTGGCATGATGGATGATGCGGGTATTGGCAACAGCACCGAATCAGTTGGCGTTGTAGCCGAACGAAAGGCAACGAACCGAATCTTTGAGGCGACCCAGGTACTCTGGCTTCGTAAACCAGGGTTCAGTTGTTCCCTGGACTTTCCAGGTGGTCCGTAGATTCCCACCTAGACCATGGACAAATACAAGGCTGGACAAGTGTTAGTTTCTGATTCAAGTTGGGGATTGGTAGATGGGTGTAGTCTCACTCGACCAATGGCTTTGGTTCAGGCTGGTCCGCTATTGTCGGAGTGTACATTTCCTTCAAAATATATTCTGGTTGGTATTCCTCGTTGGATTGGTCCTGCGCGACACTCTTGTCAGCCTCAGCCATCTGCATATGCCTCGGCGGGCACGCCTCTGCGACGCTAGCTCCGGTCGCTGCAACTCACACTGACGTCACTATCGCTAGTTGACCCGTCCGAAGACAGAGTCTGTCGAAGGCGTCCCATTGCGTCCAGCGCGACGAGAGCCGTCGGGTCGTCGCGGGACAAGCTGGGCAGGTGTGTAGCTGAGGTGGACTTGGCGGAAGCAATAAAAAGTTGTTCTTGAGTGGCTGGTTGTCGGACTTATCTGGATACACCAGACCAGATCCCTGGACGTTGGGGGCGGGAGCTGGGTCCAGGCGACGGAGGACAGCGAACCAATGCATTTTAGCACTGACAGCTGTGAACCCCTGCTGAAGCCTCAAACAGGCTTGGCGCATCGACATCTCTCCAGCTTGGTGCACGTCTGCGCCTCTTTACCCTTCATCTATCATGGCAAGTCGTCGGGAAAATTTTGTCGTACAGGCCTGATGCCTCACCACTAGGCCGCAATGAGCCTGGGCGCTGAGGCAAGAAGGAAAGAAAAACAAGGCCTTGGCAGTAGCTGTGCATGCTGTGAACCCCTCTGTGGAGCGAGATGCAACGGCTGAGCCACCTGAAGCAGCCCCCAAAAAGCAGGTCATTTCGGCGGGGCTGCAGTGCATCCATCAATCGGACATAACTCGCCAGGGTACGAGATCGTCACGTGGTGTAA
This sequence comes from Calonectria leucothoes, assembly GCA_002179835.1. NCBI lineage: Eukaryota > Fungi > Ascomycota > Sordariomycetes > Hypocreales > Nectriaceae > Calonectria > Calonectria leucothoes. Next base: position 39,162 of record NAJI01000143.1, on the reverse strand, counting down.
GCCTGACCTGCATTCGTTGTGTTTCTACTGCCCATTTTTTCTCTCGCCAAATGACCAATTTGTCGGCTTACTAACACATTGAGAATTGCCTCTCAACTCCCCACAAGCTAGAGAGCTTCGAAGCTGCTGTGGGTCAAGTCGGGATGGCGTTACCCTACAGTTCTCAGTGCCAAACCCGCTTGCTTCTCTTGGTGTATTTTTGTAACAATTGTTTAGGAGAACATGGTTGTCATAAAGTGACAATGGCGATATATAACATTCTAATAATGGGAAAGTTTTTGTTTGATGTATTATCATTGATGCTTAGCTGGTACTTGGCTTCTAAGAAAGCATAGGGTGACATTGTTGGATTCTATCTAAGTTGCTCCCTAGGGAGGTCGTTTTTTGCCCCAATATTAGACACCGCACAAACCGATTCGCCAAGTCGAAGGAATAATGAATATGTAGAGAAGAAGCTAGAAAATGTTGACGCGTCTTGTTTGTTGTGAAGGATAGGCTTGGATACACGACAAAGAAATGTCCCTCAACAAGAATTATCCGCAAACCAGTAGGGCACGGATCAGGCTAAATGCACATGGGCAGTATGGTTGAAAGGAAAGGATGACGTTGCGGCTTCAGGCCAATGCAAGGATTTGGCCGCTGAAATGTCAACTTAAACAGGGCCAAAGACATTAGAAAGGTCAATGCCTGCCATCATCAGACGCACCTAGCCGACTTGGTCATCGAGCGAGTTTGGCGTCTGTTTGGATCTGGTTGTTGGTGATGGATGGCTGTAGCCCTGCTTTGGGGGTTTCTTAGTTTGGCACTGGACAAACGCCTACCATCCTGTGTCTTCCGAATGCCCCGAGTGTTGCTGCGACCGACCGCCTTGCCCGCACGAGCCTTGGCCACTTTGGACGATCCAGAGCTGCTGATGTTTTTGTTAGCATGGGGATGCGAGCTGGTGCTGCGTTGAGATTCCATTCTGGGAAATAAGAGCCTCTGTTGGGTGACTGAATCGTTCTCTGCTACGTCAACAGGACAGGCGCCATTGTCGTCCTGCTGTGAAGACTGCATGTCGAATCTGCGCTTTATGCCGATGGAAGAATGACCTTTGCTGCCGTGCTTTGCACAGCATTCTCGAGGCAAGCGCCCGCGTGCGCTGCGAGGACGGATCTTGAGAGATGAAGCCTCTCGCACCCAATACGGTAGTCTGACAGGGGAAAGCCCATTGTCAAAAAGGTTGTCCTGTATGAAGTCTTCAAACGGCTGCTCATGCTTCCACGTCATGCCGGGAAGCACACTCCATTTCCTGTCCCAAATCCTGCGAGAGAGCCATTGGCTCTTTACTATTTCGTATGCTATTGTATTGGCATCGAAAGGGTGCGGTATGCATGGTGCGGTCACGGCTCGTTGGTGTGGGGAGGCTGGCTCGTTGATGTCTTCAATTATGATTTCGCGTTCGACTGCAACTTGGTAGAGGAACTGGAAGTAGGGTCGTGATGCCTCGCGATGGCGTTCTTCTTCGGTCGACTTTCGGGTGACAGTTTCTCTTTGACGTAGCGCTGAGATGCTTAACGGCATCATGCCAGTATTTCGATTTGAGGAACCGGCTCGAGTGGCTGTTCATGTTTCCATTTCGAACTAGAACCTGGCCTCATCCCCCATCTGTCGTCCCATATTCCTTGATCCATCCAGCGTTGCTTGACTTTCTGAAACGTTGATTCCTCACGGTCCACCCCAGAGTCGTAGTTTCTTTTGTCGTATCCACCCAGCAGCCGTCGACGGGTTTTCTCAATGAGCAAGTCGCTACTGAAGCAGCTGGCAGGGGTTGATTGCCTCAAATCACTCTCGAGGTCCGACTTCCGTATTTCGATGTCGAAGTCAAGCCAGAGGGGGGGCGAAGGAGTCTGATCGGGATCGATCGGAGAGCCAGCTGGTGTTTTGTAAAGTCGTAGTCTCTCGATACTAGGGGGATGTGGGTGCTTCTGCAGCAAACCCAGGGCTTCGTCAACCTCACGGATGCTTTCTTCAGTGAGAGGATGGTGGCAATCGGAATCGCAAGAAGTCATTTTTGAAGCATGGACGCAGAAATCGTGATGTTGGATCTGAGATGTGCAGATCGAAATGCGTATGTATTTATAGCCGAGAACAAAGAATGGGGGCAAAATATGCTAGTAGAGAAGCTATGGTAGGTGCGTGGTGCATGGACAACAAGCTTGTTGTCATGATGAGATATCTTAACGCAAGTCTGCTAGGTTAGGTTTGCCCCTGGTACTGAAATGCAATTTCCAAAGAAAAAATTCCTCCTGCTGCAACGGTGCGAAGGCCGGAACGCCTTGTTCTCTGGTTGGCTGTCGTGTTCCAATTTTAGAGCGCGTGGTATCACAAACAGAAGAGAAGAAACAAGCACGGGATACACCGGAATCCACCGTGACCAGTCCTGTAAGCACTAAATATTGGCAAAAATGGAGGAATTTTCATGGGGCGAGGCTGTTCCCCGTATGTTATTGACCTATCGCTCTCTGTGGCGGTCCCTAGCCCTTGGCGTAGACGGGTCCTGGTCTCTGCTCCCATATACTGGGGCATTTTCCATGAGGTTTGATGCAACCTCAAAATGTTTTCAGAATGGAATGAACAAGTACCAGTGAATGAATTTATCAGCACTGTGCTGGGCATTTATCATATGAGGAAGCTTGGCTGAGCACCTAGCCGAAATAGTGGCTCCTTTCCCCTCAAATCAACAGACGCGTGGCATAGAGGCGCACTACTGATCAAAACCTAGTGGACAAACATGCATTGAATGAAAATGAGTGGACGGCTTATTGCATGTGGCTGCGGGTGACTGCTTTTTTCACACTCGCTGTAATTAATGGCGGTGAGGTAGCGACCAAGATGAAGGGTGTCGGCCCCCCTTTCTCCTCATGGATGTCGCAGCCTTTTTTTTTTTTTTTAATTAATCCGATTTTATCAAATCAAAAGTTCGATGTCTTCTTTCCTCCTTTAGAAGGGAACTCTCTCCATCAAAGTTACCAAGCTGAAATCTTGCCTTTGGTAGCTCCGATACTCAGCTTGGGGCTGAGGATAATTTCCCAGTTTACCCATCTCAATCCTACTCTATAATATCTACCCCTTGATTTGGTCTTCTCAATGTTTGCCCTTGAAAACTTCACGTCAATTCTGACCTACCTGGCCTCTGCAAGTGGAGGCTATTATGGATTCTAGTGCCCAAGCGCCGAAAGGGGCCTTGTTCGCCTTGGTCCCCACCACGGAAAGAGCACGGGAGGTCGTCAACAATGGACTCAACGACCACCTTGTCACCACCGTGGGTGATTCCACTGAGGCTCTTCAGATCGGAGGTTTCAATTCCTTGACCGGATGCCGCGATGTCTTGGCAATGGTGGATCGAGACGGGGACGTCAAGCTTGGCGGTTCAAGCAGCAGACAGCAGTTCAAGTTTGTGGTTGACATCAAAACTAACTTGATACACATCATCGAGCTTTCAGACAAGAAGACAACCATCCTTTTAGAAGATGAGAGCGCACGGGATCATTTTTCTATGTCTGGAAAGGCCGTCGTCGACCGGCGCCTCAATACTGACATCAAATTTGGTCGCCCCCCCCCCAATGTGTTTGGGTTTCGGCTACATTGGTATGAGCAAGGAGACGAGTTGCAGCGCCTGATAGACAGACGGCAGATCGAAAGACTTAGAGACCATCCCAGCCTTCAGCCCACTTTCGAGGCTTCACCTTCCGCTCCGGACAGTGGTCTATGCTTAAGACTCAAAACCCCCGGAGATACCCAGGTTGAGGAGGATTACATTAGGTGTGAGAGTATTGGCAGGGGCAAGCACGGTATAGTTTACCGTGGGGAGCTTATAAATCCGGCGGGACACTTGGTCGCGGTCAAGGTGGTCAAACGACCACAAAATGCTTCCGAGTATATTCGACTGAAAAGAGAAATTGAGACCCATCAGAAGGTTGAGGATCATGTAAGTGGTTGATGATATTTGATTGATGGGTAAAGTTTGCTGACCGCAATGTTAGAGCCATATCATTAGTCTCCATCGCATACACGATTTCGAGGGAATTGCCCCGCATGTGTCAATAATCATGCAATACGCTGAGAATCGCAGTCTCGCTCAATTTTTGCAGGGCACCACTGAACTAGAGAAAGCAGCACCGGTGATGGAAAGGGTTCTGAAGCAAATGCTCAGTGCTTTGATCCATGTACATCAACATAGGTTTGTACACCGGGATGTCAAACCTGAGAACATACTTGTCAGACGGGGGAAGCTTGGTGAGCCCGCAAGATATCATTTCTATCTTGGCGACTTTGGGCTTGCCTGTCGCGATCAGACTGAGAGTGGCGATGGTACTCTGCACTACATGCCCCCGGAGGCCCACAACAACGAGGTTCAAACAAACAAGGTCGACATATGGGCGCTATTTGTTACCTTGCTTTGGGTGCTCGACTTCCAGGGGTTTCGAGCGGTCGCAGGCCAGGCCTATCAATACCGTGAAATGATGAGCCGCACCCCTTTGGCAGCAGGCCAGTCGGTGTTTGATGATATAAAGGAGATGGTGAATGAGGAAGCTGACCAGCGGCCCGATGCTCAAGTGGTGCTCCAGGGGCTCATGGGCGAGGAATACCTCTTTTAAGAAACTCAAACAACATCGCAAGTATGGCCCAGTGGAAATGGAGATTGATTGAAGAGTTGCTTGCTGAGATCGCAATGGAACGCGACCACCGTTGAGATCGGATAGTCAGGGGTTCAGCGCAAGAGGATTTAATGCCATTCAACACAGTTGGGAGAGATGTCTCTGCGAGATTTTGGCCCTATCTATGGGGCATATGGAGAGCAAACGGAGGGCTCGGGATATTTCTTTTCATCTTCACTTTTCTACAGATTGAGGTGCGGGGAACTGCCTTCCATCTCATCAACGGCCCCATCTTTCCTTTGTACTGTCACTCGCTTGTAATATTCTTTGCGTCGATCTCGGGACTTGCTATTCATAAATTTTCTTTCCCTTCTCTTTGTATTCTTCTAGTATCTGCCATGGAAAGATTGAAGGCCTAAGATATTTATTATCATTCGTGTTGGGCGCCGCCGTTTCTTGAGAGACTACCTATCATCAATATGATGTCTTGACCATGGTAGCGACGACATAAAATAGACCCATACTTTGCCAGTTGGTATCGGACATGATGAAACATGCTCTTCTGAGCTCTCATTCCACGTTGATTCCCTTTTCCTGAGCCTGACCTCTCCCGCCACCTATCACATAATTATTCAAGCATGGCGATGGAAATAGAAATGTAAGGGGTACAATACCCTTGAGAAAATAAACAAGTGCATAACAAGCGAAATAGTCGCGGCATCAGATATTGGGCAAGATATTTAGTTTACCAAGAAGAATCACGAAAACTAATCGTTTTTGTTGGGCGTGGCTCTGGAACCGGATACTAGAAGCGTATATTACGCGCGACTTGCACTCACCCTGCGATAAGTCGCTGGTTGACATTGGCTAGCATCCAAGTTTTCCCCTTGAAGAGGTCATTAATCGCACCAAATATCAGATAGCACACAACCAATCCGCCAGGCTCAAAGGAATAAGAGGGGCAGGTAGAAAAAGCTGATCATCATTCAATTATTTGTTGTCATGAACTTTAGATCTTAATGCACAACACAGAGACCTTTGTGCTGAGATTTTGCCCTGGTGAACAAGTATCTCTGTTGTACGACTAAATTGGTCTCTGTCACGCCAGAGAGATGGGCAGCACTCTTGTCCGACCGTACATTCTGAATGACAGACTTAGGCTCTGTGCCGACAGGAAATAATGATGTGCATTTGTCTTCAGCCAAAATTCCACGTATCCTCCGCGAGGATGTTTTCAAGCGGGGCCTCCCGCGCCAAAAAAGGCTTCCTGGTCGGGGTAAGCCCAGGATAAAACAAGCTGTCCAGCATGAAATCCTCAAACAGTTGATAGTTTGGTGCAAGGGCAATTGCACCAAGAGATTGAAAAGTTTAACCATTCCATGGAAAACCGTGTTGACCTGTTCCAACAGCAATAGGAACTCAAAATATTGATCTCAATGAAATCCTCAAACGGTTACTCATACTTCCCCGCATGCCAGGAGACACACCGAATCTTCTCTCATAGATCCACCTTCCCTTGACAATCTTGTAGGCCCTTGTTGAGATAGATAGGGGGCGAGGTGCATGATGCGGTTGGGGATTTGACGAAAAAAGTCTAGTGCTTCGTCGATTTTGTCGATGGTTTTTTTTGTCGTCGGCGGTTGGGTCTGGGAAGCCATTGATTAGCTCTAGTTGGGTGAAAAGAAATCGCGGTGCGGAAGTTTACAGGCGTGGATTAAAATATCCATAAGGTATGTATTTTCTGCAGAATTTTGAGAGCTTGATCAACTTGTGAAAAGGGCAAGAAAAGATATGCAGAGAGCGAAGAAAAGGGTCGACGCAGGGTGGATGGACGAGGTGGGAATAGTGTATCTCACAGTTTCAACTCCCTGGCCCCTTTTGCGACCATTGCTATGTACATCCGCCATGCCTTGTCTTCTGGTTGGCTGTGAAGGTTCAATCTCGGAAAGCCAGGCATCACAGTTACACAAACATGGGCAAAACTGAGACCACATGCCCATTCACCCGCCCCGAGGATGGAATCGCCATTTCGTGACGTTGCTTCCACTTTCCTGCAGCAAAACTTCATCGTCCCATGCCTTTACCAGCACATTGGGTGCGATGTGGCGTCCTCTTATCTTCGCCGACTTCGCCTTGATGCTCCTCTCCTAATACTTGTTGAACGCCTTTTTAAGCACGCTACGGGTGTCACTCGGGATGAAAAAGACGGATGAGGAGGCCCGGCCCAGTAGCTAGCCGAAGAGGCTGTCTACAAGCGCGCTGTCGGCTGCAGGTAGCAAACAAGGCACCTAATTGAGGGGATTGGCTTGTTCATTGGACGCAGTCTTTGCCAAGTGGTCCACCCATCTGATTTGCAAGATTTTATTGCCTGATTTGATGAACAGTAATGCCGACGTGGCGGAAATTAGTTGGAGGTGAATCCATCTGTCCCTCTTTGTCCTCAACTGATGCCTTGTCTTGATTCTTCCTCCTCATTCACACTGAGCCTACCTCTCCATAGTCCTCTGACTAGAATCGTCATCCTCAATTTCATCCCCGCACTCTAGGTTCACTGAACAGTTCAAATACTAGGTTTCGACAGCTTTTATTTCTTTCCGAATGGTCTTGTCTTCAACTTAATTGCGAAATGTGTTCCGGGAACAATACCCCTGAACTTTTGCCCACCGTCACCAAGTTTGATCACCGGAGGCCTGGAAGAGCCCACGTTCCAATTCTTTTGCAATATAAATACCAAACGCTAGTCCTCTTGCACGTTTCTTTGGTTTCATCAGTTTGTTTTACTCGCTCACCTATTCGAACGACCTCATTTTTTCTAGATCCGACAAGAACGAGTACATTATGACGCGACGAAAGGTAAACGCCTTAGCTCTATTTTTACTTGTACCAATGAATACAAGAGCTCGTCGAATCGTCGAAAACAGAGAGAACGAACATCTTCGAATAAGAATGCGCGAAGGGGATGATGCTCTCCAAATAGGGTCAACGCAGTCCTCCGAGAATCGCGCCGATGTTCTAGCCACCCTGGGCCGGAATGGTGACGTGAAAATAGGGGGCAGGGAAACTAGGGGGCAATGCCGTTTCGTCTTTAACATTGCAACCAACACGTTCTATCTTATGGATGAGTCTAAGGATATGTCAACACACTTGAGCACTTTGGATGGGATTCAGATGGATGCTGATCCTGGATCCCGTTGTATTGTGATGGAGGCGGGTATCAGCTATACCATCGAGTTTGGAAACAACCAAATGACCGCACTCTTTGAGATCAGGTGGTGCGACAATGCCGCCGAAACCACACGTCGCCTCAAGGACTGGCAAAGAGCCCAAGGCCGAGGCCAACTGTCCCAGCACCCCTCCTCCAGTATCACACCGAGAAAGCACATTAATCGTCCCCGAAAAGGCGCTCAGCTACCCCTTCCCGACGCCAATCAAACCGAGCAGCCCTATTCGACAAGAGATGTGATCTGGGTAGGAAACGATTGCGTGCTGAAACGGGCCCTATTACATTCAACCAAAAAGGTCGCGGCGATCAAGTTAGTGGATCAGCCTAAGTTAGCGGTCAAAAAGAGAAAACTGAAACAAGAAATAATTCGTCATTTCGAATCACGCCATGTGGGTTTTCAATGAGGGTTGGAAGTCCCGACGTATGCTAACATTGCCATAAGGTCAATATCATTGAGTGTCACGGACTCTTTGGCTTTGGCGACGACAGCCCAAAGGTGTCGATCATTTTGGATCACGCAGAACAGCGCAGCCTCGTCGAATTTTTGGGTGGAGACATGGGTAACGACTGCGTTCCTGCTGCCGATGGCGTGCTCAAACAGATGCTCGATGCCTTTTTCTATTTGCACAACGAAAAAGGACTCGTTCACAGAAACGTTAACCCGAGTAATATTCTTGTGAAGGCCAGACGAGAACAAGACAACAGGGACTCCGAGACATCAGCGAGTCGGCAAGATGTCCAGTCAGCCGAGAAGAATAGCCTAAACTTCTTGTTTTTACTGACTGATTTCGAGCTCGCAGTTCCAGTCAGACCGCCACCCCGTGCTCTTGTCGGCCGTCCGGCTTTCATGGCGCCGGAGATCCGGCAAGGAGAGAGATACGGTGGCAAATGCGACATGTGGTCTCTGCTGGCCACAGTCCTTTGGGTCCTCGACTTCTGCCACTTTAGAGAGCTGTCAGCCGATGAAGATCTCAAGGAGACTTCACGCCTGGTGCAGAAAGCTGCCGGCCAACGTGCATTCTCACCGGTCAGTCAAATGGGGTCGGTGGATCCGAACACACGTTTCAGTGCCGCAGAAGCTCGTGGGAGCATACTCACCTCGCAATGGAGCCTGACACCCTATGAGTTCTTTTACGACAACCCCCCACCATCGCCAATGAAGGGGATCGAAAAGCACCATTGACACAACAGCAGTCTAAATTTGGGGAGAGGCAACGGCAGCGACATTTGGTAGAAAGAACGCAGTAAATGAAAACTTTTACTGACGATAGTGAGGGATCTCAGGAACAGTGGCAGGAGATGATGGGAGATTGCACCTCATGAGAGACGATGTCTGTTTTGCGGCAAATGTATTTTTCTTTTTTTATTCCCTTTTTGTTTTGTCCTTTTTCTTATTCATTTTCCATCCATTTACCCCTTGTATCCTCTATTTTGCCTCGGTACTGTTATTTCCAATTGATTGCTTCTGCTCCAATCATGCCGCTGTGAATACAAAACCTTGTCACCAACTTATTGTTAACGTAGTCTAACTCGCTCTCGCCGGTCCCCAGTACTCCAATTCGCAAGCATTTTAATAGCTACTACTACTATCGCTGCTGATACTACTGCTATTTCCTGAGAATTAATTGTTCATTCCCGGCAGCTTTCGCCTCACGCCCGACATACCCTATATAACTGTTTCTGCCTTCCCAGAATTGATTGGTGAAGTCGAAACGAATCGGGTGTAGGCCAGTGGTGTTTTATATAGAATGGAGCATATTATTAAACGGGTTTTTAATCGCAACGCAAAAATTGCCAAGAATGTGATAGCTATTGCTGGAACCGATGAGTTGGATGGGCTGGATGCGGCAGTATCCACAATGCATGGATGCAACCATCCCATTTCGGATTAATATTTTGTCCGCCGAAACAGCTACCCCTCCCCCTCCTCCATGGGGCTATGACTGGTTGTTGGATGAAAAACCACTTTTGGGGCCCAACATTGCTGTAACTCGTACCACCATAAATTCGCCAACATGTTGGACGTTGAAGATTTTATTGAGGAGCGTGGGGGCAACCCCGAGAAGATTCGCGAGAGTCAGCGTCGCCGACATGCTTCAGTCGAGCTGGTTGACGAAGTGATTGCGCTGTGGCAGGATGCTCGCAAAGGTGAGTCATGATGGTGAAATGACAGCCAACTCACCATGATGCGTTTTCTGACAATTTACAAGCCCAGTACGAGGTCACCAAGATCGGAACCGAGATCAACAACGTTCAAAAGGAGATTGGCCTCAAGAAGCGCGCCAAGGAGGATGCGACCGAGCTGCTGCAGCAGAAGGAGGATCTGACCAAGAAGAAGAAAACCCAAGAGGAGAACGCCGCCGCCAAGAATGCCGAGCTCAAGGCCAAGGCTCGCACCGTCGGAAACTACGTGCACGAGTCCGTTGCCGTCAGCGACAACGAGGATAACAATGCCATCGTCAGGACCTGGAAGCCTGAGGGTTTCGACGAAGCCAAGAAGGCCACTCTTTCGCACCACGAGGTTCTCTGGAGACTTGGAGGATACGACCCCATTCGCGGCGTAAAGCTTGTTGGCCACCGAGGCTACTGCTTGACCGGCTACGGCATGTTCTTGTAGGGCCCCATGATTGATCGGTGAAGTGCAACTGAACGCAGCTAATTGGGACAGGAACATGGCTTTGATCAACTATGCCACCGAACACCTGTTCAACAAGGGTGAGTACTAAATCATACCGACCGTTTTCTTAGTCATTTTCTGACAGGCGCTTTCTAGGATACACTCCCAACCAGCCCCCCTTCATGCTTGACCGTGAGCAGATGGCTAAGACTGCTCAGCTGTCCCAGTTCGACGAGGAACTCTACCGTGTTTCTGAGGGTGGTGATAACTCGGACTCGGACCGATACCTAATTGCCACTAGCGAACAGCCCCTCTCCTGCCTCCACGCCGACGAGTGGCTCCAGCCTGGAGAGCTTCCGATCAAATACTGCGGTTACAGTACTTGTTTCCGAAAGGAGGCTGGTAGCCACGGCCGTGATGCCTGGGGTGTGTTCCGTGTCCATCAATTCGAAAAGGTGGAGCAATTTGTTCTCTGCAACCCTGAGAAGAGCTGGGAGCATTTTGACGACATGATGGCCAACTCCGAGGAATTTTATCAGTCTCTGAAGCTGCCTTACCAGGTCGTTGGAATCGTCTCCGGAGCCCTGAACAACGCTGCCGCCAAGAAGTATGATCTTGAGGCTTGGTTCCCCTTCCAGTCTGAGTACAAGGAGCTTGTTTCTTGCTCCAACTGCACAGACTACCAGACCCGAGAGCTGGAGATCCGCTTTGGTTCAAAGAAGGGCAAGACTATTGTCGGAGGAGGAAAGAAGGAATACGTTCACGCTCTCAACGCTGTAAGATCCCCATTGCCCTTCGATTTCAACATCACAAAGACGATGGCTGACTGATCTTCCAATAGACTCTTTGCGCTACAGAACGAACGCTGTGCTGTGTTTTGGAGAACTACCAGACCGAGGATGGTCTTATTGTGCCTGAGGTGCTCCGAAAGTACATTCCTGGCCAGCCTGAATTCCTTCCTTATGTCAAGGAGGCACCAGCTGATGGTCCCCAGAAGAAGGAGGCCGGCAAGAAGGATGCTGGTAAGAAGGAGAAGACATTGCCTGTGCGGGAGACCAAGGCTTAGACGATATGGTGAGCATCGGATAGAGAGAAGACAAAATAAAAGAGATGACGGGAGGTCAGAGGAGCGTTTGCATTCATATGGCGAACCTGTGCCTTACCAATGTGATGAGCAATGGAAAACGTGTGGTGCATGAAATGCAGATTACGGCGTGAAAAAGAAGAAGAAAAAAACCACAAATATTGATATAGATGGCAGTCAAACCAATGCTTGAATCTATCAAGAGGAACACGGCGCATATTGAGTAGGTCTGTGCCATGAAAATGCCACGGCCAATGGCACGTGGCTTGCAGATGCCTTACATGCACAAGGCGCGTATGTGAGCTGTGGCATAAACTCGTAAAGTGAACGAGATGAGCATTCAAAGGTAGCGAAAAGAGACCCAAGGGCTCTAAACTTAAATTAAAGAATATTATAATGCAATGGCATCGGCATTACTTCACCCAAGTTGAGTTTATAACATTCTGGGGCCGTAATGGAGGCACGTCATGCCAGTCAGAACGGAGGCCGAGGGCCTGTTTGACCCGCTTCCGGGCCGATCGGCTCACGTGACGATGACGCCGGGTCCAAGGCTGAGATGACGGAGGGCAGAGAGCAGCCAGGGACTAGAGTCCAATTGGGCGTGGCCAGGTTGGTCCCCGCATCCCCATGTCCCTGTTTGAGCCCCCTATCCCCCAGGTCCCGGCCGCCTCCGTGACGGTTCGGAGCGACGGATTAGACCACCGTTAAGTACTGAAATCAGAATTGGGTTCCGCGCACAGTACGTCTTGTTGGCTGGTGGCTTTGACGGCTGCGACGACGCACTGCAAGTAGATGCGGTGCGCGGCACATATGGATTGGAGGACTTGGGAGGTTGACAACGGAACAATACATTGTGCACACCTGGGGATCCGTCTACCCATGAGAAGTTGCCGTTGCGTATTCCAGCAGCAGATCTCGAGATGCAATGTCCCGTACAGTGCATCCGATGCATGGATGGACTGTCATGTCGCTCGGGGAGCCGGCCCCACTTTGGTGCGCGTGCTGCCGAAACTCCCAGTGAGAGAAAAAAAAAAGATACTCGGCCGGTCGGGTAGGGGAAGCTGTGTGGCTATTTGCGTCTCTCAACACCACTGCTCTCGCGCTGCCAGGCCCAGAGCCATGTCGCGTCCCCTTGCTCCCTCGAACAAGAGCAGCGCAGGGAGGGGAAGGGCGGCCACGACCTTCGTTGATCGGCCGGGGGAGAGAGAGGGGGGGAATGAGAGACGAGGGTTGGGGGATGGGGGGTGCGGGAGCGGGATTGGACGAGCCGTCGGGCGTGTCGTGTTTTGACATCCATCCAGAGTCGCCCGAGATTGGACGCCGCTGGGCTCTCGGGGGGGCCATGATGCACCGGCAGCTCCCAGCTCCGACAGGACCTCTGCCCCACGCGCGCCATGGCCCGCACCCCCCCTGGGAATCAGAAAATGGGTTGCTGCTGCCCTGTTCTTGGCTCCCGTGCGGTGCGGTGCGTGGGCAGTTGGCATATGTATGCCATGTTCCATGTTCCACGCAGTGCGGAGCGGAAATCACTGGCTGTCGTCGTCTGCGCGGCATCACCCAGCCACTAGGAGGGCCTCGCATCGCCCGCCGGTCAGGAGCTGGGCTGGATGGACGGAGCGGGAGGCGACGGGCCCGACGCTTGGGTGTGCACACCTCACGGATCCCCCAGAAACCTTGTCTGGTCTGGGTGCCGTGCTAAAGTGTATTTATCGGGGAGGGGGGAGCCACGGCCATTTGGGATGCTGCGCGGATATAAGGGGAGAGCGAGGGACGGGCGGGAGTGGTGGTGGTGGTGAAGATTGACCCTGCTGCTGCTGCTGGCTGGGCTGGGAGGAGGGAGCGCGGGGAAGCCCGATCGCTCTATTCCCTCCGGAATGGCCTAGGCGCACGCGCCGCGCCGCCAGTCGCCATGGGACCGAGGCTGAAAAGACCTAGACAAAAGGGAGACGAGACGAGGAGGCCAGTGCTTGCTTGCTTCTGCCTTGTCTATTCAGCGCCGAAGCAAGTCGGCGACCGGAGACACGTCGCAGAGCCGGTGCTCCGAAAAAACAAAACAAAAGTTATTGCGCTGGACGGGTTAGACCCGGCGGCTTTTGATCTTGTGGCCTCGTGAGATTAGCCTTGCTCCGCCGTAGATTGCAGGTCGGGGTGAGGAGGGTGAGGGCGAGCAGCCCGCCGTGGGGCTCTTGAAGGATGAACGTGGTTCGGCGTCGCTGATTCTCGGCCTCCGGAGCACAGGAACCGTGGCACCCTGCCCGCCGCCACACAACATGCGTGCGTGTGTGCGTGTGTGCGAATGTGAGTGTCTCCCTCTCTTCTTGGGGACATCACATCACCTGCGCGAAATATAAACAGAGCTGAACTCGCCATCAAACCGCCAACGCAACCAGCCGGCCAGCGCCATCTCTGACGTCGCCTTTGCCTCCGCCTCCGCCTCCTCCTTGTCCTTTCTCGTCCCCTCACCCACTCACGACGAGGTGGGATTTAGACGCTCGGCGCAAATGGAGGGGGGCCGCCCATCGGCTGCAAACTGGGTGGCTCCCCGGCGCCAACGCGGCGGCGGTGAAAGTGTAGGCCTCTAATTATATCCCTGGGGTGTGGGAACCTCGGACGGTGGACTGGGGAAAGCATGGAAGTGGTGAGGAAAAAAAAACGCGTTTTCGGGGACGCGACCGGCAGATGCTGGTGCACCCACTGCCCACCAACTTACAGCACTTGTACCGCGCGGCGACTGCACCGTTTATTTCTTTTTTATGGTTCCATTTCTACCAACCCAAGGCAATGTGAGTATAGAGAAAATGTCACAAAGGAACACTGTGGTGTGAAAAGTCTCACACGACACGGGGGGTATATTTTTTCTGGTAAGTTGGAGGGTAGCCGGAGGCAAAATGTCTAGGTCGGCGAACTGTGGTTCCGGCATCGTACACGAAGGGGGGGAGGGAAGGGGGTCATCCGTCTCTGGTCTCTGGTTGTGCGAGTGCGAGCGCGCGCTGCTCAGCACCTCACGCCATTGTGCACTTGAGCGGTACTCGTCTGGCTGCTGCCGACGGGATTCCACACATCTCACGTCACACTGGCGCTCTGTCGAGCAGGCTGGCTCTTTAATAGTGTCGTCGCACAACATGGCTGCGACGTGCCCTGACAGGCAGATAAAACACAGCACAATCCTCCGGAGGCGACGGAGGCGGGAAGGGTGTGGCGGAGGGGGGAGGATGGGGGATGGGGCCCTGTTACATCATGCTCTGGGCTCTTCCGCGCCAGGGCTGGGGCAGATCGCCCAGCGAGATGGGCCAGGACGAATGGCGCCAGAGAGGGCTTTTGCGTCGTCGAACGGCCGGTGTGGGCGGCATTTTCGTCCGCCGCTCCGCGTTTTCGGAGCCTAGCACCCACCACTCACCACACACGCATGTACTTGTACCGCGGCGACTTGCTTCTACTACTTCCTTACCACCACCAGGTTTGATGGCGAGGACCAACACACGCGCTGCCTACGCCTCCTCCCCGCGTGGTCCCCAAACACATATGCACCTCCAGGTCTGCGACTTGTGTCAAGGAAAGAAAAAAAAAACAAGATAAAATAGAGAGGAAGAAGAAAAAATGCGAAAAGTGGTGTGCACGCACGCACCGTTGCTGGCCTTGCCTCCGCGGTGACGTCCAGAATCGACAGCAAACGCACAGCTCACCCGACTCCGACCCGCCGGCGCTTGGCGGCGGGCGTCAAGTACGTACCCACGACGGTACCCCCCAGGGCTCCCTCCACCAGTCGCCCGGGTACTGTACCTACTGGGCCTCCAGCGCTCGCCAGTGCCCTACCGTCCCTCGCCGTTTCCATGGCCCCGCCACACGGGGCTCAGGCGACGGGCCCACCCCCGTACGCTTCGGTCTTGTTTTGCTGGAGTCCTGGCCTGGTGGGCTCTCGTTTTTTTTCTCTGCTGCCGGAAGCTGGTCTTTTTCGGCCGTTCTCCATATGTCTACTGCCCCCAGAGCCCAGATCCCATCCTCCCGCGCCCGCCTCGCCTTCCCCCGTCTTCTCCTCCTCCGCTCCTGCACCATCCCATTCTCCCTCTCACATTCTCCCTCCCCCTCCCCTCCTCGAGCACGCCTCCGAGTCCTGCCGTCTTGTCTTTTTTATTGCGTTGCGAGGCTGGAGCCGCTGTGGGCTTTTTTGTATCTTTTACCTGGTTTCCCTCGCCCGCTCGACTCTGGAAAATCCGGCCAGCGCCGGCTCCCCTCTTACCCCCTTCCCGGCCTGTTGTTGCCGCCGGCTCCCGCCCCCGTGAGCTGCCCTCTTCTCCTCTGCACTCAACCCGGACATCTATCGCGGGAGGAGTCAAGAAAGGAACGAGACAGGCTCCTGAATTGTTCATTCTGAGAAGCCGCACGCCAAAAAGGAAACAGAGCAGCCTCCGGAGACCCGGACTATCTCTGCCTGCGTTGCTTCTCCCCCCCGCCCTCATCTTTGCGCGTCCCTCCTCGTCCGGACCTAGCTCTGCAACTTTGCGCGCGCGCCTTCCGCTGCTCGGTCTTCTGGCCTACTTCTCTTCCAACACCCACCAACAGACTCTCCGGACCTCTGCGACGCATCGCCCGTGTCCAGGTCCTTGGATTCTCTCTCGCCGTCCTCTGGTTCTCTGGACTTAGCTGCTGGCGCACTCATTGACGACGCGACTCGACCCTCACTCCGTTGTCGCCGCCGCTTCTCCCCCACGCGCCAGCTCTTCCGACTCCACCGGGTCTCATTTCGTCTCATCTCATCCTCCCGGCCAACCTTCCGCACACTCTCCCCGTTTGTGCGCGCGCAACCAGAACCGTCACTGTCTCACCACTCCCGATCTCCAGCGCGCATCCTACGCAGCCTGCACCATGTCGTCCGGCGTTGTGCGCTCGACCGCCCTGAGGGCGGGCGGCGCCTGTGTGCGCTGCCGCAAGGGCAAGACCAAGTGCGTCTACGAGAACGGCCGGGCGCCGTGCAAGAACTGCGCCAAGGGCATGCACGACTGCTATCTTCCTTCGGAGAGCATGGCCCACCACCACGGCCAGAGCCCAGCCCGTCACGCCAACCCTCATCGTCCTCCTCGCGACAACATACCGGCCGCCGGGCCCGGCGGCGCTGCTGATGCGCGACAGGCCGTCGTGGGCTCTGGCGCCGCTCGCCATGTCCAGGCCAACTCGGACAAGTACGTTTATTTTTTTTTTGTTTTTTATTTCATTTTCTTGCCTGCCTCCCCCCCTCCCCTTGAATCATCACCCCATTATCCCTTCGGTGCCTTGAAATCCTCCCGTTTTATCCCCCCAAAGTCACCACATGCCGTCCACCCTCGCAAAAACATCACGGCATGCTTTGTCGGACATCTCCTGCCATTTGGGGGCGTGCAGCCGGCCTCCTAGGGGGAGTGGATCGGCGGCACACAGTCACCCGCCTACGTTCCCCTCTTTGAAGCCTCCTCGACTCCCGTTGCCCTCGCCCAAGTACTCCGTCCGAGTGGCCGGAACGCCTCCTCCACCTCGTTCCCACCCCCCATGGCCCCCCGAACCCCTGCCCTGCCCTGCCTTGTCCTCACTGCTCCTTTGTCCATTTTCCCACAACTCGTTGGTCGCATCTCTTGACGATGCCCCTCCGGGCCGCTCTCACACTTGGGCGCTGTGGACAAGCCCCAGCCCGCCTCCACCGCCGTTCCTTTTCCCTCGGCTTACGGGGACGCCCCGAAGTTTTGGTGGCATTCGTCCCTTCATCTCCAGCCCCTAGTCCGTCGACGCGCCGAGCAACCCCGAGTTGTCTTGGTCCCCCCGTCTTTTAGCTCCCGACCGGGACTGGGACTGGGCGTCTCTGGCGAGCAGGCACCCCACGCTGCCCTATAGCTGTCGCTGTTTTGCTGTGCTGCATCGCCTGCTCGTGTGCGCGCGCCCGCGTGTGTCCACAGCCCGAGCGCCCCGGCCGGGTCGTCGTACCACACAGGTCGACTCCCTCCATTCACCCCTCCTCGCCCATCTGCCGCTTCCGCGCATTTTTTCGTCGACGTCGTCGTTTGCTTCTACCGGACTTGTTCTGCCGGCCAACCTACCAGTGCTTGTGCTAACCCTGCCACCTCGTGTCACACAGACTGACCCCCGAGCTCATCGCCGAGTGCGAGCGCGTCGTCTCCAAGACGTTCCCCGCCTGCGTCGCCTTCCACAAGCCGTCGTTTGTGCAGCAGCTCAAGAGCGCGTCGCTCGACGCCGCCCTTGTGTATGGCCTGTTGACCTGCGCCGCTCGGTACGTTCCTGTTTCCGGTTCACCCATTCCCGATACCCCGTGCTTTTTTGCCACACCACGACGGCATTCTCCACCCGTCGTCATTTCCCTTGCCGAGTGGACACTGCTGCTTGTGCCCTCATTTCCTTGCCCTCCCTCCCTCACTCGCCCTCCGCCCGGCATGTGGGTCCACACCGATCGGTGCAAAACCCGTGCCCGTCACCCGCACTTCAGCCGAAGACTCCCGTTCCTGGTCCCCCGATTCCCGCCATGATCCACCGTTTTGTCTTGAAAACGGAACCGTCCGTGGAGGCGCTAACCCGTCACGTTTTCACAGAAGCTCGCCGAGCCTCATCCGTCGCTATGGAGGCCCCACCCAGGCCGCCGAGACGTTCGCCGCCAAGGCCATCGCCTTGATCAACCAGAACCTCGACCACCCCAATCTCGTCGACATCCAGGCCCTCTGCCTCATCATCATCCACGAGTGGGGTTCCCGCAATGCCGTCCGCGCCTACATCTACCTGGGCCAGGCTGCCCGCATGGTCCAGATGTACCGCATCCTGAACAGCCACCACGCCGCGCCCGACGCTGACCAGTTCCTGCGCGACGAGTCGCTGCGACGCACCATCTGGCTGATTTACATCCTCGACTGCCTTCTGACCAGCACTCCCGGTCGCTACGCCGCCCTGAGCCCCCACGACACCGCCGACGTGTCGCTGCCGTGCTCGGACATCAACTTTGCCTTTGGCAACGCTGTTTTTGTCAAGACTCTCCGCCAGCAGCTTGACCCCACCGCTGTGCCCCCCGGCCAGCCGCCCTCGTCTGAGATTGGCGAGTTTGGATACATTGTCTTGGCCTCTACGATTTGGCGCGATGTCGTGGGCATGCTCACTACGACCACCTTGGCCAGCTTCCGAGAGGAGGACTGGTCTGACCTCATCACCAAGATTGAGGGGCTGCGATCCCAGCTTCCCATGCAATTTGTCGACAAGCCCGGGCAGATCAACCTTCACATGACGATGGGATCTGGCTACACCTTTGCCATGCTCCACTGCCTCCTTCACTGCGCCACTGTTTTCGTGCACCGCCGGCGTCTCCTCCAGGAGGTGACTTCTCCCACCTTTAGCCTCGAGGGCTTCCGCATGAACCCCCGATGCCACGACATTGTTGATCGCCTGTTCACATCGTGCCACGGCATCATCTCGCTGCTCACCGCTGTCGAGGCCGGCTCCGAGAAGGACCACATTCCGTGCTTCCCCATCTTCATGCTCTTCTCATCCTTTACAGCCAGCGCCACCGTCGCCTACCTGTCCCTGAAGGGCCTCACTCCGCCCAACGCGGTTGAGACGGCCGCCCACATTGTCAAGGACGGCCTCCGATTCATGGGCGAGGGCACCGAGAACTGGCCTCTGATGGGCAGCTGGCTGCGACACCTCACCGTCATGCAGCGGGTCCTGAACAACGATGCTGCCGCCCCAGGCTCGGTTCGACACGGCTCTGGCTCGCACGGCGCCTCCAGCGGCATCAAGGACGAGATCTCGTCCAACGCCGACACCAACCCCGATGCGATGGACTACGACCAGCAGGCCGGAGGAAGCGTCTCCGGACAAGGCCCACCCCGATCCGTCTCCGAGTCTGTTCGAGACGACAGCGAACCTCCTGCCGTCCTCCCTCGACGACCTGGTGTCACCACTATCAATGGTGGCTCGGGCGGCGTCTCGACCCCGACTGTGTCCCCCCCTCCTGGAGCGGCGCACAACTCTATGCACCACAGCGCCAAGCAGGAGAGTCCTGACATGATGTCCAATGGCATGATTCCTGGCCAAGAGGGTCAGACCAGCCAGGACATGACTGCGCCTGAGCTCTGCCAGGCTTTTGAGCGCCAACTCCTTGACTTGGATGACCTCGCTGCTTTTATGGGTGGCGGTGTTTGAGGAAATGACTCTTTTTTTTGGAGCAAGATTGGGCATCGGGCAAGAAGGGGTATGGCGGACACGACGGCCCGCTAGACTTGTTTTTTTGCAGGATTAATGAGGAGTAGGCATGTTTTTCGGTTATCACCTTGGGGCGACAAGGCGAGAAGCATTTTGGCGAACAGAACTAGCGGAGGTAATTTCTTTTGGTGGAAGGATATGACAATGGTGATTGGGGGACGAGGATGAAGATGAAGACGAAGACGAAGGAGTATGTGTGCTGTGCAACGAGAGCTGTGATGTGTGTAGGAATATTTCACCACGGGGGATACCCGATATACCCTGGGCTGGAGGCGTTGGGGGTTGGGAATGTTTAGTTTAGTGCCCGGTTTCGGACGCTGGTATTCTACGAGCATCAAGACAATCTTTGCTTTCCCTCTCTGCGAGGGGCCATTTCAGGTACCCGTTGCCCCCTTGTGGCTTTTTTTGAAGTTCATTTTTGCATGTGATGATCTCCCGTAAAGCTAAATCCTTGCCGTGGGCTTGGAGCTGAAACTGGGATGTTGTTTGTTGAAAGGTGTGATGGGCAAGGCCGAGACCACTGGAGGTGCAGGCGGCCAAAGTAAAAGCTATTTACAGCTCCGGCTGCAAACTACAGCCGCAGGCACGGCGGGTGGCCCGTCGCGGAGACTACGGATGTATGTGGTAGTCGAAAGCTTTGGCCAGAGCTGGACAGTTGCGGCAAGGAGGGGATATGGTTGGTTTGAGGTTTCGCTAGCGGCACTTGCGATAACGGTTGTGCTCTTTTTGGTTATTTTGTAATTTAATTTTTCATTTCTTTTCACGTTGGTATTGTTTCCTGCAGGATTGTCCCTCATCGTTACACCATCATCTTGTTGGTCGTCTGCGAGTAGCTGACTGGCATTCACAAGATGCAGCCGGGCGTACGGCGTGGCGAGGGTTGCCGAGGATGTCAGCCGGCCACCGACCCAGGGCTGAAGGAATCACGACAAGCAAATAGGAAACAAATACACGAGACACTGACGACACAATAAAACGGCAGGGATCCACGTGGGAAAACAGTGGCACTTGTGAGCGAGCGATGAAAAATGTGGAGAGTGAGCGTGTGTGTCGCCATGCCCATGAGCTAAGCTCGGGGGATTTTTTCCTCTTGGGAATGGACCTGGCTGGCTAGTTTGGCCTTGGGTCGGGTTACCCCAGGATTCTTTCCTTCTCCGAAGCGCCGTGGCTTAGTTCCAGAAGCCCTAGCCGTAAGGGAGGGTGGAGGGGGGGGAGACCAAACAAAAAGACCAAGGGGATTTTTGCTTTTACGTTGGGGATTAGAGTGCTGATTTGCAGTAAAAAAAGCCTCTTTTTCTGGTGCTGAAGAAGGGGCATGGGAAACATGGCGTCGGCGCCAGTCGGCCGGGAACGAGCAAAGCCGGGGAGACTAAGGCATGGCGGTTGCTCGGGGCTGAGGTGGGAAGGGGAGGAAAAGGTTCAAGGGCTGTTTGACTAAAGTATGACAGTGCATGCTGTTTGCGAGAGAAGCTTGATGCCATTGGGAGAGGGACGCGATGCTAACTGGGGGAGGTGGTATCCATGCGTGGGTCATGGGCACGGAGAGGGAGAGAGAGAGAGATTGTGGGTGTTGTGTTCGAGATGGTTTGTTAGTTGGTCCAAAACACGTCGAGCTCAGGTGTCATTCGTGTTCAACTCCCCGATGGATGGATGGGATGACGAGAGCGAAAGCAAAGAGAAAAAAAGCCGCCTTGGTTTCTGAGACATTGACGAGACACAACCAAGCAGCATCTCCCCGCTGGCTCTTGTGACGCCGTCCTCTGGCCTTTCCGCCTGCCTTGTGACGTTCGTGGCTGGTGCGGGCAGCCATGTAAGTCAGCAAGCCACGGTGCCGGATTGCCGATATTCGACCAGGGGTGTGACGGGTTCCCGCGCAGGCGGCGACAGGGATCCGGGGCCAGTGTGCGCATCCCCAGCACGCGCGGATGTTTGAAGCCGGGAGTGGTGGGCGCTGGGGCCATGGCATGGCACGAGTTTTTTTGGGGGGGCGAGCGGAGAGGACAGAGATTGAGCGAGAGATTGAGCGTGAGAGATATTGTGGAGAGAACCCCAGGTCCCCTTTTGTTTTTCGCTCTTCCCCAGTGTGGAGGAAATCTGGCGGTTCGGCCCAGATTTTAATGAGGGGAAACAGGCGCGGGCTGTTGTCTGTCGTCTTCGTTGTGCTAGAGAACACACCCGCGCGCACACACACACACACACACACACAAGGCGGCGCCGCATCGCCAAGGCGGCTGCTTTTTTGGGCGGCTGCAAGCCAAGCCTTTTGCCCAGATTTCTAGATGGTTTCCCCTCAGCCGCACGTTGGAGAAGGCCACTGCACTCCAAAACGCCATGCTCACTCCAACCGCCTGTGTCTGTCCATCAGCCTAAACAGACAAAAGCCCGTTTCTCCTCGTTCTGCGTGCGGCGCCCGCACCCCATGTGACGACGCGCAGCTCCTTGTGGGGATCGGCACTAAGACCGGACCACGGCCTTGAACGTCGAGATCTGCAACGCCTCTCGTTGTGCATGTGTGTGGTGGTGCTGTGTAGTGCGCGCCGCTTCTGTAATGCTGCTGCTGTGCGGCCTGCATAATCAGAGACCGCCGCAACGTTTCTCTCTCTCGTCCCTCGTCGCATCCACACCCTCGTCTTTTCCCCCCTCCCCCCCTCTATCCCTACCCTCCGTTTTGCCTCTTACTCCAAGTTCTAGTCTGTGCGTGATCCAGCCATGGCGGGGGAACACGGGCTCGGGTGCGCGTTTGGCCAGTTCACCACCACATGCTTTTCATGCAACCAGGAAATGAGGCTATGTAGGTGTTTTTCTCTCCCACCTTCTGCTTCCCTTTGACCATTCTAGTGCTGCTGCTGCGTGACGCGATGATATTGAGGCAAGGCAGGGGACCACAGAGAGAAAGAGGGGGAGGATGATGATGAGGGGGGCGGGGAGAGAAATGATGACAACGGGCTTCGCCGGAGCAGAGCAAATCGCAAAGCGACGCGATGCCATTGGCCTGCGCCATCGAGGATTCGGGCCCTTGCCTGCCTCTTGGGCCCTTGGGGGTATCGTTTTGTGGCTAGTGTGCTTTTTGCTCTCTCTGTTTCCTTTCGGGTTTGGTTTCGGTCGTACAAGGGCCACCTCTGCTTCAAAGGTGCCGGTGATGGGATCGACGATGTGTGTAAGTGGGGATTCGGCCTAGTCGAGCATGAGCGCTGTTCGGTATATTTAACCCGGCCCGTTTCCCTGGGTCGTTTCTTTTTTTTCTCTCTCAGTCGGCATTGATCATCATTCCCTAGACCGGGCTTGCTTCTTGCTGCTCTATGCTTAAATAGAAGACTGTCTCGTCTTGGGTGTGGGCTTTTTTTAGTCCTGGTCTGTGACCTCACACGTCCTCACTTTTTTTTCTTTTTCATCTCACTTGTCGAGTCAAGTCCCAATTTCCCAGGGCCTTGAGACGGATATCCCTTAAACCTGGGAAATCCCCCTCCCTCCTGAACGCATCATTCCCGTTACACCGCACGTCGTCGTTCAGAGTGCTGCGGGAGCTCAACCATGGCTCACCACGAGTACGACTCCAGGCCGGCCCACGAGGGCATGAGCCCGCGTCAGTACGCTGCCACGCGTGTCTCGACGCTCAAACCGCAGATGCTGCACGTCCCGAACCCCATCAAGCTGGTGCGCATGCTCAATGCCCAGCAGTGGGCGTTTTTCTTCGTTGCCTTTTCGGCCTGGGTGAGTCTTGCCCCCCGATTGCGCGCCCATATCCATCCGACGCGCATGAATGTCTTAGTGCTGACTTGTTTGGAACCTTGTGTAGACGTGGGATGCGTTTGACTTCTTCACTGTTTCGCTGACGGTGACGGACCTGGCCAAGGACTTTGGCAAGACCAAGACGGACATTACTTGGGGAATCACGCTCGTGCTCATGTTTCGATCTGTTGGTTCCATCTTGTTTGGTATTGCTGCCGATCGATGGGGCCGAAAGTGGCCCTTTATCGTGAACAACCTGCTCTTTATTGCTCTTGAGCTTGTACGCCCACTGTATCCCGTGCATCGTTCCTTGCGCTGACCTTTTCGCAGGGTACTGGTTTCTGTCAAACGTACTCTCAGTTCCTTGCTTGTCGAGCCCTCTTTGGCATTGCCATGGGTGGTCTTTACGGCAACGCTGCAGCCACTGCTCTGGAAGACTGTCCTGAGGAGGCTCGAGGTCTTATGAGTGGTATCCTTCAGCAAGGTGTAAGTCAAATACCCTCTTTATAAAAAAAGGAATTTCCCACTAACCTGCCCTACAGTATGCCTTTGGCTACCTTCTCGCTGCCGCCTTCTCCCGAGGTCTCGTCGACACGACATCGCACGGCTGGCGCCCGCTCTTCTGGTTCGGCGCCTGCCCCCCCGTCATCTTCATCCTCTGGCGACTCATCCTCCCCGAGACGGAGGCGTACCGCGAGCGCCAGCGGCTGCGCCAGGAGATTGGCCACGAGGCCGTGAGCAAGGTGTTTGTGACGGAGGGCAAGGTGGCGCTCAAGAAGCACTGGATGCTGCTCATCTACCTCGTGCTCCTGATGGCCGGCTTCAACTTCATGAGCCACGGCAGCCAGGACCTGTACCCGACCATGCTGGAGAACCAGCTCGGCTTCAGCAAGACCAAGATCACCGTCACCCAGGTCGTGGCCAACCTGGGCGCCATGCTGGGCGGCACCGTCGTGGGCTTCTGCAGCCAGTCGGTGGGCCGCCGCTTCAGCATCATCTGCTGCTGCATCGTGGGAGGCGCTCTCCTGTATCCCTACACCTTTGTCCGCGGCAACGCCGTCATGGCCGCCGCCTTCTTCCAGCAGTTCTGCGTCCAGGGCGCCTGGGGTGTTATTCCCATCCACCTGATGGAGCTGTCGCCCGGAGCATTCCGCACCTTTGTCGTCGGCACCTCGTACCAGCTGGGCAACCTCGTCTCGTCGGCCTCGTCCACCATCGAGGCCCGCCTCGGCGAAAACTACCCGCTCCCCGAGACCGAGGAGGGCGTGAGCCGCTACAACTACGGAAAGGTCATCTGCATCTTCATGGGCGCCGTCTACGCCTACGTCATCCTGCTCACCTTTGTCGGCCCCGAGAACCTGCGCGGCAAGTTTGACGTCGCTCACGACTCGGACGCTCGCGACATTGCCGGCGAGGATGCCGTGAACAACGCCGTCGCCAGGCCAGGGGATCTCGAGTCGGAACCGCGCGGAAGCGAAGGGGAGAAGCCGGAATTTACTCAGAAGTCTTGAGTGCGCGTCATGTGTTTGGGGGGATGGAAGGGAGGTGGGGGGCATGGCTTGTATGCTTTTGCTGCAAACTTCCAATATA
Source organism: Calonectria leucothoes (assembly GCA_002179835.1). Lineage (NCBI taxonomy): Eukaryota > Fungi > Ascomycota > Sordariomycetes > Hypocreales > Nectriaceae > Calonectria > Calonectria leucothoes. The sequence continues at coordinate 14,053 of NAJI01000143.1, read as the reverse complement.
GTGGCTAGCATTTGGGTGGAGCAATCTATATATATTCTCACTTGCAGGTCAATTTGGCACAGTTTGTATACATTTGCGGACAATTGCTTGGCTGTGATGATGTTTACACTTCTAGTTTCAGTGCATGTGAAACGAAACAAGGTAATCAGATGGGCATGGAATTGCCTTTGTCTGGCAACGCCTCCTGGAGAACACATGATGATGATGAAATTTTCGTCATGCGAGTGAATTCTCTTGCGCCTCAGGCCATTCCAGGAAGCTGTATCCTTCAAATCCCATCCCGTTTTAAACAATTCGACCCCACGGGTTCAAAGCGGTTTCCGACGTCGATGGGTGAGGGGATTGGCTACCGGACTCTCGGTTCTCCCACGTGCTACTGAATCGGCAGTCAATCTGTAAATGGATCAAGGGGAAGAGGGTGTAGACGTAGGAAAAGCTTTATCCTGTCATGTAGCCGAGCGTGGGCAAGCTGATTAAGCAGATTGCGTGCTATGCGTCAACAGGTTGGTGGCAATGAAACGGGCTCTGAAACATGGCGAGCCAAGAATGCAGAGTCAGATATCTTCAGCACTGACGGCCTGAAGAGATGCACGAGCATGGGATGCCTCAAGTGTAAAGAAAAAAAAGAGTGAGAAGTATTCTTGCCTGTTTTCACGACATGTTGTGGTTGCTCAACCACGCGGCCCGAGTGTTGGTGCGGCGTTGATCCTATCAACCCAGCCATTTCATGAATTCATGTATTTCCTATGACCATTCACCATCAGTACTAAAAAAAAATCCAAAAATGTCAAGTTCGGGGAAAAGTAAGGGTGGATAGGTTAGAAGCTGCTCGCGATGCTTGGCTTGGCTCAGACTGAGGTAGCAGCACCACCAGAGGACAAGCCCATGGGTTTCTCAAAACAATACGGCTAAACGGAAACCGATGCGCTCGAGAGGACTCTGCATTCAAAACAAATTCACTTGCCTGCTTAAACATAGCCATTCCATGTCATAGCGTCGTTGTGCCCCGCCCCCGCAGTCTTGGCCTCCATTAGCTCCCGATGCGGTGCGGGGTGATGGAGTTCAAGCTCACAAAAGCCCCCATGCAGTGGTTCCTCATTTGCGGATCCGCATCGGGGGGATGACATAACTCGTCCGTAGATGCTCGCGGGACATGGCAGCCGGGCCGCAAGTTTCCGTAGTCGAACAGGAGCTTGGCCAGATCGACGCAGCCAAAGCCTGTTTGTTCCAGGGTCGGGGCATCGGGGTGGTGACATGACCCGAAAGTGGTTTTTCGTACTCGCGTTACGATCCGACGCCCAGTGCCTTGCCGTAACTAACGCCTTATTGTCGTCATCCATTCGTCAACAATGCGGCTCCGACTTCCGACGGCGGGGGAACATGTCGGATCAGAGAATGTAGCATTATGCCCATGCTCCGAAGTCCCAATGGGAGATGGAGCTTACAGGGCTTGGCCCTGTGGCACGTATGGCAGTTCTCAGACGGCAGGTGAGAGCATCGAGACTCCACCCATGCTCGACAATACGGATATATATACCTCTAATGGAGGACCCGGATAGTTTGTGCTTTGCATCGTTACATCAGAACACCCTCTGAATCAACCAACACAATGACACTAACCGGCAGTTGCATGTGTGGCGCCATTGCGTATCAGAGCACCGGTATGGTTGGCCTGGACTTTGTTTGCGTCGAGGTTACTGACGGCTGCACGGGTAGATGAGCCGGAGTTTACGGCGATTTGCCATTGCGTCGATTGCCAAAAGGTATTTTCCCCGAGCTTGAAGTCATGATACCAGCATCCTGATTCATAGGCAGTGGACTGGCGGGCCATACACGTCCAACAGCATCGTCACCGAGGCCTCCTTTAGCGTGACCAAAGGTACGTCTGCCGTGTATCCGACCCAAGACTAGGGATACTAAACGCCAAACATTAGGAACCCCAAAGATGTACGACCTTGCCGGTGAATCTGGAAAAATAAACCACCACTTCTTCTGCGGCGACTGCGGCTCGAGCCTGTACACCAAGCTCGACATCATGGAGGGCAAGATTTGCATCAAGGCTGGCGGGCTGGACAACGGCGGCGCAAACCTTGACGGCAAGGTTGGCGTTGAGCTGTACTGCAAGGATCGCGTGGCATACTTGGCTCCTCTCGAGGGCAGTAAGCAGATGGAGCGCATGTAACAGGTCGATAAGTCGGCGGCCTCGGCATGTTGTAGAGGGCCATACCCACTTACATTCAGATTGGGTGTAGACTTTTATGCAGGGATTTGTAAACGCTCTAAATTTGCATATTCTGTTCAATTTATACCGCCGTCTTCTTTCCCTTAACAATGCAGAATGTGTTGACGATGGTGGCGTTGTATACACTTTGCCAGGCTTACAATGAGCAACCGCAACAAGACGTGGTCAACCGCATCTTGTATAGCCTATTGAGCGACCATGATCCCATTTTCAACTGCCATATACTGGTCTCGTACATGAGTTTGCAGCATTTTCCCTTCCATAGCACCTTGTCATGATTCGCTGCCCATCTCACCGCAGCCTCCGCCCTCGGCCCGCACGACGCACGCCACCAGACGCTGATTTGACGCTACAGTGGGCCACACGCCCTTCTCCGCAATCCGCCAAGCCAGCAGCAACGGGCAAAAGTTGGAGAGAAGGGTTGTTGACTTTTGCCCGCCGTAAATAAAAGGCACTATTATACCCATCTCAACCGACACCCACTAGGTTCACCATGACAAGAACCATCCCTTCTTCCAAGGTGGCCGCCGACGACTTTGTGCTGCCCGCCTTCACTCGGAGGGTCACGACCAACAGCCCCGAGGCAAAGACGTGGGTGGAGAAGGGCTTCGTCTGGAGCTACGGCTTCAACCACGCCGAGTCAGCTCGCTGCTTCGAAAAGGCCATCGCGCTCGACCCCAGCTGTCCTCTCGCGTACTGGGGGCTGGCCTTTGCCCTGGGGCCCAACTACAACAAGCCATGGAACCACTTTGACGTGGATGACCGCAAAAAGACCATCGTCCAGTGTCACGAGGCCCTGGTCAAGGGCAAGGCGCTGTCGGTGGCAGAGCCTGTTGAGAAGGCCCTTATCGAGGCTCTCTTGCACCGGTTCCCCGAGGACGGCGGCGAGCGGTTCAGTGCAGCGACGCTGAACAAGAAGTACGCCGAGGCCATGACGCCGGTGTACGAGGAGTTTGGGCGCGGCGATATAGACGTGGCCGTCTTGTACGCGGATGCGCTCATGAACCTCACGCCCTGGGGGCTCTGGGACGTGCGGACGGGGAAGCCGGGGCCCGGCTCGCGCGTGCTGGAGACGCAGGCGATTCTGGAAAAGGTGCTCGCGCACGACGACGGGACGGAGCACATTGGCGCGCTGCACATGTACATCCACCTCACCGAGATGTCGTCGGAGCCGGAGCGCGGGCTCGCCGCGGCCGACCACCTGCGCAGGCTGGGCAACGAGGTCGGACACCTGACGCACATGCCGTCGCACCTGGACATTCTCATCGGCGACTACCGCGGCGCCGTCAAGGCCAACACGGCGGCGGTGCGGGCCGACGAGAAGTTTGTCGGGCTCCGCGGCGGCGGCGACTTCTACACAATCTACCGCATGCACGACTACCACTCGCTCATCTACGCCGCCATGTTCGCGGGCCAGTACCGCGTCTCCATCGACGCCGTCGACCGGATGGAGGCGGCGCTGCCCGAGGACACGCTGCGCATCCCGTCCCCGCCCATGGCCGACTGGCTCGAGACGTACTGGTCCGTCCGGCCGCACGTCCTGATCCGCTTCGGCCGCTGGGACGACATTGTCAGCCTCAAGATGCCCGAGGACCAGGTCCTGTTCTGCGTGACGGCGGCCACCATCCACTACGCAAAGGGCGTGGCGTGGGCTGCGCTGGGCAACGTCGGCGAGGCGGAAAAGGAGCGCGCGCTCTTCCTGCAGGCCAGGAAGCGAGTCCCCCGCAGCCGCATCGACTACCCCAACAAGTGCTCCGACGTGCTGGCCGTGGCCGAGGCCATGCTCGACGGGGAGCTGGAGTACCGCCGGGGCAACGTCGAGCTGGCCTTTGGCCACCTGCGGGAGTCCGTCAAGCGGGACGACGCCCTCGTCTACGCGGAGCCGTGGGCCTGGATGCAGCCGGCTCGCCACGCCTACGCCGCTCTGCTGATGGAGCAGGGCCGCATCGACGAGGCGGCCGACGTGTACCGCACCGACCTGGGCCTCAACGACAAGCTGTACCGGGCTCGGCACCATCCGAACAATGTGTGGGCGCTGCACGGCTACTACGAGTGCGCCACGAGGCTGGGCCTGCACGGGGAGGCCGCCATCATCAAGCAGCAGCTGAAGACGGCGCTGGCATTTGTCGACGTCCCGATTGAGTCGTCTTGCTACTGCAGGCGAGACGGTAAAGAGGTCAGCCCAAGTTGCTGCTCCAAGATTTGAGTCCTTGCGTATTTGATGTAGTGCATTTGATGTTGCCTATTTGACATCTTTTTGGAGGATATAATCAGCTTAGACAGTGTCATCATCCTTCCCCGCGAGCACGGGCGTTTTATTAGTCTTCAATCAAGTCAATTGAATAGCTCAGCTAAAAGAAAAGAAGCTGCCACCCCACCTGCACATTATCCATAAGAGTCGTTACCTGCCCAAGGTCCAGCAGCAAAAGAGACTGCCGCGCAAACAACACTGGTATCCTTTTGTGTAAAGAAACAGAAATGAAAATATATAAACAAAAAAAAAACAGCCTGCTTTGGTGTTTGTCCTCGACTACTCCTTCTTTGTGCCCGCCGCGGCCTGCTGCTCCACGACGACGTCGTTGGAGTTGTCGTCGGAGACGTTGTCCGGGGTGGGCGTGTGCTTCTTGACCTTGACCTCTGCGAGGCCGTAGACGACGATGCTGGCGATGCCGACGACGGCGGAGATGACGGAGAAGACGAGGGCGACGATGCCGCGCGTGGTGAAGCCGTCGGGGATCCAGCCGGGCTGCTTGTTCTGGCCGCTGAGGTCGAGCAGGTCTTCCGTGTTGGCGGCGGCGTTGCCCTCGTAGGCGACGCCGGCCGCCTTGCACAGGTCGTAGTGCTCCTGCGGGATCTTGGTCGACTGCTGGATCTTGTCGGGGGCCTCGATCATGAGCATGGCCAGGCCCGACGACAGGTGCCAGTCGATGTGGCAGTGGAAGATCCACACGCCTGGGTTGTCGGCCACGAAGCGCATGACAAAGTAGCCGCCGGCCGGCAGCACAAAGGTGTCGCGGCGCGCCGGGTACTTGGGGAAGGCCGAGTGGTTGCCCGCGTCGTAGGGCAGCAGCACGCTGCCGTCCGAGTAGTCGAAGAAGTGGGCGCCGTAGCCCGGCGCGCGGTCCAGCAGCTGGAAGTTGTGCCCGTGCAGGTGGAACGGGTGCGTGCCCGTGTCGGCGTTGTTGACGACGACCTGCACCACCTGGTTGTGCTCGAGCACCATCGGGTGCGTGAACTCGCCGTAGATGGACGCGTCCGACGCCGAGTCGCCCGACGACATGACCGTGTACAGCGTCGGCACCTTGGGCACCGTAAACGTGATGTTGTTGAGCATGGCGTAGTTGTACCCCGTCATCAGGTTCTGCATGCTCACCGTCACGTTGATCTCCATGTCCGGCTCCGGGAGCAGCTCCATCTTGTCGTAGGGCACGAGCTTGATGTCGTCAAAGGGGTCCAGCCCCGTGCTGTCGGCCACGGTTATGTCCGCCAAAGGGTGGTCCGCCGTCTTGCTGTACTCGAGCCAGTTGGTGTTGTTCAGCTGGAGGTCGGACGGGATCGTGTCGAGCAGCGTCGAGTCCGCCACCGTCACGATCGGGTAGTTCTTGGACGTTGAGTTCTTGGTCGTCAGGAGGATGGCGTACCGCTGCGCCGTCGACAGGTATACCATGCTGGCCTCGGTCGGCTCCGTATAGACGCCGTCAATCTCGACAATCTTGAAGGTGTGGTCCTCAATGTAAAAGTACTGCCCGACAAACGCGCCAATGTTGATGAGCCTGATCAGGTACGTCGTGTCTGGCTTGACGGAAATGTTGGAGTGCTGCGTGTCGTTGACCAGGAAGGAGCCCGGGATCGGCTCCGCGCCCGACGGGTTGTACAGCGACATGAAGCCGGCCTCGAGATCCTCGAGCAGCTCGTGGTACCAGTCGGTCATTGTGAGGACAATCTCCTCGTCGTAGTCGTCCTTGAAGTAGGCATCGTCGTCGTGCACAATCAGCGCCTGCCGGTAGCCGTCGGGGTAGCAGGCGTCGGTGTGGCAGTGGTACCAGTAGGTCCCGGGCTGGTCGATTGTGAAGTTGTAAGTGATGGACTGGCCCGGCACAACGGGGCACTGCGTCACCATCGAGGGCCCGTCCATGTCGTTTGTCCCGTTCTGAAACATGCCGTGCCAGTGGATCGAGGCCGACTTGTCTCCCAGCCCATTGTACATGGTGACGACCAGACGATCGCCCTTGTCCACCTCAATCACGGGCAGCGGCCACTCCCCGTTGACGCCCACCACCTTTCGCTCGTGGAGTCCGTCGGGGTTCGCATTGACCCATGTGATATTGAAGTCGTGTGTCACCGTCTTGGCCTCGCAGCCCACAGCCGCGAGCACCACGAGCAAGGCGCAGCCGACGAGGAGCTGCAGCTTGGCCATGTTTCTCATTGAAACCCCTCCCTTTGGCGGCGAGGGTATTTTGGGGTATTTGTGTTTCAGAAGGAGGACAAGATTGAAGCCCAAAAACACACAAAATTGAACACAGGCAGGAAGCCGGGTGGGAAGAAACAACAGAGACCAAGATTATCAGGCTTGCAGACTATGGCTTGTTAAAGGAGGACGGGCCCAATTTTTAACTTTTGGCGTCCACAGCGCCCTAGGCGATGGCTCACGCCATGGTCGGCGCACGCAGGCAGAGGCGCCGTTCAGCAGCACGATGCGGACTAGACCGATGACGGGGCGTGTGCAGCAGCAGTTTGCAACGCGCAGTAAGCTTGATTTTTTCTCTCTTTTTCTAACAGGTAAAGTTACCAGGGCGGCAGCCCACTTACGAATCTTATTTCCCGCAAGTGGTGCTGCGAATGGTGCTCCCCACGCCCGGCGCCCTCACCTGTCCAGCAGAGTGGCTCCAGAGGCGTCGATTAGACGATCCGAACAGCCGTGGGCTGAGGGGCCCGGCACGCGGGCTGTCGCCAAACCTGTGGAGCTATTCCCGCTCGCGTCCGTTTATCTGATAATCTCGGTGGGGCCTGATCGGCTTCGAGATGCCGAGCGAGGAGCCTCGAGCGGCTAAAACGGCACCCGTGGCATGCATCCCGCGCTTGACGGCCAATCCCAGCCCGTTCCGACATCACAGAGGGGAGCCGGTCTTGGGTGACAGCATCCATCCCTCGAAACGCACTGTCGATCGATCATCTGATAAGTTAACCTCTGCAGCTTAAGGCTTATTGCACAAAGCTTAGCCATGGCCGCAGACTCGTCCGATTCGTGTGTGTGCCGCTAGTTGATTAATCAATCTAGTCTGCCACTTATTCCCTCGACTAGGCCGCATACGAGACGCTGGGGCTGAATTGATTTTTTTTTCTTCCAAAAAGTAGCCCGGGGCCATTTTACTCTGTCTGGGCTGAGGACCTGTCCCTCTGTCTCATTTGCTTCGTTTTGCATCTCCCCCTCCTCAGAATCGTGAGCCACCTCGTCTCACGCTGCCATCACCATGGGGAAGAACGTGTTTGCCGTTCAAATCTTCTTCATCGTCTTTCGAGAATGTCTCGAGGCCGTCATCATTGTCTCGGTCCTGCTGTCCTTCCTCAAGCAGTCGCTGGGGGGGCCTGATCAGGACCAGGCGATATACAAACGGCTGGTCAGGCAGGTCTACGTCGGCGCATTCTCTGGCATTTTCGTGTGCCTCATCATCGGAGGCGCCTTTATCGGCACCTTCTATGGGCTCGGAAAAGACATCTGGTCCAAATCCGAGGATCTGTGGGAGGGCATCTTCTACCTAATCGCCACCATCATCATTACCGTCATGGGCATTGCTTTGCTCCGAATCAACAAGATGCAGGACAAGTGGAAGGTCAAAATCTCCCAGGCTCTCTCCGAAAGCCACAAGACGCACAAGAAGGGCTGGCTGGGCCACTGGGCCAAGAAGAATGTCATGTTCATTCTGCCTTTCATCACCACCCTTCGTGAGGGTGTCGAGGCCGTCGTCTTCGTTGGCGGCGTTTCCCTAGCCTATCCTGCGACGTCCTTCCCACTCCCCGTAGTTTGCGGCCTCATCGCGGGCCTAATTGTGGGCCTTCTAATCTACCGCGGAGGCAACCTCATGTCCATCAAGATCTTCCTCATCGCTTCCACCAGCATCCTATACCTCATGGCGGCCGGCATGTTTTCCAAGGCCGTGTGGTTCCTCCAATACCACAGCTTTGCCCAAAAGGTCGGTAGCGATGTGTCCGAGGCAGGCAATGGCCCTGGATCATACGATATCCGGGAGACTGTCTGGCACGTCAATTGCTGCAACCCGGAGACGGACAACGGATGGGACGTCTTCAATGCCATCCTGGGGTGGCAAAACACGGCCACGTACGGCTCCGTGATTTCCTACAATGTCTACTGGATCGCTCTCGTCCTGGCCATCACTTGCCTGATGCACGAGGAGCGCACCGGCGCTTTGCCCTTCAGGGAGCCGATCCTGTCGGCCCTGGAGAAGGTGCCTGGCATGAAGGGATATGTTCAGCGCAAGCGCGACGCGGCCAACATTGATGCCGATGAGATGTTCAGACAAGCCCAGCAGCAGACCGTCATCCACCACAACACATGAGCGTGCCACCAAAAAAGAAGCAGCTGTACTCAGTCTTTAGTTTATGATGCGGCTCAGTGGAGTGGAGGGAGGTGTGCACACCCCACCATGACAGCAGCGATTTGCGCAGGGAATATCGAGCTGCTGCAGGCAGTTGAATTGAGGTGAAAAGGCTATGCCGGTTTAGGAACCGGTTCTCTGAATTGGGATATTATGGGCCGGTGTTGAGAATTCCCACCACGTGGGTAATGGGGTGGCAGCAGTCTTTTAGTTCTACGTCGATATGATCTTTTCAATGAATACCATACCACAGAATTTTTATTAGCAAAAACAGGATTAAAATAAATGTACACATCTTTGTTATTTATACGGGATTTTGACTGCAATGAGATCTATCTCCATTTACAACATTCCGCGTGATCCAGAACTACTTCAACGTGTGGTTACACTACCCTGTAGTGGTTTTTTATGTGTCTTACGACTGACCGTAATGTTTGGATCTTCTATGACACCTTGTTCTAACAACGATATATCGCATTCAATTTATGTTTTGATCAGTTGATAAACACTAATCTCAGATTTGGAAAGTTATTATCTTCTCCCCCCGCCGTTGCCTCCAGTAATTAGTAGCCTCTTGGATCTCCACGCACCCACGCAACATCCAACCCCATTTTCGCAAGAACTCAGGGCTGGCTTCCCAACCGCGAGGATCCCAAGAGTCTCCCCAAATGATCAAATTTGGCTTGCCCTCTACACCGGGGTTAACATCGAGCAGATCTCCACACAGCTCATCAATGTCCAAATGTTCCAAGACGCGCAAAATATTGTCTCTCATCTCTGGTATAGGAAAAAGATCAATCCATGGATGATGCGGTATGGTTTTCTGGAGGGCTGTTGGTTGAAGACTCTGTGGGTAAGACGGGGCTGGCAATCTGTCGGGTCCGTTGCTGGCGAAAGGGGAAATGATACGGTCTGCTTGCCATCGGTCCGAGAATCCAACAGCAATCCCATTTTGCGTGAGAGCATTCAAGACGTTGATTTGAATGAGAGTTGATAGATATCCTGGTTGAGGACTCCCCAGGATGTAATCCTCGTATGCCTTTTTGACGAATTGACGGAGCACACCTTGTGCACCTGGGCGAAGTAGTAAGCACCCCGAGCCCCGCGTACATGTAGCAAGTGTTGGTGTCGCTGCTGTGCCATTCCTGTGCTCACGTTGTGGTTCCGGGGCATCCGGAATGGTAAAAACATCACGGTCCCTTTCGCTACACTTTTTCGGGGCTACGGCAGCGTGTAAACGTCTGGAAGCCTTCCTTCTCTCTGTGGAAACACTTTCAGTGTGAGATGACGTTTTCAAACCTACTGTTTGTGTGGGAAACAGGAAACTTACCGCGAGCCCTTTGGTTGAGGCGGTTCTGTAGCTTGCGTCTTTTGACGCTGCTTGTGGTGCCGGTCCAATCCTCATCCGGAGTACGCACCTCTCGCCGCTGTATCATCTCGCTTAGGAAGATGCGGCCAGATCCATAATTGCTGAGTGAGGAATCCATGGATGCACTCACTATTGTTCATGGGCTGATCTTGAGGTTTGAAAGCAGGTGGTTGCCCCAGTCGATATGCAATGTGCTGAGAATTCCCCTGTGGTTTTTATTTAAGCTTTCAACATGGCGGCCCGGCGTACTCCAGCGTTGCGTCGAGGGCCCGCTCTCAGCAAGTTGCATTAGCGTCGAAACTGGAGGGCCTCGTCAGTATTTGGTAGGGATCATGATGGAAAGGCATAGCGTCGATCACTTGTTTGCATTGAAGGTCGCGCAATATTGAAGCTTGCTGCATGGCTAGTTGTTGGGAACGAATTATGCCCCTCAAGGCTTGCCAAAGAGGACATGATTCGAGATCGCGGGTACATCTCATTTTCAAAATCGAGTGATTTTACGTCGTTAAATTTAAAATGAAACTTGACCATTTCATATTTCAGAGTTTCCATGGGCTCCAATCGATGGGCTCTTGTTCACGTACCCTTGTCATCTCTATGGTTAAGGTTGAGAATACTAAACAGGGCCTCTCCACACTAATGCAACTTGCTGAGGGTGGGGACGATGCTACATGGATGGAGTTAATACACCGCCCGATCATCCTATAATGTTCACAAAGTTAGAAATGATGGTAGAGAGGGTGTTACGACACGAGAGATCCATCTAACAAGGCAATAGTCCCACAGAGGAGTTACTACTCGTGTACATACGCTCGTAGACTGGGGCTATCCGCTATCCACCACTCGAACGGATGCGTAACATATCCGAGCGGCCGAGTCAAACATGCCGACAAAGATGACTTGACTGACCAAATATATAAACGGTGAGGGTATCAAGCCCACCATTTATGTAAAAATGGCCCCCTTGATTGTGGCTGGGGTCCACAGACTCCGATTCCCAGGCCGCCTCCTATTTTTTAGGTAGCTAAGAGCAGATCTATCTTTTTCTTTATATTAATCCAATGGAATTACTATAGTATAAAATCTTTATTTTTCTTAAGAAAGTCTATAAGGCTATTAATATTATTACTTAAGATAATAACTTTAGCCTTATTATTAAGAATAAATAGCCTAATATAGTAAATCTAATTTATATTTTATTTTATTATTTTAAGGATTAATATAAAGTTAATTAGATAATTATTTATAAATTAAAAATATAAAATATAAATTTATAAATAAAAAATTATTTATATTAAATAATATTAAAGTTATTTATAAGGCTTAATAGTAAATAAAAGGTATTTATTATTAATAAATATAATTAATAATCTTATAATTATAATCTTTTTAATATAAAAATATTTTTCTAATATTATAATTAATAATTTAAAGCTATAAAAAATAAAATTATTAGCCTATAAAATACTAATATATAATTATATTAAATTTTCCTAAAATTTTAAGAAAAAGATAATATTTTAATCTAAAATACTATATAATATAATATTAAAAATATCTTAATAAAATATTATTAAGAAAAGCTTATAGAATATATATTAATTAAATAATTATTTAATTAGCTTTAGAATAATAATAATAATGTCTTTTTTTTTTAGTAGGCTTATAATACTAAAGATTACTTAACCTAACTTTTTCTTATACTAAAGTCTAGTATTTAATTTCTTTAATAATACCTTAATATCCTACTTTTTGATAATATATATAAAATTAATTAATTTAATTTACTAATATTTAATATTTATAAAGTAATAAAATTAAATTATATATTCTAAGTAACTATAGTATTTCTAAGTAATAAGATTTAATATAACTTTAGCTAAGAGCTTAAAATCCTTTTATAGCTCTTTACCAAGAAAAAAATTACCCGGCTATAGATTATAATTTCCAACTATAACCTTACCTTTATTAAAGCTTTTTTCTTTTATTCTTCCTTTTATAAAATTTCTTATCTTCTTTGCTATTAATATATAAATATAAATATAATTACTAAAATAAAATAATTTTTCTCTAAAGCTATTTATAATTCTATTACTAAGTAATCTTATTATTATCCCTATTTCTAGAAATTTCTTGCCCTTTAGAATAGCTTAATAGAAAGTAGAATAATAAAGAAATATAAAAAGTACTTTAAAAAGCTTTAAAACCTAATTATATTTCCTACTAGTACTATAAATTATATTCTTAATATCTAGCTCTTATTATAGAAAAAAAATATTATTAAATTCTATATTAATTAATACTATTACTTTAATTATTTTATAATCTTTATTATTAAATTTCTTTATATTAATATTAAATATTTACTTTAGTCTAATTAAGGTAATATAATAATTGTTTTTAAAAAATTAATACTTTTCTAAAGAAAGTAAGAAATTAAAATATATACTAAGATCCTCTAAAAAAAAAAAAATTACCCTTTAATTTAAATATTTTCTTCTTTTTAATTATTTAATATTAAATTTCTTTTTATACCCTTTAGCTAATTACTATAAAGTAATATACCCTTAATAAAAATCTTAAGAAAATACTAATAAAGTTATATTAATTATATAATATTATTATTACTTATAAACTACTATACTAATATTAAATTTAATAATACCTTTATAAAGGTAAGCTAATTTCTATTATTAATATTATAAAATACTAATATTAAGTATTTAGAACCTATCCATACCATTAGAATAGGAATATTACCTAACCCCTACTAGACCTACTTCTAGTAAGGGCAAAGGATTAGCTAAAGGGTGTCCTTAGGTTAGCCCTAGGAGCCTAAGTTAGAGATACCTACTATAACCCTCTTAAGATTAAGTTAATTATTTAGTAGGAGGAGGAAGAGATATAAGTAGCTTAGGTAGTAGCAATAGTGCCCTTGCCCTTAACTACCCTAGCTACTCTTGGGGCTATATTATTATTCTTAATAGTAAATAATATTAAGTAGGTTAAGTAAGGAAATGACCTTTATAAATTAGGTACTATTATGCTATAAAGCTATTAATAGGTTATATAGTAGCTTAAGGATATTAATAATAAAAATAAGGTTTTATTATCTTAAATACTAATTATATATAATATTCTAGTTGGTTTCTAACTATAATAGACTAATTAAAGCAAAGGGTTTATTTATTAGTAAAAAGACTAGGTATATTAAATGCAAATAAGTAATATAAATATAAG
>NAJI01000142.1:594-221322 GCA_002179835.1 Calonectria leucothoes | reverse complement strand
AAAAAAATTAAGCTATACAATATAAAAAAAATTAATTAGCTTTTAAATTAACTTAATAATTTAAAATACCTATTTAATTAAACTAGTTATATAACCTCTTATAACTTATATTTATATTATTTATTTACATTTAATATACCTAGTCTTTCTACTAATAAATAAATCCTTCACTTTAATTAGTCTATTATAATTAGAAACCAACCAGAACATTACATAAATAGCTTAGACAATAATAATAATACCCTTACCCTTAATTACCCTAATTACCCTTAGAGCTATATTATTATTCTTAATAATAAGCAATATTAAGTAGATTAAGTAAGAAAATAACCTCTATAAACCAGGCATTATTATACTATAAAGCTATTAATAGATTATATAGTAGCTTAAAAATATTAATAATAAAAATAAAATCTTATTATCTTAAATACTAACTATAAATAATATTAATAAATACCTCTTATAATAGACTAATATTAATACCCCAGGAAAGACTTAATATTTTATTTTTATTAAATTTAAAGAAAAAATAAACTAATACTTTTACAAATAAAAATAGGATTTTAATAGCAATCTCTAATTATATAAATATCTTTAATTAATATTTTTCTTTATTTACAATAGCTTAGCTAAGTCAATACTTTAATTTAGGTATAAAATATATGTAGGCACTGGAATCAGCTCCTTGCCATAGTCTATGCCACAAAGGGGGCTATTTTTTCAAGAATGGTGGGCTTGATACCCTCACCGATCTCCTATTGTATTGTTATGGTAACTCTGTGGATTTGCAGTAGCCTCTAGATAGGTGTTGAAAACTGTTGCTAGGCGCCTAGAAAATTGTTCCTCGTCAATGTTTGTCCAATTTAGGTCTCTCTGACTAGAGAATGGTTGCGGATTGCCCTGAAGATAGCTAACCGTTGGTGAGACTTGGTATCTTCCAATCTGTACGCCGGCTGCTCGCCAATCTGACAATACATCATCACGCGTTGATGTGGAGGAATGGCCCCTTCTGGATCTCACTTCTAAGTGTATTATTCAAAGGCCGTAAACAGATTCACTTGCTTAATTACCCGAAAGCCTGCACCTAAGGTACTATCATGGCTTTAAAAGGTCATCGAAAACTTGCTTGTACTTAGGCTGAATATCCCGTATCTGCTATGTACATGGCATGGTGGCGTTCCGGCAAGGCGCACATGGCTTAGATACACTCAACACCCCTCATTGGTTACATGGTTTACTAGAGACATATAGTCCGGTAAATTGACTTTGCTTCCCCGTAGATTCATTCCAATTTATGTTTTCCTTTGTGTCGACAGGGAGAAGTTACACTTGTGGTCTTTATTAATCATTGCACATCTTGTCTGTGGTTGGGTAGCATGATGACAAGAAAACTACGGCAGTCTAGATGATTCCGTAGGGAATATCCCTAGGTGGACCATCCCTTGCAGCCACATGCTGGAGACCTTGGTTGGGACTCCATGAAATCGGTGCGGGGTTTAGGTTTCTAGGCCGCTCGCTGCCGAAAGCGAATGGACAAGTGCAAAGTTACAACATGGCGAGGAGAGAGCCGTGTAGGTAAGCCACTAGGGAAGCTAATCCCATGGAAGCGTCACGCTTGAAGGGCAGCACGGGTGGGATTTTCGGGGTAGGGTATTTATGGACCAGATTGAAGGCTTCCCTTTATTTCACCACCGCCGCATGCGTAAATATACTAGAACAAAGGACGGCAAATCTGCATCAGCTAGAGAGTTTTGAGAAACTGACTCGGAGTGGCTGCATTGTCCGCCAAACTCTGAAAATGGAAAGTGGAATGGAGAACTTGAGAGCCGCATGCCATCCAGCAAACAATGAAGATTTTATGGGTATGGGGGGGTCTTTATGGTGTTTCGTGGAATGAAGAAGCGCTGAAATTAACTCAACACGTGCACACCTGGCTGCTCCTGGGGAGATATCCGTGTACTTGGGTCTACAAGTCTGACATGTAAAGGCAACATGACCGCCGCCATGGACACAAACCCCGACCCTCGAACAACCATACAACAATACCAAACAAGCACACAGCACTCAAACCATCTGCCCAACATGAAGTTCTGTCTCCTCCTCAGTGCCATCACCGTGGTCACGGCCAGGACCATCTTTGGCGACCGCACCCGAATCAAGTACGGCTTCGAGGACTACAATTCTTACATCGAAGAGGCAGGAACCGCAGCCTAGTGAGTATCTGTTCCCCGAGAGGAAGCCGTGACCACTAACAGAAGTCTTTTTTTCTTCTCAGTATCGTGACCCAAGACACTGGATCCGACGATTGGAACTGCAACAAGGCGATCCCACCCACCTGCTACCCTCCGTAAGTCCTCGCGCTAAGGCTCATGTATAACAAGCCGTTTTGAGCAATTGCTGACGTTTGTCACCCTGCTATAAGACCCCTAACTAAGCAGGCCATCACCAAGCTCGAGAGTTTGGAGGGCTTGGAAGTTGAGATTATTCGCCGCCGAAAGCAGAAGGATCTGTGAAAGGGAAACGAGGTATCGTGCCTGGATGTTGGAGGTGTCGGCTTATTCCGACGTCAACTTCCATCCCAGGAATCAGCCCAAAGGTTTATAGGCACTTATTGTCAACTAAAGATGTCGGAAGGACAAAAATAAAACACATGTGGTGGACACTGCACAAATTTCTACTCGCGGCAGCTGTTCCATGGTCATGACAAAGAGGCCCAATCGGTTGAGCGCAGCCATGTTCCTCCAGCGTCTGCCGACGAGACATGTTGAAAAGTTGCAATTTACGTTTCGCTAACAGGAGCCTACAAGAGTAGCTCCCCGCCAGCGTCAAGACACCACAGCCACCATCTTTTTTACAACCTGGTGCACGGAACCCGGAGCTACAAGAACCCATGAGAGTAAACTCCAAAGTGTGTTTCTATATTCGGCTGACGTAAGATTTTCATACGCAACTCATCGTAAATGCTTCAACTGAAAACTCCCTAATATGCTAAATTGGTTCGTGTCATTTACTCGGAATGCGACTTTGTTCGCACGGCATGGATAGCAGCAGCCACATATTTCACATTCTTGGAGTTTACTGCGCAACAAGTTAGCAACGGCACCGCATGAGATTCAACCAGAAATCCACTTACAGCCTGCAATCGAGGCTCGTCCGGAAGCAAGCAGGTAGACGTGGTACTGCTCGCGAAGGACTTCTACCTCGGCGGCAGTAAGTCCCGTGTAGGAGAACATGCCAATCTGTTGATGGGAATTAGAATTTGTTCAACTAAGAAAAAGCAAAAGGACAAAGTTACGCACCTGTTCAGTAATGTGAACCCACGAGCCCGGCGTGCCGAGACGGACCAGCTCGTCGTGGAGAGCATGTCTCATGGCACGGATACGGCCGCTCATAATCTTCAGCTCATCCAGCCAGTCGTTGGACAAGTCCTCGCTCTCGAGGATGGTCTTGACAATGGAAGAGCCGTAGCGGGGCGAGACGGAGTACTCGCTGCGAATCAGCTGGGCCAGGTTGCCGAGGACCTTGTCGCGGGTGACCTTGGAGGTGTCGTTGATGACGATGTGGAAGGCGCCGGCGCGCTGGCCGTAGAGGCCGAAGCTCTTGGAGAAGGACTGGGCGACGCACATCTCCATGGGGGGCTGGAACTGGTGGAAGTGGCGGATGGCCCACGAGTCCTCGACGGGGTCACCGGACGCGAAGCCCTGGTAGGCGTTGTCGAGGAAGGGGAAGAGCTGCTTGCGGTGGCACAGGTCGGCAATGGCCACCCACTGCTCGCGGGTCGGGTCCAGGCCGGTTGGGTTGTGGGCGCAGGCGTGCAGCAGGATGGCGTCGCCGGGCTGCGACTCGCGCTCCAGCACGTCCATCATGGCGTCGAAGTCGAGGGTGCAGTCGGCGGCGTTGTAGTAGGGGTAGGTGCGCGGCGGCACGCCGACCGACGACCAGATGACGTGGTGGTTGGCCCAGGTGGGATCCGAGACCCAGACGCAGCGAGGCCGCACATGCTCGGCCAGGAACCGGGCGCCGACGTGGTTGGCCCCCGTGCCCGACACGGTCTGCACCGAGACGACCCGGGGGTCCGCCTTGCGCAGGCCGGCCGGCGACGGGAACACGGGCGAGAAGACGAGGTCCCGCGCCGCGCTCAGGAACCGGTCGTCGCCCTCAATCGGGATGTAGTCGTGGCGCGTGATGTCGTGCTGGTCGTGCATGATCTTCTCGATCCTGCCCACCACCTCGAGCGGCGACGACTTGCCCTCGTCGGAGAAGTAGACGCCCGCGCCCAGGTTCACCCGCTCGGGGTGCGTGTCATTGCGGAACTGGCCCAGCAGAGCAAACACCTCATCCTTCTCGACCTCGGGGATGGACGAGAAGCGGCCGGTAGGGATGGAGCCCATTGTGGACGTGACAAGTGCTTTGGCGACTAGTGAGAACTGGGGAGCGATCAATGATGCGCGAGAGGATGATCAATTCAACAATCTGTCTCTCAAGTCACAGTCAAATACGGTGGGATGGTGGAACGGCCAAGTCCTTTATGCAAGGGGGTTCCCGCTCGTGAGTCTACTGATGAAAATTCCCGGCTCGGCTCCGCTATCGGCGGCGGCGGCTATGCCGCTTCCAACCAACCTAGCAACTCAATCAGTTAGTAAGTGGAGTTGTCGAGCACAGACGGGTTTTCCCTGTTGTCACGAGGGTAACCGTCACGTTGACAGGAATTGGGTGTGCTATTACATCATTGCAAGGCACCTGCCATCTTTTGACGTGGCGCTAATTGTTCATGGGAACTTGTGCAGCTTTTTGTTGGTTGAGCAAAGGTGTCGACGAGGAAAGTCCGTATGCCCTCAACCCGGCCGTCAGCCCCCGTGGTAAGGGGCGGCCACGGAATAGCGATGGATTGGGATGAAACACTAGCCGCAATCACCAAAAAGAGTCTGAATTCCAACCCTCGCGTAGTTTTTTTAACGGTGAAGGGCGAATTGGTCTCATTCTCAGGAGGCAAGGCTTGAATGAACCCCTTCCCGTTCCAATGACTCGAGCCATGGTCGGCAGAGTTTTGAACTTTTTGCCCCTTTGTGGGGCAAGGCTGGCCAATCACACAGCGCATAATGACAGTTGTCAGGGATGGAAAGGGGAGCGTAAGCGCCAATGACAGGGCACAATGTGGCACGCCACCTCAGATCAGCGGGAGATGTGCCGGCACGGGGTCAATCAATCGCTCAGTATCGGCTCTTTGCTCGCTGGGTTAACTGCGGCTCAGCTATTCATCAGTCCCTAATCAGCCTTCATCGCCCAGCAACAGCCCTGCTCACCTCTTTTACTGAGGACTGGCGCGGTGTCAGCTCTAGCTTCCATTTCTTGGCCCTCAACCTCCGAGTCGCGCCATCCAACTCCCGCAAACATAATGCAACGTTGACCAGCAATCTCGGGTCTGCTTTTCGGACCGGGATCCCAGTTTGTCATCCTTTGATGATGTTCCGGAACCTTTCTATATACTATATTATATTACCGAGCAATCTTTCTGCTAGCCTCTCCATTTTCACCCAGGCCTTTACCTGGTATTTAGACTCGACTTTTATCCTATTTGTTTCTTATTTGTGTAATGATTTGGTCTCAACCCACAGAGTGAACCGCCGGGGTCATATTTGCAGTGGATCAGGCATGTTGAATCGAGCACTATAAGAATAAGAAGTAAAAAAGGTGTTATGTCTGGTAATGGGTCAATTGGTCGGTCGGATAACCAAGTTGTATTGAAAGCCGAGTTGGACTCCAATGGCCGCAGCGCCTGTAAAACTAGGTGCTCCACTTGATCAGTTCTCATCCGTCGAGCGGGTTCAGGCCCCTGAGCAGTGAGGCCCGATTATTCGTTAGTCATCACATTGTGGGTCCAACAACACATCCTGTCACGTGTGCATTTGGGTGTTATCGTAGTGCTGTGGGGTAGTCGACCAGGGTAGCCCAGGTCATCAGATAAACAACATGGCCGAACTTCCCAAGAGCGCTAGTATGCACAAAGGGCCGGTTGGCCCCCTGCGCCATCGCTGCTCGCAATGCTCGGCAACAGGCTCCCAACTCCTCAGATGCGCCGGCTGTCATGCGGTCCGGTACTGCAGCCGCGAACACCAAGTCGCCCACCGTCCCCAGCACAAATCTGCCTGCAACAAAATAAAGAAAGCACGCGCCAAACTCGCCCAAGAAGACCATGACGTCCGTAACGCTACGCCTGACTTTGCGACACCCGCCAACGCCTTTGAGACACATGTCGGCCACTTCTGGGATATCATGGGTACGCGAGATTACATGCGCGCGCGTTTTGCTCTGGCCGATCATCTGCTCCGAACAGGGACACTCGAAGGCGTCCACGAGGCCTTCGGCCATATGCAGGACATGCTAAAGCTGTGCTGGGGCGACAACATGGGGTTGCGCGATATGGTTCCGGCCATGATGCTGCGGATGGACCTTGACCAGGAATGCTATCATTTCGTCAAGTGGTGGGCAACGTGTAACCCAGACGAGCACTACGAATGGGACAACACGAAACTCGACGAGGCTGATGTCTTCGAGGATCCGGACTTCTTTGGTGAATTCGCGAATTTGAACCACGTTGTTGCTACTCTATTGTTGAAGCTGAAGCTGCTTGTTGATATACGCAACCTAAAAATAACCCGCAAGATTCTTGCCTTGCGTCGCCTCCCCTTGGATCTTTGGCAATCGATCGAACTATTGGTGACCCGGAGTCCCCTCTCCGCCAAGCTCCAGAAGCTATCTGCCGAATCTCTTTCAGCGACAGAGGCAAAGTTCCTAGACCAGACCCGCCAGCTCGGCGCGACCCTGGTTGGAGCCAACAGCAACTTCATGTTCTACCTCTTCGACCCAGACGAACCGCTTTGCGACACACCAGAGTCATACTCCAGCGGCTCCTGGGAGGAAATGGCACTTGCGATGCAGTACTCATACGCCGCATGGTGGGAGATGGAGGGAGTCCTGGACATGCTCAACGATGCGCGCGCGTGTGCAGCAGGGGATTCGAAAGGCGAGATTGAGGACATGATGGAGAATGAGATAAGAAAGCACGAGGGTCAAGTGTGCCGCACAGCGGAGGAGCTGCTGGCGGATGTGAGCGTGAATCGAATCTGGGGATATCTAGATTGGGCAGTCGAGAACGCCTCGTACTTGGGATCCTGGTCTGAGCGGCCTTCGGAGCGGCATATAGAGGAGAACAAGGAGGCTTGGGCGAGGGCTGTGGCAGAGGAGAATGACGAGGCGTGGAGCAGTGATGAAGATTAGGGCCCTGGCCGGCCACTTGGGGCGCTCTCCGAACTCCATTTCCTTTGGCTTTGGCAAAGACAATTTAGAGCACCCTTCTCGTTGAACAAACCAAGAATTAACTCTTTATACAAAAGAAGGGTATGAAGTAAAGAAAGAAAGGAGCAATGCTCTGTGGGTTTCTAAAGCTGTCATAGGAAGAATACTTTTCCAAGGATCACGTCAGTACTTTAGTAAGTAGCTAGTGCGAAAGAATGGGATAATAGCACTATAGAAGTCACTAGAATATTGAGCCAATAATATAAATACAAGAGATGATGGTCGGTGGATCAACTGGAAGCCAGCTTCTACTGGGTGTTGGATGCACGCTGTTCCTTACAATAAGGAGGACCTTACTCTTGCTCGGCTGAGTAAATCCTTTGATCTTATGCTATCCCTTTGAGCACAATAAGCCTCCACTTTGGTTAGACCCGTTTTCCCAACCCACGGGCATACTCACGTCGCGCTCAAATCGTCTTACCCGCCGCGTTCCCAGCGCGACGCCGCCGAGCCCGTAGACACCAGCCACACGCCCGCCCAAACCTAATACGTCGGCACGCCCTCCAGCACAGTCTCGGGCGTCCACTGGTTCTTCCAGCACCCCTTCAACACGCCCTCGGTCGCCATTGCGTACACAGAGGTGCGAGAAGCCCGAAATTTGGTCCCGGGGGGGCAGATAGTCGTCGAATTTAATTGTCTCATCATGTTCGGTGCCGACTAGAGGCACTGTGCATCTTGTGCGCAACATTCTACGGCCCGTCTCGGGATTTGCATTTACCTGTATAGGCCTGTGCCGTGCGTCCCAAGGCAATATATTTCTATGTATCAAACATGGCCATGGAGAGATGGACGCAAAAGATAGGCGTGGTAGAAGCCTAAATGGAGCAGGGGGTGCCTAGGTGGGTGGGGAGGACATATGTAGGAGACTATAGGGTGGCCATTACAAAGCCGGTAATTCCAAATCCAAGATAAGAAAATAGATGCAACAATGTGGGATTGATAAACAAGTATACATGATTGCAATACTATCTAGATTAAACTTTATTCTTTCATGTTTTGAGGATGCAGGTCCCTAAATGCCTCAGTTTGAACATTCGATCGAATGATTTTCTCATGCACCTCGACCTAGTCATAGCATCCGACTTCGGCACGGCGTTCACATTGATTGGATTTTCTGACTGTACCATCTCTATCATCGTGTTAGAACATTTGTCTGTATTTTGGAGTCTGTCAACTTACGCTCTCAACTCCGGCCCCCACGGACCTTGGAGCAAATTTCTTTAGAAGACGCGGCGTCTCAATTTTATTGGCATGTACCCGAGCTTCCTCATCACTCAGCTTCGGATTCAAGATTGTGTTGGACGGGAGCCCTGGATTCAGCACTGCGGGCCTTCCAAGCCCAATCAGATCGCAGCCCCCACCGGAGATGGCTGACTCCATTCCCGTTCGACTGCGGAACCCGCCCGTGACCATCAAGACGACGTTGGGTATCCTTTGTCGGATTTCCCTGGCAAAATCGAGAAAGAATGCCTCGCGGGCGACAGTTCTATTGGATTCAGAGGGCTCGCTTTCAAGACCGTTCATCATCTAGAAGCCATCAGTCTATAATTGCACGAGAAAGTGGCTGGCCACGTACCAATGGCTGCTCATATGTACCCCCGCTAACCTCCAAGAAGTCCAAGCCAGCATTTGCAATTAATGACACTTGCTCAAGACAGTCCTGGAGCTCGGAAGAAGCCTGGTCGCTGCTGGATGGTTGGTGATCAACCGAGTTGAACTTCAAGCCAACGCAGAATGTCTTTGGAACCACATCCCGCACGGCCTTGATGATGTCGACGACAATTTTGGCCCGGGCTGCTGGCGATCCTCCAAACTCGTCGGCTCTGGTGTTTGTTTTAGGAGACAGGAACTGCGCGAGGAGGTATCCATGTGCTGCATGAATCTGGACTCCGTCGAAACCCGCAGCAACCGCGACGCGGGCCGCATGGCGAAAACGCTCTATGACGTCCTCAATGTCTGATGATGACATTGCTTGAGGTGTGCCGAATATAAGCTTCCCCAAGACCCTTGACACGGCATCCACTCCCAGATCCAACGGGATCGCACTCGGGGCAATCGTCTTTGAGCATAGTTTTCGATTCCCTGCCCCAAGAGGGGATTGTCGGCCAGGATGGTTTATTTGCAGTATAGCAGGTGTGCCATTTCGGCGGCATGTTGCCGAAAACTGCTTGAATGCTGCCAGGGTTTCTGCCTCGGGTATGGACGCGTCTATCACCGTATCGTGGGCATCCCCCAGATATCGCCTATCGATCTGAACATTGCCAGACAGAATCATTCCCCATCCGCCGTCGGCCCAAGCACCATAAGCGCTGTCAAACTGGGCGGACGCTGGGAGATTTTGGCCATTGGCCATTTGCTCCGCCAGGGCGGATTTCACCAGGCGGTTTGGCAGCACTAGGCCGCAAGGCAGCGTCACCGGTTCTGATAATGATGATTGTGCCATGGTTGGATTTGAAAAAGTCCACAGAGGATTTTGGACGGAAATTGGAGCACACAATGGAAATGGTAAACATCTATTTTATAATGCGCGTAGAGCTATATAGTCGAGTGGTTGGACTCGCTGGCCTACTTTCACGGTATTGTGAAAGAGGCTGTCCAGGCAATGATGTCAAGAGACTCCCCGGATACCACTCCGTTGGGCTCACATTGGACCGCCTCCGCAGACACAAGGCTTACTGGCATTCTCAGCTTTCTCCACATGGGCAAATTCCGCATTCCGAAATTGAGACATGTGGACCACACTAGCTTGGTTGTGTTTAGCGGCAATAGTAGTGTGGACTAGAAGACAGTGTCATTTTTTCCCGATCAGCAAGTAACTTTGATATTCGCAGATGTAAGCAGTGACATGTCAGCTGGAGTGCCCTTTGCGAAAATATTCTAGGTACTCGAAATGCACGGTGAAAGAAAGCAAGAGCATGGCTTTGAATAGCCGAGGTTCTTGGGGATCGGAGGCGGCGCATTGCAACTAACTATCCGACCCGGAGTCGGCTTAAGGCAGTAATTTCGCCGTTTCTACAGCCGCAGACCCCGCAGACCCTAGGCTCGCGTGCCTGCAGATTTGTCGCCAAAGACCGTCGTTTGTTAATCATTGATGATATTATACCGACGATATAAACATGTCAATCCAACTTTGGCGCGTCGCTTGAGAGTGAAGATTCCAAAATGCAAGAGGAACACAGTGAATACATGCTTGAATGTCACAAAACATTTCGGTTTAAATTTGAGCTCGCTCTCTCAATTCTGCCTCTGATCCTTGACCTACTCTATTAGTCGACAACAGACTTAATTCCTAACAGCCGATAGAATAATTGGCACCTCGGGAAGAGGCCTCACGGCTTGATTCGCGGTCGTGAACTTTGCCTTTGTATCACGGGTTCGCTTGTCGGAATTTTCGTTTCTAGAGTTTCGAACAGCCTCGGAGCCCCTCTCAAGCATTTCAGCGTTGTACTCGGCCACAGCTGCCTTGACAGCAGTGATATCCTTGCCGTTGAGATGAGTGAGTGTCTTGGCCAGGTTCATCGAGTCAATGAAAGCGTGATACCCGCCTTCTCCTCGAAACGGCGTCATTGCGTGAGCTGCATCACCCAAGAGGACCACTCGGCCGGCTGGAAGACTATCCAGCTCAAGATCGCGCCAGATGTGCGGCTCCGTCTTGATGCCGCTCGCAGGTGTCAGTTCAAAAAGCTCGTGGAAGCGAGGAGGTAGCTTCGACACCAGTTTGAGGACGTGCTCCAGCTTTTCCTCTTGAGTGGCCGTCTGCAGCCAGTGATCCGGCTTCTCAACGTTGGGATCCGGCTGCATCAGCATCCAGTAGTGACGACCAGAGACACCGTCAGGCAAAACGTAGTGTAGCCCGCTGAAGTTCCAAAATCCGAGGTCTGGGTTTGCATACACGTAGGCGCTGTGGCCAAGTTCAAGTTGGCGCTTGAAAGCTTCACCCTCCAAGGTGACCTCGCCGACAATGGCACCGAGAGGAACGAGTTTGAGCACATCTTTGGCGGGTTTTTGAATCAAGTGTTCTCGCACTTCAGTATCCCAGTTAGACATTTCAAAGGAAGACGGATGTTTTGGAATTGATGACATACCAATGCTATTAATGCCATCGCCACCAACCAAGATGTCTCCTTTGGCACTGGTGCCGTCCTCGAAATACACAGAGACATCATCATCGCCATGTTCGATGCGAGTGACGCGTTTGCTCCACTGAATCGGAATATTGGTTGCAAGCCAATCGCGCAGGCGATGGCGTTCTGCGCGGATGATTGGGGCTTCTGGCGTATCCTGGTCAAAGTTGTGAACAAATACCCTCAGCAAGATTAAAAACGACAATCCTTCCACACACCTCCACACCCAGACGGCCTGGCCGACCAGGAAAGTACAAGCCCATTTGGGCAGGCAGAGATAATGGTGCCAAGTGATTTGTTGCCTCTTTGAGCGATGGCATATCCGAGGGGAAAGCGGCAGCAAGCTCACCAATAATGCTATTTGTATGTCAGCGAATGAGATATGAAAGCAGAGGAAAGTCTTGGGGAAAGCACGTGTGTATTCCAATTGCCCATCCTTGGAAGCGCGAGTCGGGGCTCTCATCGCGCTCAAAAACCTCAAACGAGATGCCCTGCTTGCGTAGGCATTGGGCAAGACTGAGTCCGCCTAAACCGCCTCCAACGATCAGAACGTGCATTTTCAGTTCGGGAGGTGGAATATGTGACTTGGATTTCGTATGCACACAACAGTCACGTCTAGTGTTGATTATGTGCTATTTTCCCTGGATTAAGCGTTGTTTTAAACCTGAGAAGCGTGGGGTAATTATGCATCCCAGATAGCGCGGCGGCTGTCACAACGGTTGAGTATGAGACCACCGAATCCAAGGCCAGGCTAGTCTGCCCAGGCTGTCTTGGAAAGTCCGAAGAAAGCTTGGCTAAGAACAATGGTATGACATGATACACTGGGCTCTGCACTGGTTGATCGGCCTTTCGGCGCATTCTTGATGCTCAAAAACGGGCCTCAACGCCGAACGACTTCATCATCTCAGTTATCTAAAATTTGGAAGGAGTGAACAATCAATTGTTCCGGTTGCAGAATTAGGCAATTGGAACGAGAATTATGTTTTTTTGTCTCATTTTATACTATAGACTTTTATTTTTTGATTTTGGCCGATTTTGCTCTGGAATTTGGAATGAATAGTGTTGGTCTAAAATTTAAACGCAGTTCAACACCGAAAGTCGCCGAACTCGAGAGTGAATACGAAAAAGACCCCTGCAATGTTCGGCTGACCCTAGTGGCCGAACCGTTGCACCGTTGCATCAAACGAATGACTGTACAAGCTTCAAGGACGGAAAAGCACACTTTACTGCTTCGCAATGGATACTCGGCAAATAGTGTTTTTCAAAATAGGGGCTATTGTAATTGCCAAATGGCATAGATGATTGCTTATAATTGTCGACCATTCGAAGCGATTTGTGGTAATGTAAGGACAACGCATAGATCCTGAGGAAAGTGTCGACATTCAGACAACGCTCGCTCTATTATTGGAATTCTACCTACAAATTATGCATCCATTCGCGTCAAACGTCTTGCAATTGGCGGGATTTCTCTCTGCATTCGCCAACGCGGCTAACGCAAAACGGACAACCAGCCTCTGTGGCCTGGTCAATGCACAGTTCCCGGGACTCGTTGGCTACTCGGATGACAGCATATTCAATGCTTCTCAAGCTGGCTACTACACTAGCTTTGAGAGAGATATTACTCCCGGTTGCGTTTTCCGGCCCAACTCAGCCGCAGATGTGTCAAAATTCGTCAAGCTGGTAGCCAAAAATGGCCAGCGTTTTGCCAACGGCACCTACCAACCCCAGTTTGCTGTTAGATCTGGTGGACATACCCTGTGGGCTGGAGCAGCCAACGTAAATGGGGGCGTAACTGTTGATATGCGTTCCTTCAACACGCTGGCCATAAGTGAGGACAAGAAAACAGCCTCAATTGGCGATGGTGGCATTTTCAGCGACATTTATCCCCAGCTTGTGCAACACAACCTCACAGTCATGGGTGGCCGGGTTCCTGGCATTGGAGCAGGAGGTTTCTCGACTGGAGGTAAGCAAAGTCATTGTTATCTAGTCTCATATTCTAACAAAATTCTCAGGCGGCATAAACTTTTTGGCCCGGCGCTACGGATTTACTTGCGACAACATTTACGGCTATGAGATTGTACTGGCCAGTGGCGATATTGTTTATGCCAGCGCAACTTCCAATCCGGATCTCTGGCTTGCTCTAAAAGGTGGTTCAAACAATTTTGGTATAATTACCCGATTTGATTTTGAAGCCTTTGCCCAGGGAAACATGCTGGGAGGCGTCATTTCCTTCAATTACACTGAGAGCGTCTTGGCTGCTCAGGCTGAAGCCTTTGCCAACTTTATGGACCCGAAGAATTTTGATGATGCTGCTATGATGGGCATTATCCTTGGATACGGAAACGCTACCGGCCTCACTGTGGCTAACTCACTTTTCTACGTGGAGCCCGTTGCGGACCCGTCTGTCTACAAGGCCTTTATGTCCATACCATCCACCGGAAACACTCTAAGTCTGAGAAACATCGCCGATACCGTAACCTCATTCGGACAAGACCTACCTTCGAATATCAACCGGTAAGGTTTCACATGATGGTAGAATTACGTACCATTCGCTGACCTTGTCGCTCTCTAGTGCAACCGAGCTTGTTTATTCGTTCAAAAATGGCAACGCAGCCGTGTATTCAGAGTTGATTCGGGGTTTTGAGAAAGAGATTACGGCAATGGCAGATATTGAAGGACTGGTTGTCCAGTTTCTCATTCAACCCCACCCCGTAACAAACGGCACCAACTCGCTTGGCCTGTCAGCCGGAGAGACTGACTTGGTCATGTGTGACGTTACCATTGCTTACAATAACGCAGCCGATGACGGTATTATCCAGAAGAAGCTTGAAACACTTGTTAATGCGCAGACAAAGATCTTGAGCGACAAGGGCCTGCTTATTCCTTTCACATACCTCAATTATGCGGACGTATCGCAAGATCCAATTGACAGCTATGGCGAGAAGAACAAGAAGCAGCTGCAAGCAGTGAGCAAGAAGTATGATCCCAACGGGCTATTTCAGAAGGCGGCTCCGGGTGGTTATAAACTCTTTTAGTGCATCTTCTCTCTGAATTTCGCGGCACTAGATGTCATTTTAAACATTAATGAGGATGGTAAACAGAGGATCCTTTTTGATGTTATGCATGGTTGGATGCTGATGTCCAAATTTAAAGTCATTATTAGGTATTTTTAGTGAATAGATTGCGTTTGGAGCCGGGATTTACACTCGTCGGGCCTTATGCTAATTGAAAATCGAAATACCTGTAACCTAAATTTCAATAATCACAACTCATATCGTACAATGAGTAGGAAGCACCGAAAACTCTTATTTTCTCATCTCTTACCATACGGGGTGCAGTTTAATACATCGAGAAATAAAGATGCTAACGATACTTCACTACACCATGAGCTGCATCCAACCGCTTATAAATCAAAATTGGATTCACTATCTACTTTGATCGCAGCATCTAGCCGGATCGTTCAAATTGCAATTACACACAAAATCGAAGCCACGAAAGAAAAACACTGAAACTATCTAAATTCAACATCTGCAACGGCGGGCTTGGGCCGCATGAACGCAACCGCCGTGTCCTCTTCACATATCTCACAGCCCATACCGTCTCTCCCTCCGATTTTAGATTGATGCCCGCATCAGTCTCTGAACCTTTGCAACTCTTACCAAGTTGTGGTAAGAGTAATGAGCTGCTCTTCCGCGGATGCTGTTGCAGTGGCGATTGCATTTGTGGTTGAAGCAGCCACGAATTCATCCCTCAGTTTGAGACGCAGGGGCAGAGTCGTGTACTGGCAGCTTTTGGTGGATGCGACGTTGGACTTGAGGCTGAGGAGAGGCAGCGTCTTTGTTTTATTGCATAAACAGTGTGCGGGTTTGCCAGCCTTTTTCGCAACATAAGAGCAAGAGGGTGTTGGCTTGGCATTTTGGGTCGATGCCTTCTTGACTGAAGTGCTCTTGGTAGAAACCTTCTTCGGGGAGGATTTGGTGGTGCTACTCTTAGTCGTGATTTTGGTCGACCCCTTCGTCGCCGAACTCGGCTTGCTCGCAGTTTTTGTCGATCCGGCATTTGGAATAGTGGTTTTCGATGTTTTCTCAGTAGTATATATGAAGGTTTGGATAGGGAATGGTGGCTTCATGATGCAGTTTCCATTAGCTCGCTGATCCAACGCATTATTGCTCAGAGAATCTATCCTCTTGGACCTCTGGGAGGGACATGTTTTCCCGCCTAATAGTTGACGCTGTTGAATTAGTACTGATTTCCACCTCTTGATTTGTGCCTCTGAATATGTTTCTGGGGTGGTTTTGGCTCGTATGATTAGACCTTTAGGCTGTTCGTCCCGCTGATCGAGGATGTCCTCTGGTCTATCACCTTCCTTCTTCAAGTGCTGAACACCAATGATTTCTGCTACCATTTGGTAAGAGGGAAAGTTTGAACCTGCCTTGCCCCCCCTACTATTACAGGTGGGTACTTTCTTGGGCTGTTCCTTCTTCTTACCGCGAACGGTCGCAACGACAGTGCCCTGTGGATACTCACCAAATTCGAAATACTTCTTAGCTGATGTTTCCCAGTTGTAATAAACACCATCTTCCGCATGTGCCACAGGGATACCACCATCTGCTCCTTTGAAGGCGTTCCACCAGACTTGCGCAAACCCATCACTTTTAGCTGAGCTCTCCATGACATCTCTCAGTGGCTGTCTGGGGACGGTAGAAGCAAAATACCATCCAGAATCGCCCTCTTTTTCCCCAGGCACATACATGACGGCAATGACCATCAGCTCTGATTC
Source organism: Calonectria leucothoes (assembly GCA_002179835.1). Classification (NCBI taxonomy): domain Eukaryota; kingdom Fungi; phylum Ascomycota; class Sordariomycetes; order Hypocreales; family Nectriaceae; genus Calonectria; species Calonectria leucothoes. The sequence continues at coordinate 205,062 of NAJI01000142.1, read as the reverse complement.
TGGATGCCATGGACTCGTATGAACGTTAGTACGACTAGCGGCTCGGAACATTTCACGGTGACTGTCGGGTTGGAGCCACCAGTAATGGTGCTCTGCAAGCTCATGACATGCATCGTAAGTGCCCTCAGTGGCAGACAAAAACTTTCGAACGCTCTTGGCAGGGTAATGAGCGTACCAAGTAGGCTCTACGAGCCATGGTAGTTCATCCTTTGTGGGATCTTTTGCGGGGTTTCGGACAATTTCATTTGGGACCTGAAGTCGCGCGCTGGCAACTGTCCATCTCGACATCGCTCCCAACACCACTTCAACCTCGGCTTCTGGCTTGGTGTCTACGCCAAGTGCCTTCCAGGAGAAGAGGAGGAGTAATATGAATGGGAAGGTAGTGTAGTGCATAATTCAAGTCTCAGAAATATTTTCGGGGTAATGATGGTTTTGATAATGATCTGGCTACTCTATGGGAAGTAGGTCATGGTGACCTTAAGTACGCAGTTGGACTTCTCACCCATAACTGAAAAATCCTGAACAATCACATGTTTGCTAACTATATCGCTGCAAGTTTCGTTAACTCTAGGATTATTCTGGTTCCACACCTTGTTCTTGGCCAGGATTGTCATGGCGAAATTGGAGAGGATGAGCAGAGCCTGGAGGACGACACATTTGAAGGGTTCATGGCCTTTGGCAGAACCGTGATATTAAGCATGGGGCTGTATCCGGCCAAGTGTTGGATTTACTCGCCACCAACTGTATCTCCAACGTAAGTCAGATTCACGGATCTCTTTTAGATTCGTGCCTGAATATGGCCCTTCGCCGTAATTTACAATCTGTTGGTTCAATAAGATCATGCTTGGCGTTGAGGGATGCAAGGCAGGATTCCAACTGAAACTCAATGGCCGTGCTTGTTGGAGAAAACTGCCTCTGGGTACAACGGACTCATTGAACTGGGACGTGGCTTTTCTTGTCCTATGTTTGTGGAAATTAATTGAACGAGGATGCTTAACCACTGTTAGGGGAATGTGCCTTTTCGTCAAAGCTCGAGTAAAACAACTGTTAGGGTGATCCCACACCCCCTCCCTAGCTCAAATTCTGTATCTTAATTTATTTGATATCGGAGTTTGAAGGAGGAAAGGTTTACCCAACGTTTGAGGTGGAACGGCTTGTTATATAATGACTCTCTGATAATGCCCTATCTAGATTGAAAAAACATTCATATTTTGAAAGTAGCAAGATGCAAGCAACAGCTAATCGAAACGGAACATGGGCGAATAGGTATAAATGGTTAGCTTGGCCGTCTCAGAGATTTCTCCGCTCTGACTTAACTGATCCCTCGCAGCGACCGCTAGGTCCAGTTATGCGTAGCCATCGGTCTGCGTGTCTCCTCCTTCCTTCCGCTATGATTGCGATCCCACTAGACCTCCATCACTGACCTCAACGAATCAAAAAGAAAAGTGGACCGTGGGCTGTGCAATTCATGACGCACTCATGTGCGGAGTATGCGAAGTGTTGGTTGTTAGCGCTGCAGGACTAGGACTGGTCCAGCGCACAGCCTTCAGTCACGAGATGCGGACTGAGTCATTTTTATTTGTGTTGGCTCCTTGGGCAGAAAATATTCTCAACTTCATCATGTCCGCGCCGCTGAAAATACACACACGGGTTCAATAGTCGACTTTTCATCAACCCAGGCGGCCAACCCAACATGGATCAACGACCAAGATGCCAGCTTGCTGGGCCAAAGACATTTATTAGCCTTCCTGTGCAGCTGAGGGAGCGAATTTACAGAGACGCTGGGCTCATTTTCGATCAGTACTTCCTGGTCGGATCCAAAGATCCCGCAGATCGCGCCCATAGCGCCCTAGCATACAACCTGCTTCAAGCTTGCCGCAAAGTTTACGCCGAAGTCATCACACTCATCTTCCACCGGAGTATGCCTATATTTGGGTGCTTCAATATTGAGCGTGGACTTCGCTTCATTCGCCAATTGCCACCTTCCACTTGTTCCCAGCTGAGAGAAGTCAGTATTCATCTCTATTGGCGGGAACCTGCCATCTTTCATGGATGGGAGCCATATTATGGTGAAGAAAACTTACCCCAATATGATCCTTGTCCCCCATTGACTCAGAGTGTCGTTGATATTTGGAAGGACACAGCAGCTCATCTATTGACCTCTATAAAGCCAAAGACTTTAAAATTGCGGTTCGTTTGCGATAAGAGTGATGGAATGGATGAATCATCAGCGGTCTTGCAGCCGTTTTACGACTTTCCTGCAGTTTTGAAGGATTGTGAGATTCGTCTTTCCCCTAATCCGGACCGAAAGACATCGATGATGGCGACGCATGCCGGCTTAATGGCCATGGAGGGCCCTCGCGCGCCTTTCCGTTACCTGGATCTGCCTGTCGAACTTCGCTATCGCATACTGGAATTCACCGATATAATTACACCTTGCAGGCAGCTCTGCTGGAATTCGGCTAGAGGATTCCACATCGGAGCCCCTGGGACCCCGGGCACGTGTGGTGATGATCCATTGTTCAATCCTAATCCAATGGAAAGCCTCCGTGGCACTCATGATCACCACGTCTGCCAGTTTTTTGGGTGCACCGAAATGAGGGACTTCCGAATGTTCACAATATGTCCTTGGATGAATGGCAGTTACTCATCAACTTGCAAGTGCTGGAGTTGTCCCCTGAGTTTACTTCTCGTTTGCCGCACCATCTATCACGAGGCCATTGATCTTCTCTATTCGTCAAATGAAATTGCCATTGTGCCAAATTATCAAGCACGACGACGGCACGGTCTGGAATTGGTTGATATCGAGACCATTCAAAACCAATTGGATGCATCAATCTTTCTGACAAACCTCAACGTGGATTTGCTTTGGCGTATCCGCTCGCTCGACATTGGTTTCCCAGTATTTCCGAAGGATTTTGACCCGCAACCATCAGATCCAATCGTGCGCGACTGGTGCGATGCTATTCAACACCTTAATCGGTCAGCAAACGTCCAGGCCTTGACAATGACAATCTCTATGGGGATGGCGGCGTATGATCACGACGAACAAGTCAGAATGATCCGCAGAGCGCAAAACGATAGAGAATCTTTTCTCAAACCACACATTATGTTCTTAAAGCCCCTAAAGGGGTTGAGCCACATGAAGCAGCTATTCATCCACCTGGATTATTTAAATCTCTGGTGTAAGAAATTGGATCTTTTCTGTTTTTGGCTCCCACCCTGTCTCGAAGCTGTGGAAATGGAATTTTGGCTGGAGAAATTGGTAATGGGAGATGAATACGACAGTTTGGCCTTGGGAAAGAATGAACGAGCACCTAGTGATTGGATTCAGGAAATCTGGTTTGAGAATCGAGGACCATATGTAGTGTAGATATTCGTCAAAATTCTACTCTTTATCAGTGGGGAGATTGGTTGCTAAATGATAGGTCACAAAAGGAAACCCGACTATAAGGTGTTTCCAAGTGTAGGACATTACTATACAGTTATCGAAACTGAGTGATAACAATCATTACTATGTGCAGAGAATAGACCGGCAAAGGCCTCATTCTTTTCTGGAGGAAAATACAAATGCGCTCAAAGGATGTTTACCCAAGAGTTCTGATGGAAGCAGTAGGTTATTTGATTAGGAAACTAAGAGTAGAAGAAGAAATGAAGAGAAGCAGTATATCTCAAAGTGAATGCAAACCTCGGTCAAGATTCGATACTATCTAAAAGAGCTCGTTGGTCTAGGCCCTAATCCGCTTTTCTCATAAGCCATATCAACCATCTTCATCTGCGCAATCGAGTCCTCCCCAGTGACCCAATGCTGGGTTTTGCGACCTCGAATCTTGTTGACAAACTGCTCGAGTTGGTGGCGGTAGGACATCCAATAGACCTCCCCAGGCAAGTCCTTTTTTCCTCCGCCCAACCAGACTCGGCAGGACACGCGAAACATGACACTTATGCAACGGATTTTGCGCTTCGATCCAATCGGCAACCTTTTGTTCATACCGGCCATTATCTGTCTGCTCCTAGCCCTTCAATGGGGTGGCACGGATTATCCCTGTAACAGCGGTCGAATCATTACGCTTTTTGTTCTCTTCGGTGTGCTCATGATTGTTTTTGTTTTTGTCCAACACCGTCAACAACACAATGCGACAGTTCCTCCGCGCATCCTCCGCATCCGATCCGTATGGTCAAGCTGCCTGTACATATTCTTCCTCGGCTCATCCTTCTATCTGATGGTGTACTATATTCCCATCTGGTTTCAAGCGGTACAGGGTGCTTCGGCCATTCAATCGGGCACTCGAAACTTGCCCGTGCCCATCAGCGTCGTTGTTCTATCGATCCTAGCTGGTGGCATTGTGACGGCAGTCGGTTACTACGCGCCGTTCATGATTCTCGGCACGATTCTAATGTCCGTGGCATCTGGCATGCTGTCCACGTTTCAGCCGCATACACACTCGCCTGCGTGGATAGGATACCAGATTCTCTTTGGCGCCGGGGTGGGACTCGGCATGCAGCAACCGTTGATGGCCATACAAAACGTGCTGTATATTAAGGACATTCCCACTGGTACCGCCATGATTACCCTTTTGCAGACGCTTGGCGGTGCCTTATTCATCAGTGTGTCCCAATCCATCTTTACTAACCAGCTTGTGAAATCAATCACTGTTCATGTCCCCGACTTGGATCCCAAGATTGTCATGAATACAGGTGTCACCAACCTCCAGAGTGCTCTTCCCTCGGCCGAATTGCCTGGCATCAAGCTCGCTTACAACGAGGCTTTGACACGAGCTTTCCTAGTTGCCACGGCTTTGTCCGCTGCCAGTGTCCTTGGCAGTGCTTTGATTCCCTGGAACCGTAAAATGATGGTGCAAGGTGAGACACGAAACCTCCAGGGTTAGGGTTGGGGTTGGGGTTATACAGCTTGCGCTGAGTGGTTCAGCCGACGACAGTCGACATTGGTAGACTTCAGTCCATATTTTAGTGGATTTCAATAATCTACAACTACTTGTAGTGCACACCTCACCACAATTCTAATGCGACTCGTATCAAAGGACCCAGCACGCATGCCAACGTGGCAGCCAAGGTTCATGGCGTCGCATCCAAAGCGGGGATGGTTGCATTGTCAAGCGAGTCGTGGTGCCGTTGAGCCGATGGCTTTGGTGGCACCCTCGCGTTTCCCTCGCCGTTTTTTCGGCCTCCCTTTTCTGGCTGGCTCGGCGCGGGCGAATATCGCACCGAGTGGCTTGCTTCGGTGATTAACCAGAAGGCCTCCTGACTGCGCCATTTCAGCCAAATCAATTAAAAGGCCTTATCTTCTTTCTTGCAAAGACATTGAATTGATTGTCGGCAACATCCCATCATCAAACAAAAAATTAAGCAAGCGTTTGAATCAACAACCCAATACAAAGAAAGTCTTTGATGATTTCAAGAGCCATGGCCCCAGTTCTAAGCGTATCCACAAAAATTGAGATCAATGCGTCGCCAGCCGCTGTTCGATCAGTAGTACGTCTTGCCGATCAAGCGACAGGCCCATCCATCACTAACAAGAACAGTTTATGGACTTTTCCCGATACCAGCAATGGCAGCCAGGCTGGAATATCCAGCCAATAGATTCAAGTAAACAGCCGCTCGAGTTGAAAGCAGGCGACCGTCTGAACGTGGCCATGGACGGCAACGTACATCGCCCAACTGTAGTAGTGAGCCGAGCCATCTATTCCAGCAATACCTCACCACTGTGCGCTAACAACAGCACTAGGAGAACTCGGCCCAGTCTTTCCAGTGGGAAGGCTCGCTGTTTGGGTTGGGCAAAGGCGTGCACCAGTTCCATTTTACTCCCAGTGAGGAGAATCCAGGAGGCACCACGTTTGTGCAAGGAGAAGATTTCCGAGGCCTGATCATAACGCTATCCTCGCCGTGGTGGAACGGCAGGAAATTCGACGTGAGTCCATGGGACAAATTTAATCTGGATCTGAAAACAGAGGCGGAGAAGTCTTCTTCGTAGAGTAGCATAGCTAATAAGTAATAATGAACCTTGAGTGTGATAAATTCATCAATTTGAACGCCAACCCGAACGGTCTCATATCGGCTTACAAGTGTCCAGAGTCGCGACCCTTGCCGCTTTCTAGAGGAACATTGATGGTGGATCAAAGAACTTTGCACAAGTAATTGCACAATTGGATAATATGTGGGGCATGGAGGTGCACAAACCCATCGCCCCAGCATATCATTGGTCGGATGAATTGTGTCTTACCCTACACAACAATCGCTATCTCATCGTTCTGAGTGGTACGAATTGACCTATAGGATGTTATAACGGAACTTCTGCCGTTATCACAAAATGTTCTTTTCCGATTGGCAGTTTGCATGCATTTCTCGGCGAAAGCGCCGAAGCGATGAGATGCTGGGTACCATCGGCATGCAAGATGGCTTGGTGGGTGTCACAGTGACTTAGTAACAAGCTACCACCAATTTGATAATGTGGTTATGCTTAGATCATTGGCTCACCTTAATACCAATAATATTTTGCCTTTGTTGTTAACTAGTTTAATTCCTTTCCATTATTCGTCGCTTCTCCACGTCATCCTACAACGCTGACAGTGACTAGCTCCAGGATGCATGCGCTCATTGCGTCACCATGATTAGCTTGCGATAGAGTTGTTACATTCCATGGCATGATCTTGACAGCTATATAAAAAGTACTGATTTTTTTTTTTAATTTCAAAATTTATCAAATATCCTCACTCTGTGCCTTGCAGTTGATGCTCTCCGTAGTGACAATTTTCCCAAGCATTTGTTGCTATCTCCACGATGCAGCCTGATATATCCCTTCGCGAGGCCCAAAGGCGTCATCAGGTTAGCCATACGAGTGATCAAAGAGAAATTGAAAGAATTTGGACATTGACTGACATTTAGTTCTTCTTCAGCCGCCAGATGAGTGGAAACTCGAGCAGGGTTTCGAACCAGCTCGGTTGGGTATCCGCAACCAAAGCAGTGCCAAAATTAGCACCGAAGTACCCAAAGTGCTTCAGACAAATGGCTCGGCGCTCGTCGTCGATGGCGACTTGGAGGACCCGGATCTCACCATCTCGGAAGAGAGGAAAGGCTGGAAGGGCTATGTCGAATGGGAAGACTACCCCGAGAAAAAAGCCAAAGCTCACCAGCGCTTTCTTCGCTATCGTTTCCCTCCTCCGCCCGAGTTCCAGCTGGAGCCCGTCCCCGCGACCAACCCTGTTCTTGAAGGCACGCGTTGGAAGCTTTGGCACAAGGCCATTGGCGGTGCCCTCTCAAATGTGCCGGAAGAGAGCTGGAAGACGGTGCTCGAGGCATGTTTTCACCCAATGGATCCATCAACGGCTGGTGGCTGACATTGTATACATACAGGAAAAGCATCCAGACATGCTGCATCTTCTCCAATTTCCGTACAATGGAGAACCACCAAAGAGTCTTCTCACCAAGAGCCCGATTACTCCCAATGAGCTTTATTTTGTGCGTAAGCATGGTGGCATACCAGACATTGACCCGGAGGTGTACGACCTGCGACTCGATGGCCTCGTAAATGACCCTAAAGCGCTTTCACTTAGCGACCTGCAGAATGAGGCTATTTTCCCTCGCACCTCCATGGTGGTCACCATTCAATGCAGCGGCACGCGACGAGTTGAGCAGATTGTCGAGTACCCAGGAGAAGGCGACGAGATGATCAACGCCCCATGGGCAGAGGGCGCAATTGGTACCGCCAAGTGGACCGGAGTCAGTCTCAAGAAGGTCATCAAGCATTGCGGTGGGCTCAAAGACGGCGGAAAGCACATTGAGCTGTACGGAGCTGAGACGTACTTTAAGGGAGGTGAATGTATGAACTACGTGGTATCTGTGCCCTGGTCCAAGGTTAAAGCCAATGAGGTGCTTTTGGCCTGGGAGATGAACGACAAGCCACTTCCCAAGATCCACGGATTTCCGCTGCGAGCCGTTGTCATGGGCTACACTGGTGCGAGAAGCGTCAAGTGGCTGTACCGAGTCAAGGTCATCGAAACGCCGAGCCGGGCGCCAGTCCAGAGCAGAGAGTATCTGTACTTTCAGCAGCAATGCGGCAAACATAACCAGCTACCGACAAGTAAGTTTCTACAATTATAGCTTCGAGTGGATTTTTGACGCGATGCATCGTGTAGTGGGCATTCAGATTCAAGAAATGCCAGTCAGCAGTGCAATCATGACGCCGTGGAACAAAGAGGTTGTTGTGCACAATGGTCAGATTGAGGTTACAGGTAAGGCGTTGCATCGCGATTTTACGGAAATACACTGCTAATTTAAACTAGGATGGGCTTATTCTGGCGGCGGCCGATGGCCAGAACGTGTAGAGCTGTCTTCCGATGGCGGCTACATCTGGTATCCCGTGCCGCTTGAGAACCTCTCCGAAAAGCACAAATTCGCGTGGAGAACTTGGACGTGTTCAGTTCCTTGCGACCACGAGGGCTGGACAGAGCTCGTTGTCCGCTGCTGGGACAACAGCCTCAATACACAACCCATGGCTGTCCGTCACAGTTGGAATTGGGGCCTTCACGTCACCAGCAGCTGTCACAGGGTCAAGGTATACAGCATCAACACGAGTCGGGAAGCGACAAGAAAAAGGCTGGAAGAGTTTGAGAAGCGTGGAGAAAGCTTCATGCCCATTACTAGACCGACCGAGTTCCGCACCATGGCCATGGAAGAATACGAAAAGGCCTGGCTCGCCATGGAGCCGAGAGACGTTGAAAATTGAGCGACTAGGGAATAATGGCCCCTCTGAAAAGTATTATTCGATTATTTGTAGCTTGACTAGAGAATACGGAATCTGGCATTGATTAAGATTAATAGCGATAATTAAGCAAGGTTGTAGACGTGGTCATGAAATCGCGGACTGCCTTGTCAGGCGCCAGCCCAAGCATGGGCATCAGATCATCAAGACTGGCGGGTGTCGTATCCGTTTCGCCAGACTCGAGGATTCGGATGCCAGCATAGTCGGCATTTCGCGTCGTGGGGTCTTGCTGCTGCCATAGCCACCAGAGGCGATCGATCTGCGCGTGGTGGAGGAAGAAGACTGGGTCTAAAGTTGACAACAAGCATTAGTGCTGACTGAAAAAAAAAAAAAGTTGGGACCCTTGATGTCGCCGCTTACCGTTGGGAGATGTTGAGGGGACCAAGTCTCCACCAACGGCCTGATGAATGGCTCCGTGGGGAATATCCTCCAGGTCGTTTGTAAATGTGGTGAAGTTTTTGGAGTTGTCCATGATGCCTGAAACCTTTCTCGGGGAGTACTGGTTCCCTTGATAGTTGCCCAAGTCTCCCGTGCCGTTGTTGAAACCGCGGTTCAAACAGTGCGGCCGTTGGTTCTTATCGTAGTACGCCACGGTGAAGTTGTTGAACGCGCCATCAAGAACGCACATGACCAGGGGATTGGGTCGCGATGGGTTCACGAAACCACCATTGAGGCCGTTCCCGCCGAATCCCCGTGTCTTGTCGGTCGAGAAGATGGGGCTTTTGGACAAATCGTCAGAGTCGAGCGTCCAGTCCCAGTAAGGCATCGAGCCTCCATAGCTGCATTCATCTCGGAGGGCTGTCTCATAAATGTGGACAAAGTATCGATGCCATGGTAGGAATTGGGCGACAAAGTGGACTGGGACTGTTAGACATTGACAACAAATAAGTGACTGCCATGAAGGACGTACTTTGGATGTTCAACTGGGAGTGGGCGTAGGGGAAATCATTGTAGCGCGACGTATTTAGCCCGATTTTTGAGGGAAGCGTGTCTAAACAGCGCACGGCGCTGATGTACTCCTCCTGGTACGTCGTCGACAGGTTTCTCCATTCAATCCTCAGGGATGCATTTGAAACCTGGCTTGGCGCCGCTACGCCAAAGCCAAGAAGCAGTGAGCAGACGCAGGCGAACGCAGCTCTCATGGCGAATTTCAATTGGATGGCACAAAAAGCAAGACAAAACCAACTTTACGTCCTTCCGTATACTTATTTCACAGTTTTATTGAGGGGTAATGCTCATCATTATTTAATAGATTCCAGAAGAAGTGGGTGCCCTTGCTCAAATCTCATTTAATTTGACACGTCCGGGTTGTCAAGGATATTTTTATCTTTAGCGTGGCGCTAGGCCTCGTATCCAACGTATTGGGCAAACTCTGTTCTGAAACTCTGGGCGAACCGCAAATTGCGCTATGTCATAGCGGCCAAGGCTCTGGCAGCCGACCCATCTCCTATGTCTGCTAATGCCTCTATAATTCATCGTTGGTCATTTATTTGTTTAGCTAATGATTGGCGCAATAGGTGTTAGTCTTGGGGTGTTTGTTTGAATGCATCATCCGTAGGTATCAAACAACGCATGTTTTCGAGTGAAATGCAATAGAAAGAGGCAGATTGAGCCTGGTTATGGTGTAACAGTACCTGAATCTCCGCACACCGGAATCATCCCGCCGAGGTTACCTGTGGTCCAACCAATCCATTCTGCCTGGTGCATGAGTTGAGTTGAGAGGGTCGTCAGTTCTCTAGGACATAGATCGCGAACGAGTTAACTTCTAGTTAGTACAAAAAACAAGCGGTCGGCTCAACCGGGTAGTCCAAGAACCAGGCCACGCCTTAAGATATCAATGCGTGAAGTAATCTTCATCACTTTAACTGTTGAAAGGCTGATAATATCAGTGGCACCTGCGACGTGATGATCGTACCAGGAGATAGAGGCGGTCATCCCCTCAGCTTGACATCTTCGAAAAAGACTGTTAATTGGATCGCTCACTGCTAGTACGGCGGTGGCTGGAAAGCTGTGTATGGCTATGCAAACAGATAGATATATTAATCCAACTTCCAGTAGCCAGTTAAGTTGAGTATATCTATTTATTGAAAGTGTAACACAAGAACTACTCGAAAACGTCACCATCCCACACAAGCATGCGGTCTAATTGGGGGGCAAAAATACCAGTATTCATTAGTCAATCAATGTTTGAAGATTAGTATCAATGTCAGTAGGCTAAATATACGAGCTAGAGTCAATGAAGTGACCGGGCTGAGGCCGAACGATCACTGTAACACACGAGCTTTCGTATGCACTTGGAACCATGGGTATTTGATATTATCATAACGCTGAATATAAAAGTCAAAAGACAGTATGTGATATAACAGTACATAGGATGAAACCTGAATGTCAATCATGTCACATACTGGTTGACTAGCACGGTCTATGTGACTTTCCTTGGGTGGTTCAGTCTCACCCGTAATAAGCGGGATATGTCAGACAACACAATTTAGCGTCGCAGTAAGCGGCCCGGCCCTAATCTCTCGTGTCGCGATTTGCTTTTTATAGTGCAGAAATGGGCTCGTTCGAGGCCTTCTTATTCGCCCGAGTGACGGAAATCCCCATTTCTGTCTCGGACACACATGAGTATGGTAGACACTGTGACTGCTGCTGTGCATGTAATCATGGAGGACAAAAAGTAGACTTGTGGGGAAACCAATAAATTCTTCTTGGTCCCATGGATGAATTTCGCTGGAAAGCACATGTGATTTTATTACTTGCGTCCCATTCTCTATCAATATATACCAGCTTCTCTCTCTAATACTCTAAAGCCCTTCGAACAATCCCGCACCATGAACAGCATCATGGACAGCATACTGAGTAACACACACTCGGAGGATATAGTCGTCGTAATGATGTCTTCCTCCGAGATCAATGAGGTCCGGCGGTTCCTTTTTACGACGTACCACAAGATAGAAGGCTGGAACCCAAGCCCGGACGATCCCGCAGGTTTTCGGCTGAGCGGAAATCTCTTTTCAGACAATCGAGACCATCTTTGCACTCATTTTGTGGCACGAGCAGGCGGGAAGTTGGTTGGATGCATCCGAGCCAGCCCGCGCCTTGACGGGAAGTTTGAAACTCAACTATACGACGAGAACAACAGCGAGCGCGACTACGCTGCTTTTGACATGGAGATTTCCCGACTGAGCGTTTTGCCTTCCCACAAACATACAGAGGTCGGGCTGCTCCTGCTGAAGGCTGTCATTGAATGGGGGACGAACAACAACTTGCGGCTCTTCACTGCCACGGCGAACCCGAGACTGAGGAACTATTATCAATCGCTCGGCAGCCGCATTGCCACGGGATTTAAACCTTTTTGTTACTACAAGGAGAAGCAGTTGGCAACCATTATGTGCCAGCATGACGTTGAGGACCAAAGAGCAGGATTGGCCGTCCTTGAAGCCTGCATCAACAAAAAGGTTAGCGATTTTTGTTTGGAGAGACATAGGGCCATTTGAAGAAAGTTTTATCTAACCAATGCAATAGCAAAAACTTGCGAGAATTTGACGGCCGGGTGCGTAATCAAATGACTCGGTTTGTTGGATGGACAAATAATGCTGGGCGGATATGAGTACGTTTTTTCTTTTGGGCTTTCCCCTCGAACTGGGGACAGCCTGCCACGCAATAGAGACCAGCTATAATATAATTAGGAATTTACTTCTATCATACCTATCTCGTGTAGTTCCTGAGAACAATGAGCGAACTAAAGGATAAAGCGGACTGGTAGCGTCGATAACGTTCAAACATCTGACTAACCAAATGATTGGAGTTTAATTAATTGTCGCACGCATTACTTGCAATCACATCTATCACTTATTGTCTCATTTTTTACCGACTGTTGGGCTGATGATTGATTTTCACGACTCACATTTATCACAGCTTGTCACATTTAACGGGAGCTATTGGCGTCCGATAGAAAGAACGTTTGAGGTACACGTACTCCCGTATTTGCGCCATTATTATATCGCCAGGCACCAAGACAGGAACAATCTCGATTTAGGCATGGGCGAGCATAATGTTTGACGGCAGTGATGGTAACCAACCCGGGACTGGCATGTTGGAATACGACTCAAACAGCCACGGCATATTTAACTCTAGTGGCAACACTGGTAGCACCCCGGCCAAACAGTTGCTAAATATTTCTGGGTATATCAAAGCTTTGAATTCAATTCCCGACTCATTATTCTTTTCAAGCATGTATTTCTAGCTTTTGTACGGCATGTTGTGCATTTCAAATTGCCCCATACTCCTGCAACAACTTAACTACCCCTCGATGGCGGTTCAATGAAGCGATCTCTAGAGCGCTGCCCTGACTTCCGCCCTGGATATTGGGATCGGCTTTATTTTCCAGCAGCAGCCTGACAACTTTCTTGTCGCCCCTAGAGGAAGCCGCCTGCAGTGCCGTACCATAGTCTCCCGACACTGCGTTGACGTCGGCTCCGGCTTCTATCAATAGCTTGACTGTCATGGGAGCATGAGGAACGGCTGAAGCCGCACAGAGCGCATTGCCGTACTTGCCGCCCTGCGCATTAACTTGGGCTCCATGGGTCAGCAACAATTTCACCAGCCGCTGGTTTCCACGCAATGAGGCGGCTTGGAGCGCGTTGCCGTACTCTCCTCCCTGTAAGTTAGGATTGGCCCCATTCAGAAGCAGCAGCCCTACCATCTCTTCATCTCGCCAATCCTCTGCCTCTTCATCTCCCCAATCCTCTGCCTCTTCATCTCCCCAATCCTCTGCTTCAAAAATATTCTCTCGCCCATTATCTGTGCGGTAGCAGGCAGCTTGTAGTGCACTGCCATAATATCCGCCTTGTAAATTGACCTTGGCGCCGCTTTCAATCAGTAGTTGCACAATTGACTCGATTTTTCGATGGCAAGCCGTTTGAAGCGCATTGCCGTACTCTCCACCAGGCGCATCTGGGTTTGCACCCGCCTCCAGCAATAGCTCCACCACATTTGTGGCACCTGTCTCATCGAAATCATTTCCTTCCTCTTCATTGACTGCGGCGCACATTGCGTTGCCGTATTTTCCGCCCTGTGCGTTGGGATCGCCGCCGGCTTCCAGCAGCACATCCACTATCCAGGCATGTTTTGCATGGGCAGCGGCCTGAAGCGCATTGCCATACATTCCACCCTGTGCGTTCACGTTGACACCAGCTTCGAGCAACAGATTTACTATTTTTCCACAAGCCCAAGGCCGATGACAGGCGGCTTGCAGAGCGTTGCTATACCGTTTACTAGGCGCGTTGATATCTGCACCCTTTTGCAAAAGCCGCTTCACTACTCGGATGGTGCAGGAATGACAAGCTGCTTGTAGAAAATTGCCGTGCTCTGCATCCTCAATGTCAATTTCAGCACCGGCATCGAGAAGCCGCATTGCCACCTGGTTCCGGCCTTGGACTAAAGCAGCCTGCATTGCTGTTTGATGGGAGCCACCGTGCGTGTTTGGGTCGGCGCTGGCTTGCAGTAGCAGATCTACCACTTGTTCGCTGCCACTGCAGGAAGCCGCTTGAAGCGCGTTGCCATGAACCCCACCTTTTGCGTTTGGGTCGGCGCCGGCTTGTAGTAGCAGTTTCACGACCAGTCTGTTGCCATTGAAGGAAGCCGCTTGAAGCGCATTGCCGTACTTCCCACCTTGAGCATTGACATCAACACCTGCCTTAAGAAGAAGCTTTACTATTTGGAACTGATTTCTCCATAAGTTCGCTTGCAATGAAGTTTCACTTTCTTTTTCGAATTCTTCGCTGGAGCTCGAGTCGTTGTCTTCTGAATATTCCATATAGCTTTGCGCCCAAGGGTTTCCACGTATTGCACAACAGGCTGCTTGGAGTGCATTTCCAAAGTGACCTCCTTGCGCGTCAACATCAGCATTTGCGTCCAATAGAATTTCCACCGCTCCTTTATTTCCCCGATGGCACGCCGCTTGCAGCGCCGTCCCATACTTACCACCCTGCATGTTCACGTTTACTTCCCTTTTCAGGAGCATTTTGATGGTTTGCACGTCCCCCCAACAACAGGCGGCTTGGAGCGCATTTCCAAATAACCCTTTGCGTGGGTTGATTTCTGCCCCTTTGTCAAGTAGCAATTTTGCCACGCCTTCCTCACCCGCTTGTAGAGCTAATTGCAGAGGAGGCTCCTCTTCGCTTTCTGCGTTTGGGTCTGCTCCGTACTCTAGAAGCAAAGTAACGATTGATTCATCTCCTTCTTGACAAGCCATCTGCAGGGCATTGCCATTGTGGCTCCCCTCTGTCATCAATCTGACCGCCTGATTTGGATTGGCGCCTGCGTCGAGTAAGAGCTTGACTAATGCGCTTCTCCTCTTGGGATCCTTTGCCTTTCTCATCATCCTCTGCCTCGTGTTGTAATATTTCCGCACGACGGCTGCACAAAGTGCAGATCCATACCTTCCACCCAGAGCATGTACATTAGCACCAGCATCTATTAACCTCCGCACCACCGACTCATGGCCCATGGCGCAAGCAGCCTGCAGAGCATTGTTGTAATATCCTCCCGTCGCGTTGACGTCGGCACCTGATGCGATCAATAGCTTAGCTATCTCGTCCCTCCCCGCATCTTCCGCACAAGTTGCATAGAGTGCCGTGCAAAGCTGTACTTCATCACAACCTTCATATGTATTCAAGCCAGCCCTTGCTTCCACAATTTGCTCGTCAACATCAACACCAGCATCAAGCATGAGTTTTGCTACCAATTCATGACCGAGGGTACAAGCAGCGTTGAAGGCACTGCCAAACTGCCCGCCCTTTGCATTGATATCTGATCCAGCCTCGAGCAACAGCTCTACCACTCGGGCGTGACCTTTTGAAGCGGCGGCTTGGAGCGCATTGCCATAGTTTTCGCCCGGTGCATTCGGATCGGCACCTGCGTCAAGAAGTAATTTTGCTATCCGCCCACGAATTTCCATGTTTCTGTCGGAAGAATACCGTTTCTTTCCGTTTGAGACTGCATATAGAACATTGTTGCCTTGTGTATTGACATTGGCACCAGCCTTAATTAAAAGCTTGACTATTGACTCAGAACCGTTTTGAGAAGCCCTGTAAAGCGCTGTGCGATGACTTTCCTGTTTTAAGGAAGACACATCGTAGGGTGTTTCATTTTTCAGAGCATTTGGATCTGCGCCTGCGTCAATCAATAATTCGGCGATGCTCTCGTGACCTTGTGATGCTGCTGCCTGGAGCGCAGGTCCATAATGTCCACCGCTGGCGTTCACATCCGCTCCTGTCTCGATAAGTAACCTGACTATGCGCTCATGTCCTTGCGATGATGCTGCCTGTAGTGCGGTCTCGTATTTACCGCCCCTGGCATTCACGCTCGCACCAGCCTCTAACAGAATCTTCACTTCGGCTGCTCCACCCTGGAAAGATGCTGCGTGAAGGGGGCTGCCGTATTCTCCCACCAGTGCGTTAACATCTGCCCCTGCCTCAATCAAAAGCTGCGCAGTTTGACTGTGGCCGTTTGCCAATGCTGCATGGAGTGGTCTGCTTGGTGTCCCGATTTTTGGAGTATATCCATAATCACCTGACCTTTTACCTTCTGTATTTGGGTTAGAGCCTCCTTCTAGGAGCATCTTCACTACCCGGTGATGGCCTTTAGAAGATGCCACCTGAAGCGCAAAGCCTGCTTCCCCGCCTTGAGCGTTAGGGTCGGCGCCCGCCTTGAGCAATATCACGACAATGCGATGATGATTATTTGATGATGCTCCATAGAGCGGGGTTTCGGAACATTGGTGTGACAGTGGTGCGGTTTGGCCTTCGACATTCGCCCCAGCAGCAAGCAGCAGTTCCACCACCAGTTCGTGACCGTGAGACGAGGCCACATGCAGAGGGCTCTTTTCTGTTTGGTAGTTTGGCACAGGGTTGGGGTCAGCGCCAGCTTTCAGCAGTGCCTTGACTACTGTCACGTAACCGGTTGCGCAAGCGTACTGTAGTGGTGTACCGAACGCCCCCTTGTTTGTGTTGACGTCGGCATCGGCCTCCAGCAATTCTTTTACCACCAGCTCGTACTTACCGGATAACGCGATTTCCAGGGGAGTACAATAGCATGCGCCACAGTCATTTACTTGTGCTCCGGCCTGAATCAGAATTTTCACAATCTGGTCATGCCCACACCGAGCAGCGTTGTGTAACGGGCCATCTTGACCTCGGCGTCGGTGGTTTGCATCTGCGCCTGCTTTGAGCAATAACTGCACTATCGATTTGCTGCCCCCAAGTGCGGCAGCGCATAATGGGCTCTTAAATTTGTCATCGTAACTAACCCCCGAAATGGGGCTGGCTCCTTTATCTAGCAGAAATCTGACGATTCCCAGGTGTCCAATCGCGCAAGCTGCAATGAGCGGGTTACTCGTTCCTCTGAGGTTTGTCATATTGATATCAGCCCCATTTGCGACTAGTAGCCTAACGCTCTGCTCATCTCCTTGTTCTGAGGCGAGATTGAGTGGGGTGTCACCCTGAAGGGTTGAGGTATTGGCATTGGCACCCGCATCTAGCAAAAGCTCCACTGCCCATCCATAACTTGACCGACAGGCCGCATGGAGTGCCGTGTCTGAATCCAACGCGATTGGTTGCATATTGACGTCAGCACCTGCTTGGAGAAGCATTTCAAAAATCAATTTCTGTTCTTGACCTAAAGTTGATTCTTTCTGCCGATGAAAATTCCGACGATCTGCCACCCTGAGGGCGGCACGGAGTGCAGTGCCGTAATGTCCGCCTGGCGCGTTGACTTGTGCGCCAGCTTCAAGCAGCGCCTTCACCACGGCTGTTGCAGCCGCGGCTGATGCAGCCTGCAATGCGTTGCCTTTGCCGTCTTTAGAGTTGGCTCCGGCGTTGATATTCGCGCCTCTTTCGATCAATAGCCTGACAATCTGCAAATGGCCTCCTTCAGACGCGGCTTGTAGTGCTGTACCGTTTGTCTTGTGATAATTTTCACGGCCACTGGGAGTTCCACCACCAATATTTTGGGCGTTGACATCAGCGCCATGATCGAGCAAGAACTACACTACCTTCTCTTGGCCCACCGAGCACGCGGCTTGAAGTGGGGTGCCGTACCTTTGGCATCCTGTCCTTACATTCGCACCTCTTTCAACTAACAACTCCACAACTGGGAAATGGCCGCGTGCCGAAGCCTGATGGAGTGCAGTACTACTGCCACACCAATTATATCCAGACCACCTATTAACCTTCGCGTTATTATCAAGCAGCAACCGGACAATGTCGGTGTGTCCATTTGCCGAAGCTGCGTGGAGGGCAGTGTCATTTCTGTTTGATTCTTTGTACCCTGTATCAGCATGAGCGCCATTATCAAGCAACAACTGAACAATTTCAGCGTGTCCGTTGGCTGAAGCTGCGCGGACTGCTGCCTCATTTACATGAGCACCGGCTGCGAGTAACAGGCGCGCGATTTGCTCGTGGCCCTCTGACGACGCTACCTGTAATGGTGATTCGTATTTCCAATCTTTCGAGTTGACCTCTGCGCCTTTATCAAGAAGTAGGCGTGTGATGTGCTCATTTCCTCCAGATGCGGCTGCCTGGAGCAGTGTATACCGCTCGTTGCCTCTCATGTTGATATCGTAATCTCTCTCTAGCAGAAGCTTTACCATCTGTTCGCTTCCCTTGAAACAAAATGCTTGTAGCGCAGTACCATAAACCTTAGCCCCCTGATCAAGAAGTAAGGATACAATACCTCCATACCCACCTTCCGCGGCGGCCTGGACAGCGCAATGCAGTGACCCTCCCTTCGCGTTGACGTCAGCTCCTGACTGTAGCAACAGCCTCACCAACCTTTCATCCCCCTTCGACGAAGCTACCATTAGTGCAGTGCCCTTTTCCCACTGCAAGTCTACTTCAGCACCGCTTTGCAGAAGTAGATCTACTATCTTGATATGTCCGTATTGTGCGGCGATTCCCAAAGTAGTAGCTCGTCCCGTGCCGGGTCCACCGGGTATGTGAATATTGGCACCTTTCTTGATAAGTAGCTTTACGAGTTCTAAGTGGCCATTTTGACAAGCTACGAAGAGATGGTTGTTGTCCTCGCTGCTTTGGCCGTGTATATCAGCACCCTTGTAGATAAGATCGGAGGCCACATGCGTGAGACCTGCTAATGACGCATAATGTAAAGGTGGCACCATTTCGTACCACATAGGGGGCAGCCTCCAGGGCTTATCCGGATTGTACAGCTTTTTCCACAATGACATAGTCTCCTGCCCTAGGAGAAAGTCCACAACCGCTTTTTTTACCGGCGGGAGTATGTCGGAGACACTCGCATGCCCCAGCCAGTAACGCGAAGCATATCCAACCATCCAATATTTATCATTTGGCTCTTCTGCTTCTTCGCTTATTTGGGTAAGGTACGACAAGCATGTCAAGGCCATTGAACCCCGGGTAGTAACAGGATTGGCGATGTCACCAAAGGCCTTAGCCGTATCTTGAAATTGGATGTCGAGAGCGTGGTTTCCGAGCGAGAGCAAGAATTCCCTAACCGTGGCATGTGCAAGCTGAACTGCTTCGACAGTGTCCTCGGTGTTATCTTCCTTCAACGCCGTCCGAGTTACTAAGTGTGGGCAGATGTCCCACATCTCCTGGAGGTTCCATATTCTTCGATCCATCTCAAAGACGGGATGCCGGGAACAGTCAACAGTAACTGCGTCCACCAGCTCTTTAGGTGTCAAGGGTCTCTCGGAATAAACGAGGAACTGTAGAATCCGCATCGCAGTACCTCTGTGGATTTCCCTGATTTCCCGCAAAGCTCGCGCGTATACTTGTTCCAATGTTGTGGGTAGCATGATCTGGGCTTTTTCAAGTTCGGCCTTATTTACACAATCCTGTATAACGTCAAGTTGACATGCTGCCAGTCTGAACCTGTGAAATCTGTTAGTCGCTCATCGTCGCGGTTATCATTGGCATGAAAGTCGTCTTACATTCCATTTGCCTTTTCTACGATAGCTGTCTCGATGGCTTCTAAAATATCTTTTGGGCGGTTATGCTGTTTCAGTTTTTCGCTTTCACGCAGTCTACTTTGAACATATGTTCTGATGTCGTTGTTCACAAGGGCTGGAGCAACGTCAATGACATCCAGGCAAGACTCGAGAGTTATTCGAAGCATTCTCTCATCCCGGCTAGTGACTAAAAGACGCAAACTTTCCAACGGGGATGTTGAAATATTCTTGATCCAGTCGAGCAGCTCTAGTTTCACCGCGTCAGGTGTAGTTGTAGAGTGCCTGTTTTCGCTTCGGAGAGAGCCGCATTCGTCAAGGGCATCGATTATAACATAAGTCCCTTTGTTGGCAAAATCTATCATCTCATTAAAAGTAGATCTCAACTCGCCAGTAGATGGTTGTTTCTTTCCTTCATCGCAACCCTCTGCAAACAAGTCGTCGAGAGGCTTTTGACAGGTTTTGCATGCCGAGTAAAGTTGTGATACAAGTGATCTTAGTAATTGGTCAAGAGACTGCTTGTCCGCGTTGTCGAAGTTGAAAAAGAAATAAAGAACAAAGCAATCGGACTTGCCGGCATTCCCGGCTAAGAGTTTGTTGATAATGCTAGAGCTTAAGATGGTTTTACCACTCCCAGCGATCCCATGAAGCCATATACCGCGGCAGGACCCATCTGTCAACTTGCTAAATTGATTACCTTCTAGAAACCATAAGCCAGTTCCTTTCTGGTAGTGTCGTGATGCAGATCTCAAATTAACTGTCGGATCAGCAGCTGAAAGCCATTTCTTCATCTTCTCTGACACTAGATTGTTTTGAAGACTAGCGACTCGCGAGTCGACTTTGACAAATGTCAGTAACTGTCTGGAATTCGAAAATAGACAGACGAACCTTTCTGTAACTGCTCTGTTCCAACTGTTAGATACTAAAAGTTTTCAAAGTTCCGATTTGAAATTGCCTTGATTCCACTTACCGGAAATAGCATCCAAGATACTCCTCTCTTCTTCAATCTGACTGGGCGGGATGCGAAGTAAAATATCTTTGGCGTAGGCCGCTGCCGTCATGGCGGCATAACCTTCCCACGCTTTGTTATTATGACCGTCCGCATAATGGCAAATGCCTCGAATAATAAGACATGGGAAGTGGTTAACGAGCCCACCCGCTTCCGTCTCAAAACATAGGATTTCTTTTTCAATTGCAAGTTTGTCTCGCATACGCGCATCTTTTATGATTTGATTTGCCGAACCAATGCAGCCATAATGAACCGCTGGATCGTCTGCTTCTTGCTCAGCCCTTGATGGCCGGGATACCAAATGAGAAGGATCGTGGCCGCAGACCTCGCAATTGGATTCTGCATCTGCAGCGTGCAAGTGCCCAACTTGATATAGCCTGTCACTACTTGGATTTGGCCGTTGATACCTTCTCTTCAATCTTGGTTTTTTCTGAAGGGCGTCGTCGATACATTTCTGAATTTGGTGACCAGACATCTCATATTGACACTTGAGCCCATTCACTGCGGCCCTGAGCACCCTTGGGGGAGGGCTTGTCACCGCAGTACATACCAAATTTTGATCTTGGATAAACTTTCCAAAATCATATTGAAGCAAAGCACTTTTCCCTTGCTGAGGAACGCCCACAACGACATCGCCTAGACGAATGTCGCGCTTTGGTCTTGGCGCACCCCCACCAATGCCGACCGTTAGTCCAATTCTGATCTGGGGAAAGCTATGAAGCATATCGCTAGCGACGCTAGCTGCAGCTGGCAATCCGCGTTCGCCAAATGGTAAGACGGCGATGACCACGTTGTGTTTGCCCATTTTGCCTAATGCGTAGTCGTTATTATCATTTGGCGACAACTTCTCTGGAGGTTCATGTGTCTCGTCGAGAAAGGCTTGCGCTGCGACATATTCGGTCTCGAAGGCGCACACCCAACCCACTATATAGTCGTTGGGGTCCGACATGCTGATGTAATCGAGCTAAAGCTTGGTGGTTTTGATGAATGAGATGTTGCTTTCTTAGACAAACACGCTCAACAGTTGCGGTGTTTCTGACAGTTGATCCAAGAAGGTAGAACCAGAAGGAGAGTGCGAACAACCCAGGTGTCATCTTCGCAGATTTTACCCCTCATCTTTGCCTGCGGCCCGTTTGCGGCCTCTGGACGCCTAACAAAGATGTCAGGCTGCATATTGGAAGGCTACCATTCAGACCAGATTTCCGGACGAAAGTTGGTCCGAACCTGCGAGTGATATTACTTTAATCCTATACATCTGTGCCCCTCTCGCTTGAGAAGTTGTTTCTCACTAGGAGAGCATATTCAATAACATCGTTTACTCCTATCCCTTTGAGTGCCGTAAGCCTGCACTCAAGTACTTAGCCAAGTAGTTCACAGGCTGCAACCTTCTTATTTGGAATTGTATAGCTTTATTTCAGGGTATATAATACTACTATGATTCGGAGTTATTTTATTTACCTAAATTTATAATAGGTTTTATAATTTTATCTTTTTTTTGCTATGTTTGAAGTGAGGCACCTTGATGCAGGCTTACACCACTCAAAGGGATACATATGGCTCTCAAGAGCAAATGGCAATGAAGCTGCCGGGTACCAGATAATGTCGTAGGACCATATATTGGCCTTTTTTTCCCTGCGCCGCATCATGGGCGTCGATGCATACGGCAATGCTTGATTATTCTGCAATCACCGTAAAGCTGATGTTTTCATCCCGAGACCCACCCGAAACACCAGCTCGTCTTTTTGGGCTGCTCGCATCAGTTCCCAGTCTCCACACTCAACATGCAGGGTTCTAAACGAAGATTCCTTTGCTGACTAAGATCAGCGCTAGACTGAATTGAAGTCAGTCCATTTTGATTCTCAAACAAGTTAGCCTTGATCAGAATGCTGTTGGGTGAAGGCATACCTTGGCTTGCAGTAGTCATCAATTAGTCAGTGGGTTGTAGCCAGACACCTGGTTCCAATGTCCAACGAGATACCCGGCCTGGTTCCCACAGCACTTCCCTCTGTAGTTGTCGCCGACGCTGTGCTAGGCCCACGTTATCACATCCAGCAAGGGTACAAGATTGTGACCAAATGTGCTTAGCTTCGCCGCTTTTCCCGCACGCTGGTGCACAATTGGATGATACTAGAATGGTCCGATAGAATACATGATGGCTACCAAGCTATTTTTTCAGCTCGTGCGTAGCCACCGGATGATTGTAAGATGAACCAACAGAAGACCCGTACGACGCAAGACTCAGCCAAACAGAGTGAACGGAACGGCCCGTACCTGGCAAACGGATGTTTTCACGGTGGATGTTGGGGCATTGATCATGCATTGCGCAGATCAAAACTGGGATAGTGCAACATGAGCATTCCAAATACCTGGTATTGAATGGACGCTAAGAACATGGTGGTTAGTTGTCGAAGATTGAAGAGCCACTATGAAAAGGGTCGCTGGAGCCCTCCCAACCAAGCGCCGCCGTCATGCATGTCCATGTTGCCTCCCACGACTGAACACAATCAGCCCATTCTCTGTGTCTCTTTGGATACTTATCTTGCTTTACTCATATCACTGAACCACGATATTATCTTCTCCTCTCTTTCGCATCGCTTGCCAAGATGCCCCATTCAGACAAAAATGCTGGGGCAACTATCTACACGCCCCTGATGCTCTTTGCGTACGACTGGATTGTCCTATTTTTGACAAACCGCTTTGTGTGGAAGTGCTCTACGGAAGATGTTCTTCTCCCACTGTTCCGATCCACGCTGAGCGACAAGCATCTCGACATTGGCGTCGGGACAGGATATTACCTGGCCCACTCCGGTAAAGGCTCAAGCTGCAAGGAGATAACGCTTGTTGACCTGAACCAAAACTCTCTCAGCGCGGCTAAGCAGAGGATTCAGGCGTCCCTCCCAGAGAAGACACTGGACATCAAGGAAGTCATTGCTGACGCGACTGAACCGCTTCCTTTGCCACCATCTGAGAAGTTCAAATCCATCAGCCTCTTCTATCTGCTCCATTGCATACCTGGCCCAGTGGAGAGGAAGAACCGTGTCTTTGACAACATCCGGCCGCATCTTGCTGAAGATGGTGTCGTGATCGGAGCAACGGTGCTCGGCAGGAGTCGACCTATGAATTTCATGGCGGGAATATTGATGCGAACCTACAATAAGAAGAGGATCATGGACAATTGGGATGATTCGGTTGAGGGGTTTGAGGAAGGGCTGAAGCGAAACTTTGAGGAGGTACAAGTTTGGGTTGAGGGCAGGGCTATGCTATTCAAGGCAGGAAAGCCCAAGCAGTAGAAACTAGGAAGCAATCAACCGCGTATTGGAATACGAAAGGAAGGAATCTACGTATCGATCTGAAATCTTCACTATTCTACTATTTGCCAACTCTTACTTGCAACGTTTATTGTTATTGAGCCTCAAAAGCCTCACTTTTCATCTGAAGGGGGTATCTGAATCGTAGCCCGATTTCAAGAAAAGCCCTCGCGCAAACAAGCCCAGCAGTCAGGCTACGCTTGGGGCGCCACTGTCACACCATCAGTTCCACTTGTCCGAAATGCCTACTTCTGTCGTTCCGCAATGTCAGCCGTGGCGTTTTCTAGGACTCGTGATGCACATTGATTGAAAATCGCCTGACATACCACAGCCGAGCTGACGGCGGTTCATGGGAACAATTTCAGTCTAGCGTTGTGCTCTCATCCCCCAAACATATCTTGGCCATCTTCAAAACCTGCATTATTCACCTAAAACAGTCCCTATTAATCATGGGCACGACACGTAATTGAAAAGGATTCGTTACCGACTGTGTGGTAATCCTGTTGATCCTAGGTTTAGCTCGGATACACGCGGCAGGCAGGCCCAAGCTCGTGGTTCCGTGATCCACTCTGAACCAACAGGCTGTGGTTTCGGCTCGATCGTGAGTTCGTCAATATTTAGCAGTTTGGGGCGGCCGCAAGTGGACTAGATGGACTTGGAAAAATGTGGAGATGGACCGCCATTCACGAATGCTGCAGCCTTAGATCGGGTCGTTTTAGCTCCACCGTTCGTTGCGCATTGTCGTTGCTGCTGTTGGTTGTCACAATTGTATGCAGCTAGCACCGCGTGCTGGTATCCGCGTTGAAAGTGCAATCAAGCCCTCATCGGAAGCCGCTATGATGTCTGCCGGCGGCAACTTCCCATCAAGCCGGTTCGAGAGTGTGTTCATGGAGGAACTACTCCGCATCTTGGTTGCCGCATCAGGAACAATACCGACTGATGGTGAAATATTATTAAATAGCATACTCCCTTCAGCATGATTAATGATTAATCATTTCATCAACCTTTATCATTTCCATTTTAATCATCTTCTCTCAGTCATGCCCTCTTTACACTCCTCCAGCGAGCCCATTGCCATCGTTGGTAGTGCGTGCAGATTCGCGGGAGGTGTAACATCCCCATCAAAACTCTGGACCCTTTTAAAGGACCCTAAAGATGTTCTTAGTAAAGTCCCGGACAGCAGGTTCAATGTTGACGGGTTTTATCATCAGAACCACTCTCATCATGGCCATCTCAATGTGAAGCACGCTTACATGATCGACCAAGATCCAAGCGTCTTTGATGCAGAGTTCTTTGGCATCAATGCCATGGAGAGCAGAGCCATGGACCCTCAACAACGACAGCTACTTGAAGTTGTTTATGAGTCCATAGAGGCGGCAGGCATGACCATGGAAGGTTTGCGAGGCACTGACACATCAGTCTATGCCGGAGTCATGTGTGGTGATTACGAGGCAATGACATTCAGAGATCTTGACTTCATACCTACATATGCCGCGAGTGGATTCTCACGCTCTATCCTTTCGAACAGAATATCTTATTTCTTCGACTGGCATGGCCCTTCAATGACTTTGGACACAGCCTGCTCGTCAAGCATGGTTGCTCTTCATCAAGCAGTTCTGGGCCTTCGGGCAAGAGAATCTCGGATGGCCGTGGTTTGTGGTTCTAACCTAATCCTTGGACCGGAGCATTTCATTATTGAGAGCAATCTCAAAATGCTGTCCCCAGAGGGACGCAGCCGTATGTGGGATAAAGACGCGAATGGTTGTAAGTATAGCACTTGATTGAGCATGCTCCGTTACTAAATCGTTCCAGATGCTCGTGGAGAAGGAGTCGCTGCTGTTGTATTAAAAACTCTCAGCTCGGCTATCAGGGATGGAGATGACATCTTTTGCTTGATCCGAGAGACTGGCGTTGGCCAAGACGGTGCCACCCCAGGCTTGACCATGCCCAGCGCCATGGCACAGCGTGGGTTGATTCAGAAGACCTATGCTCGAGCTGGACTTGACATATCTTCACCCGAAGATAGGCCTCAATATTTCGAGGCCCATGGTACCGGAACGTCCGCAGGCGATCGGGTTGAGAGTGAAGCCATCCATACAGCATTTTTCCACGATCAAGACCTGACTAAAGGCGATCACCCCTTGTACGTTGGCTCCATCAAAACGATTCTCGGTCATACAGAGGGTACAGCTGGGATTGCCGGGCTCCTCAGAACAGCATTGGCTATCAAACACTCCACGATCCCACCAAACCTTTTATTCAACAACCTCAGTCCATCGGTCGCGCCTTTTTACCACAATCTCGAAATTGTGCGTGCGGCGCAACCATGGCCTGATGTACTACCATCACAACCCCGGCGAGCCAGCGTCAATAGTTTTGGCTTTGGAGGCACCAACGCACATGTCATCCTGGAGAGCTACGAAGCTCCAGCGGATGCTCCCCCAATGGATGAGTTACCTCTATTCACACCCTTTGTCTTCTCTGCCTTTTCCAATAGCAGTTTGAGAGCCAATTTGGAGGCCTATGCGTCCTATCTCAGTCACGAACCAGACTTGACCGAGCATGATTTGGCCTACACGCTCCGTCAACGGCGATCCATACTCGCATACAAAATCGCGTTTCCAGCATCCTCGCTGGGAGATTTGAAAGACAACATTATTTCGAGACTTAGGAACCAAGACAGTGCCCTCGGTAACAGGACATTGTCGAAAACCGGTCAAGCTTGTCACATCCTGGGCGTTTTTACGGGCCAGGGTGCCCAATATGCTCGCATGGGAGCTGAGTTGATTCAAAAATCTCCATTTGCCCAGATGATAATCGACAAGCTGGAATCATATTTGTCTCAACTTCCTGTTGAAGATCGTCCGAATTGGTCGCTCAAGGCTGAATTGCTGCAGGATGCCGCAGCATCTCGCATCAAGGACGCGATGATCTCACAGCCTGCTTGTACGGCTATTCAGATATTGCTGGTTGATATTCTCAGGGAATCAGGCATAGATTTTCATACAGTCGTTGGCCATTCTTCCGGTGAGATTGCTGCAGCGTATGCGGCAGGATATCTCACGGCCCGCGATGCAATGTATATTGCCTATTACCGTGGGTTTCATTCCGACAAGGCCAAGAGCCCCAATGGAAACATCAAGGGCTCAATGTTGGCTATTGGGGCCACGATGAAAGATGCTCAAAAGATTTGCGACAGTCAAGAGTTCACTGGGCGTATTAACATTGCGGCCATCAACTCTTTCTCTAGCATTACATTGTCGGGCGATGAGGATGCTATCCAAACACTGAAAGCGACATTGGACGAGGAGAAGACGTTCAATCGCGCATTGAGAGTCGATAAGGCATACCATTCTAGGCACATGGCACCATGCTTTGGTCCTTATGTCAACTCGCTGCGACGTGTTGGCGTTACGGCTTTGCAGCCATCACACCCTCGATGTGCATGGATTTCCAGCGTCTACAGCGGAAAGCTAGTTGACCAGCAGCTCGAGCTCAGTGACCTCTATTGGGCACAGAACTTGACTAAGCCAGTCTTATTTTCTCAAGCAATTGCTGCTGCGATATCTACAGCAACTTTATTTAGCCTGGCACTCGAAGTTGGGCCTCACCCTGCTCTACAAGCACCTGCTAGCCAAACGATTCAAGAGTCGATGAGTAAGAAGATCCCATATCAGGGCGTCTTATCACGGAATACCAGCTCCATAGAGGGGCTCTCTTCCTGTTTAGGGGTGCTCTGGTCATACCTGGGAAAGGATGTTGTGAATCTACAGACATGCGAGATTACCCTTTCGGGTCAGAAGCAAGCGAAATTCTCCCTTGTCCATGATCTTCCTTCATACCAGTGGAACCATGACACGAGCTACTGGCACGAGTCGCACAGATCAAAGAAAATACGCCTCCGACAAGGGCCCTTTCACCCATTACTCGGTCACGTCTCGCCAGATAGCGCACCAGAGCATTTGAGCTGGAAAAATGTCCTAAAGCCGACTGAGATCGGATGGTTGAATGGTCACCGGCTGCAAGGCCAGACTGTGTTTCCTGCATCAGGATACGTTTCCACAGCATTGGAAGCTGCAAAATCTTTAAAGTCAGACAAAGGAACCATTCGCCTGATTGAACTTCGAGACTTTCACATCCACAAGGCGATGACGTTTGAAGGAGATGATACATCAATCGAGGTTTTGATAGAGCTTTCCAAGCCATCATTCTCATCGCCAACGGAGGTTACCGCTCGGTTTTCTTACTTTGCAGCGCTGGGTGGTAGTGATGCCGACTTCACCCTTGTGGCTGACGGAGATTTGAAAGTATATTTGGGTGATGAGTCTCCCGATCTACTTCCAAATCGTGGGCCTCTTCCACCTTATCTCTTCCCCGTCGAACCTAGCGAGCTGTACAGTTTCATGGACAAATTGGAATACAACTTTTCAGGGCCCTTCCGTTCTTTGCACTCACCGGACCGAAAGTTTGGCACAGCTTCATGTCTACACAAACGCACAGCAATGGAAGACTCCTCATCCTTTTTGATACATCCAGTCGAACTAGATGCAGCTTTTCAGTCAATCATGGTGGCTCAGAGCTATCCTGATGATGGACAAATGCGAACCCTTCATCTTCCTTCGAGCATTTCAACGCTTCGGGTCAATCCAGTATTACTGGGACCTGAATTAGAAAAGAGACAAGCCTTGACATTTGACTCGAAGTTTAACACATCCCATAGCACGCATGCGGGTTCTGGCTTCTCAGGATCCGTGAACGTCTTCACCAGTCGCAGTCCCTACACGGCTATCCAAGTGGACCAGTTGCGCTTTAAGCCTTTGGGGACGTCCACAACCAATGACCGCAAAGTATTTTACAACATGAATTGGATTCCGGCGTCCCCCGATGGGGTCACGGCATCTGCTGGAATACAACCGACGGAAGCCGACGCAGAAGAATTATCACTGTCCAGTCGCATCTCATCCTATTACTTACGCAAATTTGACGAAGAAGTGCCAGAGGGCTCTCTAGCAAGGTTGCAAGCCCCGTTATGCCACTATCTAAACTATGCTCGAGAGATGACCAGCCTCTTGAAGCAGGGGAGGCACAGGTATGCGAAAAGAGAATGGCTTAATGATAGTCTTGAGGATATCACAAACGAAATTAAATTCAAGGGGTAGGTAAACTTACTTGGCAATCCAGTGCTTTGAGATTCCATCATCATCATTTCAATCAACTTGCGAAACAAATAGCTAACAGAATGCTTCCAAAGATTCGAGAACACGTCCATGATGAAACTCATGCTCTTGGTCGGTGAGACTATGCCGCGTGTATTTACAGGCGAAACCACTATGTTGGAGCATTTGCGGGAGTCTGGGCTACTTGACGACTTTTACATAAATAGTGCTGGCTCCATGCAGTGTGTTTCCTGGCTCGGTCAAATTGTGAAGCAAATCACCGACCGCCACCCGCAGTTGAATATTCTAGAAGTCGGAGCTGGAACAGGTTTGTCACAACGCGCATCTTCTTTATAGACTATACTGAAACGCATTAGGTGGCGCCACCAAGGGAATTTTGAAATCGATCGGGAAGAGTTTCGGCCACTACACCTTTACAGATATCTCTTCCAGCTTCTTTCAGCAGGCCTCTGAAAACTTTTCCGAGGTCCAAAACAAAATGTCCTTCAAGGTTCTGAATGCTGAAAAGGACCCTCGGGACCAAGGCTTCAGCGACGGCCAGTATGACATGGTGGTTGCATCTTTTGTTCTCCATGCTACAGCAAATCTGGACAACACAATGCAGAATATCCGCAGGTTGCTCAAGCCTGGCGGATTCCTGGTTGTCGGTGAAGGCAACAGTGAAAGTATACTCCAAGAATCGTTGGGTTTCATTTTTGGTCCTCTCCCTGGGTGGTGGTTAGGTGTAGACGACGATCGCACCTTGACACCACTTATCAACATGGGCCAATGGGACGCACTCCTTCAACGGACAGGCTTTTCTGGAATCGATGCGACTGCAACTACAGAGGTTGCAGATGCTCTGGGCATTGTTCCAATTGTTTCCCAAGCTGTTGACAATCGAATTGACTTCCTTCGGGCACCAATCTCTAGTCGATCCAACCCCCGGATGCAGAGCTTGGTCATCGTTGGCGGTGAAACTGAGCCGATTAGACCTCTGGTAAAAAGTCTTGCCAGCGAATTTGAGGGGCTGGTACACGGCGTTTTCATCTATGAGCGTCTACGGGATATCGACTTTGACTCCCACGATCCTGAGACTGCTTTTCTAATCCTCTCAGAGCTTGACCAGCCAGCATTCAAAGATCTCACCGCCGAAAAATGGCACAAACTCCGGTACCTGTTTGAGCATGGAGGTACACGTCTGTGGATTACCAGTGGCCGCCTTAATGATGAACCACTCAGCAATATGATTGTCGGATTTGGGCGATCCGCTAAAAATGAGACTCGGGGTCTCCGTCTCCAATTCGTGGATGTTTCCAACCCCAAGAATTTGGATACGCGGACAATTGCCGAGTGTCTTTTCCGACTCCACTATGACCCTCCCGAGAATGAGAACATTCTATACACCTCTGAGCCGGAAATTCGGATTGACGCAAAAGGGCGCCAGTTAGTCCCTAGATATCAACAAATTGCCTCAGCCAACGATCGATACAACTCCAAATATCGCAGCATCACTCAACTCATTGAGTCCCCACAGGACTGTTTTGAGTTACAGCAAGATGCTGGCCACTTTCATCTGAGTTCGGTCTCTAGACTTGGACTCGAATCCGAGTCGAGTGCACTGGCTTATATTGAGTTGCAAATCACGCACAGCGTTCTGTCGGCTATCAAAACCCCTGTTGGCTACAAATTTCTTGTATTGGGTATGGACCCCCTCGGTGATACATATCTTACTCTATCTTCATCACTCAAGTCAACTTTGAAAGTACCAAAAAGTTCTGCTTACATATGCAACAACATGGGCGCTCCACCTCCGCTGTTCCTCAGCATGATGGCAGCCGTCTTGACAGCGATGGCTGTGGTGGACCCTCATACCTCAGGACAGGAGATTATTGTACACAACGCATCTGTTTTGTGTGCGGAAATGATCCATTCATATGCTTCCAGCAAGGGCGTGGGCGTGATCTTCACCACAAACTACGAGAAGCAATCATCTTCAGTCCCTTGGATACCAATATCTCCATTTTCAGGGCCCTCGGAGCTATCGCGGCTACTTTCTGATGAAACCGCATGCTTTGTCGTGCTTGAAAATGGACCGTCAGAGAATGAAACCTCCATACTCTCCCATCTTCCTCAGCATATACAAGTGGAGAATTCAAGGAGCATCTACTCTCAAACGGCCCTTAAAACTCCCCCTGCTTCTTCTGAAAAAATAGGTCGAGTATTGGAGTATTCAGTCAACTGTCTTACTGATTTCCGAAGCTCTAGTGAGCATCAAGCCAACAGATTATTCCATCTGGAAGATCTTGTGCGGGGTGAACGACCTGTTGACCCAGGCAGCATTGTTGATTGGACATTGCCCACAGAGTCACTTCCAATCCAAATCCAACGATTTGATACGAAGCCTCTTTTCAAGCGCGACAAGTCATACTGGATATGTGGAATGTCGAGATCGCTGGCGATCAGTCTTTGTGACTGGATGATCAACCACGGGGCAAAATACCTGGTGATCACGAGTAGAAACCCCATGATTGAGGAACCGTGGCTAGAGGCCCAACGACAAAATGGCATCATCATCCAAACATTTTCATGGTAAGTCTCCTCTATTTTGAAGCCCATGCTCTTCTCGTCAACCCGACACTAATCGCTATAGTGACGTAACAAATGAGACGAGTGTGAGAGATGTCCATCAGAAGATAATGGACATGCTGCCTCCAATCGCCGGCGTCCTAAACGGTGCCATGGTGCTGAGGGATGTTGCAATCCACAACATGGAAATGCATCAGTTGATGGATGTTATCCAACCCAAAGTCCTGGGCAGTGTCCATCTCGACCAGATTTTCCATGACGTCAACCTTGACTTCTTCATTTTACTCTCTTCTGTCCACAGTATAATCGGGGCAGCTGGCCAGGCCAATTACTCCGCCGCCAACATGGGAGTGTGCGCTTTGGCCGCTCGGCGTAGAAAGCGTGGCTTAAATGCTTCATGCATTAATCTGGGGACAATATTGGGTGCCGGCTACTTCACTCAATCCGGTCGACAATTGGACAACTTCATGTCAAGAAATCAGCTGATGCACCTTTCTGAAGATGACTTTTACCAAATCTTTGCAGAAGCCATAGAGGCTGGGCATCCCGATTCCTCTCACGGACCAGAGCTCACGACTGGACTTCTGGACACATCATTTGACGTGGAAAACTTTCCTGAATGGTCCCACGATCCGAAGTTTGCTGCCTTGTTAGTTCGTGACGTTGCTCCCAAAGAGCCAACCCGTGGTCAAGAAACCGCTGTCTCGGTTGAAGAGCAACTTTCCGAATGTACAAAACACCAAGATGTTTTCCAAGTCATCAAAAGTGAGATACCACCAGATATTGGTTTTATGTGCGGCTTAAATTCTAACATGGCGATAGGAAACTTTAGTTCTCAACTAAAAAAGACTCTGAGACATTCTATCCCAGATGATGATATTTTTGATATGGATGGCAGGTCTCTAGGGTTGGACTCGCTCATTTCGGTCGACATCCGTTTGTGGTTTCTCAAGAACTTCCAGGTTAATATCCCAGTTCTCAAAATCATGGGCGGCGAGGTAAATTTAGCTGCTTTGGTGGAATATGCCGCAACCAATCTACCGGCCAAGTTGATTCCGCAAGTGGGCGGTAATGAGGTGTAGACGGATCAATCAAGCTGAGTGGTAAAAATGAAGCGAACTGAGGATTTGGGCAATGATTACTGTAGTTAATAGCTAGCTAGCATGCCTGTCAAATTAGACAAGCCATTCTGCTGCGACATTGGTATACTACTACCTATCACACGAAACGAAGGAACGTGTCTCAGATACACTTGAGCTACGCTGACTATTGACCCTGTGTGAGGTCACATTTACTCATGATCGCATGATGTTGCCAACGCTGACCAATATTTTCATCTCCGCTTTCAAGTACGGGATTTCAAATCAAGTTGACTCTATTGGTGGGCGCCGACCACCTTTCGGCAGTGTCTCTGCAAAGAGCAGCTACCCAAAAGCAACGAAGCAAACTCGCATCCGAATGATTCCCAATACAGCGAGAGTCCTGCGTACGAATGTAGAAGTTCCAAATTCTCTCATGCATCTCCACACCAAAATACCCCTCTTTTGCTTGGCCTACCTGAGCGCGCCTCATCCCAGCCTATACAGACCTCGCGAGCTCGAGCAACCTTGCCCGCCTTGCCGTAGCTATTGATAGCTTCCAGGGCCCGTAGTGTTTTGCCGCCTTTGTATTTTTGCTAGTGCAATACATGGCCCAGACGTCATGTTCTCGTCCTGCTCTGGCTCTTGTCCAGTGGGCGCGGGTGGAGTCATTTTATCCTGTTCCGTGGCTCGGAAAAATTGCCCCGCATTTGGGTTGCGTTACTCCTCAATGACGTCGCGGCCAGATTTGAACTCATATGTAGTTTTGCGGCCGAATTAGCGACAACAGCAGTGAACATGGCGGACAAGACGGTTATTGCCTTTGATGTATACGGGACGCTACTGTCGACCGATTCCATCGCCACCCAGATTGCCGAAGTCTTCGACGGCGACGTCTCGGCCGACATCGCAACCAAATGGCGCCGTTATCAGCTAGAATATACCTGGCGAGCCAATGTCATGGGTAAGCTTCCTTGTCTCTCCAAGCTCCTAACGCCGAGGGAGAACCCCCCTAGCTAAGCTTGTCTCTAGGAACCTACCGCCCCTTCTCCGACATCACTCGCGCCGCTCTCAAGCATGCCGTCGCTGAAAAGGGACTGACCTTGTCCGACGAGGATGCTGACAAGCTCATGGACGCATACAACGAGCTAGAAACCTTCTCAGATGTCAACGTGGCCGTGGATATGGCCCTGGATGATCCCTCGCTGGATCTCTATCTATTCTCCAACGGAACCGAGGAGATGATCGGCGAGTCGGTGGATGCATCAGAAACCTTGTCCAAGATCGAGTGCTTCTCTACTTCGGAAAAGATCGTCACAGTTGATGCTATCCAGGCATTCAAGCCTGATCCAAAGGCCTATGCCCACTTTGCAGAGAAGGCCGGAGTTGAGCTAGCCCAGGTCTGGGTTGTGACAGCCAACCCATTTGATGCGCTCGGTGCTCGTTCAGCTGGCGCCCAGTCTGCCTGGATCGACAGAGCTGGAACTGGATGGATCGATGCGCTCGGCGGCTTGGTTGACTTAGAACCAACAATCATTGCAGGCGGCGTTGACGAAGCCCTCGTGGAGATAATGGATATGTCAGGCAAGGAGTGAAAGCGAGAGCACCAAATCATGCATTCATACGGTTAAGATTGATAGAAAGGGTAGAAAGCTTGTTAAATTTAACCGAAATAAAAGAGATTAAACTCTGATTATCAGTCCGAGCTACCAAAGCGCCTTTGCCGATCGGTACAATACACTACGTATCCCATCCTAATTCGGAATTTAACAACGTTCACACAGATAATGATGGAACCTTTCACAAACTTCACCACCGCTTATATCTGTGATATTTTTTCTCCATTTCTAGTATTTCTTAAAACCTATTATCAGGAATATCCATGGTCCGCATAGAATAGCAAGATCGTTCCCGTCACCGCACAGAAGTGGCCACTAGCTCGAGCAGATCACCCAAATTTAGCTCTTCAAGCTCGTCAATAGAAGAGGACTTCAGAAATAGTAGTGATAGTTCTCGGGGGGGTATTAGCAGTTCTTCGATAAACTCGATCCATATACTCATCAAAATCAACCTCAGCAAGCCAGTCAGAAATACGTTCGCCGCTGCACCTGGGCTTTGCTTGACTGATCAAATGCGGACTAGTGCCTCGGAGTTTTATTAACCCGCCCCACTTCATCATCAGTCACTCAACAAGTTCGATAATTCAAACTACAGGGTGAGTGGGGACAAAAAAGGAACTGCAACAAACAATACATCAATATCATGTGGTAAAATGCATTCCATTTTCCGAAAATCAATAATATCACTTCTAGTCACTTTTCTTTTGCCGTGCCATGTGAGGCGGGGTCCATAGGCAGAGGCTCGCGGCAGTCAGCTGGAATAGATCAAAAATAGTGTGAGCTGGCCGGAGTCGGGAACCAGGAACTTTATGAGCAGTTATGTAGGTTCGGACACAGTGGTGGAAGAAAGCCATGAGCTTAGAATCTTATTCTACTGCCTGGGATGATTTGCTCACAATGGCTTTTATGTTTCTCGATAAAATGCTGGAAAGTATGGATTTCTAAAACGTATCATATTGACTATAGTTACTGGTTTCTTCGTAGATTTCCCACCCCATTTCAATCATGAAGTGGATAGCTTCCCCCCTGAGCACATTTTTACCGATTCCAACATGAGATCAGTTTCTCGAGAGTTTTCATTACCAATTATGATTGCAATTTTCGCCCATTAAACTTTGAGGCTTAAATAGTCTATTTATCTTCCGTATCTAATACGGAATTTCGTATCTACGGCACCTCGTTCCCGATGCGCGGAGTTGAGGAGCGGTCAGCCGCCTTGACCCGCTCGTGTACCAAAGTCCTATTTGAGTGACGCCGTAGACCTCTATTGGCTTAATGTTTATTAGAGTTTTGTGGTAATCAAGGCTGATTGATGATTTCACTTGGCGGCTGAGACAAAAAGGGAAAGCTTCCCCGCCTCGCTTGTTGGCTCGTGCATGGTGCAAGGTTACGAAAGTGTTGATAAAAAAGGAGCTATGTAGTCTTGGTGCCTAAGCTTCGTCTATTTTTGTCCCGAGCTCGCAAAATCGCCTTTCCTATTGGTGGGTTCTTCCAACTGTCCGACATGAAGATCCTATGATGCGCGCATTGACGATAGCCTCCCAAAAAGTCAACCTCATTCTTCCCCTCCGATCACGTTTCAGGCAATCCTATTTACCCGAGCGCGGCCATGACGAATCTGTTGCCACCGTTGGCACTAACGGCTGCTCCATTCACCCAGCGACCCTCATCACTGCAAAGGAACCCAATGATGTAGGCAATATCGTCGGGAACGCCGATCCTCTCTGCGGCAGACGTTTCCTGAATTTGTTTCGCCATGAAACCAGGCGGCATGTATGGCTCGGCGCCTTTGATGGCCTCCGTGGCTGTCAAGCCAACAATGATACTGTTGAAGGTAGCGCCCGTACTCTTTGAGAAAGTGTCGGCAAACGAGCGCGTGTAGCTCTGCAGGGCAGCCTTACTGGCCCCATACGTCATGGTGGGATCAGAGTTGCCTTGCATGGCGAGGGTGCTGGAGATGTTGATGACGCGACCTCCATACGCAGGCAGATGAGCAAGAAGCGAAGTTGTTAATGTAATCGGAGCGTAGACGTTGGCTTGCATTGTCTCCTGGAAGACACTCAAGGTCGTGTCTTTGACGGGTTGCGCTTTGGATTGGTCTGATAAGACCGCATTGTTGATTACAATGTCAATGATGGTTGTCTGAAGTCCTTCGAGGACCTGCGAGACGAGCTTGGGGCCAAAAGTTGGGTCAAGAAGGTCCGCCTTCACCGCAATGACCTCCTTCACGCCAAGAGCACGGCATTTGTTCAGGGTGTTCTGGGCCGCCTCAGCGTTGGTAGCGTACGTGATGGCCAATTTGGTAAGACCTTTGCGAGCAAGGTGGATAGCGGTGGCTTCTCCAATACCACGAGAGCCTCCAGTCACAAGAGCTGTCTTGCCAGCCAGAGACCAAGGTGCTTCGAGGGAAGGAGGGACAGACATTTTTGAGTAATGTGAAGAAATGGTGGTTATTGTAATGAAGAATGAAGTGTGAGATTGTTGATGATTGAGGCTTTCATGGCAGCAGGTTTGCTCTTATTTATACAAATATTGATCCGTCGCATAGCTTTGATTGATCAATGCTTGAGCGGATCAAAGTCCGCAGACGAGCCCCTTTCGTCATTGGTATCGAGCGGAGCGGACAGGAGAATGCGGAAATGTGTGATTGGCACGCCCTCTGCCGACAAGTTCACGTGTAGTTGCCTAGACGAGGACAGTGCATTGGCTTTGATCTAGCTTGGAACCGTGTGCCTGAAAGTTTTCATGATAAACCTCGCACTACATTCTAATCTTCTGAGCCCATTGACCAATATTTTTCAGTACTGGCTAGTAATAGATCCATCTAGGCAAAAATACAAAATACTCATGGACCCCATGAGAAGACCGTTGTGAGGATTGGGTGGCGGGAGACAATGTCCTAAGTACGTACTCACGAATGTCTCAATACGTTAAAGTTTTCTGGCACCTAAAATTCCACGTAATCGGTGGGGATGACGAATTTGCCGTGGCAGCAGGATCACTCCGCCATGTAGGCACTAGTTTGCTACCTCCGAGCTACCAAATGGTCGAATTGAGACGACAGCTAGGAAGGACAAATATTTTACTCATCTGGCAAACAAGCAAATTTAAATTTTTAAATTAAGGGATAAATATTTCATCTCGGTCAATACTGAGGCTTTATTACTGAGGTAAACAATCGTTTAGAAGAAAAGGGCATAAAGTCTCTTTCTGAAAGACCGTCGAACGAACAGAATGATAGCTATTACCAAGAACAAGGCCGGAAATAGGACGACTGGTTTGTGAATGAACCACACCAAAATGGCGACGAGACAACAAATGGCTAGGTACAGTATGACAAGCCACCATCTCTCTTTCAGCCATTTGCCAATGGAACGACGCAGCTTGGTTGCTGTAAGCGGACCTTCAAAGCTGATAGAACCATGATTCAATTTCTTTCTGATACCTTTCCTTATCAGGTGGTCAGGAAGTTCTGAGGCATCGATGCCTTTGGCTTTGAAGTCCCTTTGGAGTATGTTGGCCAGCTCGATTATTCCACTCCAGCCGCTAGGAATGTCTCTGGTATTTCCGGCATCATCTTGCATCGTCAATTTGCCCTGAGCTCCAACCCACATAACCCAAATCCCGATAGACCAAAGGAAATGAAGCACCAGTATGAGAAGAAGTTGGAGGAACGAGAAACCCCACTGGTACTTGAAATCACCATTCTAAACCACCTCGTCAGCCATATAATATCCTCCATAGTTTGGTTGTGAAGCTAGATTGAATAGCTTACCAGGGCCCCCACAGATGACTGACAGCTACCCGATTTTTCAATGTGTGCGAGGTCATAAATTTTGGCTCCTGTGGAATATGATGCATTTGAGATATTTCTGAACGGATATGTGTTTTGCTTTAGATCTCTCCAATCATATCCATAGAGCTCGCTCTCTCCCTTAGGAAACCAAAACCCTGAAATATTGAGCACGGGTTCACTGATGATCACCTGGTTGTAATTGAATTCCAATGTGCTTTTTGTTTGAGAACGCCCGAAGAAGCCATATTTTGAGACATCTCACAAGATATTTAGCAATAAGCCGGGCTTTTAGAAGCTATTTGCACTCACAATTGGATATATTGCGGGGTATATCGCAAGCCTCTCTAATGTCATTATTGTAGCATCGGCTCCACGTCTGCTTTGTCGCTGTTTTTGACAAGAGGGTTTCACCTACACGAATATTTAGAATCTCATCGCAAGGGGGTGAGTGAAGACTTGCCCATCTGCTTCGGATGGAATAGAACTTGGTAGTCTGTGGTTAAATTTATCCTATCACCATCATGTATGATGTATGCGATGGGCATAAATTTTGAAAATTGTATCAAATTTCCGTCTGCATCTTTTATGAATGAATTCGTAGCAGTTGTATAGCCAGTCATAGCACTGCTCATTGTCGAGAAAACAAGAGTGAAAACAAGGGATGCTACGGTAAAGGCCGTTGCTACCCTGGAGGCTAGGCCACGACCACTGACAAAGTCGCACAGTAGTCCATAGAAGGAGGATAGATTCGGCTCTTGAGTGAATACAATCCGAAAAGTACCGTAGGTTGCGGGTTTAGTGACCATCGATGTAATGACGTGAGCGGCAATGCTTTCCAGAACAGATATGACATCAGTGCCTGTCCTCCACGCCCAATACACTAAATCTGAAGTCAGCTTAACCACTTCTTTTCGCATCTCGTTTTTGACTATGCCTACCGTATCCCACACTATGTCGATGAATTTGGCTTGCGTGAAGTTGAGGGATCCAAACGCTAG
This sequence comes from Calonectria leucothoes, assembly GCA_002179835.1. Taxonomy (NCBI): domain Eukaryota; kingdom Fungi; phylum Ascomycota; class Sordariomycetes; order Hypocreales; family Nectriaceae; genus Calonectria; species Calonectria leucothoes. The sequence goes on along the minus strand of NAJI01000142.1, from coordinate 165,745 downwards.
AGTGATCTGGAAAAGTCCTTCCAATGAGTACCAGCTGTAGCTGCCAGTATATGGGCTAAACACGCCACTTGGAGAGCATGATGAGAAAGATGTAGGCAAAGTGCTCCATACTGAAAGGTAGATGAACGTTCCCAGCAAAACAGAGATCCAGACAAAGTAAAAGGTCCAAAGATATTGCCAGGTCCACTTGGTATGTAAATGATCCTTTGGACGGATTTCTTGCTCCTCAGCGAATTCCTGCGCCAAAAGTTGCTCTACCATCCATCGAGCCTGATCAGACTCGTTATTTGACAACTGCATGGTGGTGGGGAGTGTCATGAAGCCTAAGAATGTGAATCAGAAAGTTGAAGGAGCAGAATTCTATCTGAGTGAGAGAAAAAAAACAGGCTGAGGATCATTTTACGTCTTGCCAATGTGGCGCAAGGCAGAAATGTGCCAGTGTGTGATCACTGTGTTAGCCGCCCTCCTGCAGCCAGACTAAAGAGAGCTGCGGGGTTATAAGGCCCCCAAATGCCGTTGCACATTGCTATTTTTGGAACTTGGCAATGTTTTTCAAGTGGCTGTGTAAACCAAATTCCACTAATCATCCAGTCGCATTCTTATCGTTTGCATGTTGTGAATCGGAAGTTTTTGGACATGACGTCAACGCTACATTAACCCAGTGCCATAGGAACTCGAAAGGATTGGTCATCCTTACCCTCGCATGCCCAATCGCCGATCAATTATCTGTCTTGTGATGTTGGGTGCAGCCAGCTAACGGTCAGATATGTGAATAAAAAGCAAAGCGACACTATACTAAGGTTGACCAACCTTTTGGGTTCCTGCGGTACGATGTCGCAGGCGTGTGGCATTTGCAACTAATTAAGACAAATAGATAACAAACAGATAAATTGTCCACGTGGTATCCTGGCTTATCTCACAGCTATCGTACATTTAATCCGTCACAAGTCCACTGCCCAACCCGACTTTCGTTCTATGCACTAACCGGCTGGGCCACACCGCCAGCTGACAAAACATCCTTCATCCAAGCTTTCATAGCTTCCATAGATTCTCCATTCTGCTGATCCTGGCCCTCTAGCAGAATGAAGTCATGTCCCTGGTTTTTGCGGAGATCGAACCGGACATTGACACCAGGGCTCGAATCCTTCACAGCTTGGACAAAAGCGACAATTTGATCTCGGAACACTTCTTGTTCGCCCCCGGTGACGTATAGATCTACCACAGCCTTGGAGAGATCCTTCAAATAGGATGTGTCGTCCAAAGGAAAAGCAAGTTTAGCTCTCTCTTGATGCTCCGTCTCTGAGCTTGATTGCCCCAGCAGCGCGTGGGTCGAGTTGTCTCCGATGGGGGCTGAAAGCATATCAATGCCGACATTGTCTGAAAATGAGGCGTGGTTGGTATACTGGCTAAGCCATGGGGAAACTAGAAACGCGCCCGCGAGCGGTTGTGATATCTTTACTTCTTGTACGGTCGGATGGGGTTGAACCAGGTGAGACAGCAGCTGTGCTGTTAGGTTGCCTCCAGCAGAGTCGCCGCCAACCGAAATATCCTCAGGCTTGAAGCCCAGCGACAAGAGATGTTCCAGGCCTTCTACAGCCTGGCGGAGCTGAACTGGATATTGTGCCCCAGGGCAGAGTGTGAACTGAAGCACCGCTACCGCAACCTCAGTGTCCATCTCAATGCCAGCCGCGACATAGGCTCTCCAGGACCACTCCAAGTGTCCTGGTAGCATGGGAACAATGTAGCCACCTCCGTGGAGGAAGTAGACAACTTTAGTCGCCTTGCGACGGTTTCCGATCCACAGAATTGATGATTCAGCGCTCAGAGGCTGCACTTCATATTGCAGTCTCTCAATCATCTGGGCATCGTCCTTGAACTCTGGCTTCTTGGCCATGCTTTGGATCCATGTTTTGTATGTCTGACTTGTTGAAGGGGCGAGATATTGGATCTGCTTAGGAGTAAAAGTGCTCAGGAGCACCTTGATGGCGGCACATGCGATGTAGGGACGGAGGGGGACACCTCGCATCCAAGCTGTCGAAAGAATCCGGGAGAGATTGATGACAAGCTTCACGGGCGCTTTGAAAACGGTTAGCAACACCAAACAGAATTAAACATTAGACTATCCCACCAAGTGCAACCAGGTTAACGGCCAGGAGAGGCCAATCAGAGGCGGAGAATTCAGCCGCCATGATGCAAAAGGTGCAGGCGTGAGGCACTCAATGAGCGATGCTTTGTGAAAACGGAGCGACGTGGCCCGACCATGCTCCCCAATGCGCCATTATATCTCCTCGCACCCAACGCAGGTACCAGCTGTGCTGAGACGCGTTGGTGCCCCCGAGCCGGGGTTAGGGTTCCATTGGTGGTTAGCACGCGTCAACGGGACCACACGCTAGGAACGACCTTGACTCGTGTGGTGGATGCGAAAACCCGGCTGTTGTCTGCTTGTCGCCACCAGGTCAATAACCGACATACGCAGGTAGTCGTCCATCATGTCGTCGTCAGCGCCCACGGAGCCAAATAGCAATCAAGTTCCCCGGATCGCTCCCTCTCGCTGTGTGCGATGCGGGGCATCCCCAGACCTCGGCCCAACCCGTTGTTGATCAGCCATGCTCTCTGGTTTAGGGGATGGGGATGAAATTAAGCCGAGTTGTGGGGCCGCGCTTCAACCTAACGAACTAGGACACCCCGAAGACAGGGGAAGGGGAGTCTTGTGGAACTTTTGACATGGCCTCGAATTGGTATGACTAGGGTGTTGGTTATCGCTGTTGCATTCGCAACCGGGTAAAAAAAATCAATCGCACAGCTAAGTTTTATAGCGTTCCCAATTATAACCAATATCTGCAACACGGCTGTGGCATCACGGATTGTTGCGGTGTCGGAGAAGTAACAAGGATGTCCCATGGTCACGGACTTGGCTTTGGAAGGGCACGTCCCCGATACATCCGAGTTTGCACGCCTTGAAAGTAAGAAAATATCCAAAAGCATTCAATGTTAATAATATCTTGATACGTATGAGCGTCAACATCACCTAAAATATTTGGGCTCCAGGCCCAGGTGTGTGCCATATTCCACCATAATATCCCCTCAGTCCAGGCTCAATCAAGCCATGCCGCGATGAGCGCCGGCCTTTCGGCAGTAATATGTAAACTCATCGCCGCCCAGGTGGTTGCCAGGCGAGTTGCAAACCAAAAGATCACCTCGGAAGCTCTGTTCAAGGTACCCGTGGTAAGTAGCCATTACATCATAGCCAGACCTCAACTTACAGTAGAGCAGTCAGGGCACTTGTCCCACTGTTTGTTGCCGGTGTTGCGCTTCTTGTACATGTCACACGCAGACTGTGTGGCTTTGTTGTTCTGCAAAAGTCAGTGACTAGGAGGAGTTGTGTTTGGCTGATCCAAAACCTACCTCGGGGGTTTCCTCAACCATGTTTTTGCTAATTTTGAAATCAACACAATATAACAGTTTGTGCAAGTCGGCAACAGCGCTAGAAAGCCATTCGGATTAGTGTTGATGAGTAGACGAGGTTCAATTTTGGAACTTACCCGCTGGCGTAGGCCAAAGCAAAGATGAAGGTGGAAAACTGCATGTTGATGGTGAGATGAAAATGAGAGATGATTGTAGTGTTGGTGCTATGGAGATTTGGTGATGAATCTGTTTGTGCTTTCCGGAAGTATTGGGGATGAAATGGCCATCATTTATACTTGATCATCGACTCGATGGTTGGTAATGACGTATTGCAATTGTCACCGCCATATTACATGTATTACAAGGGAGCCTCTGAAATGGCTCAATTACTCATTTACGGCGTCAAATATGGCAGTCCGAGACCTCTCCTACAATGTTGGTTTTCCTAACAAACGGATTTCATAGGCTATCGTGATTCATTGGCGGATCAATGCATATTAAAGCGAAAGCGAGGCGAGATTCAATTTATCGTAACTGACATACCTTGGCTACGATTTGATGTGCTTTTAGTGCAGGCTTGTGCTCCTTTCCCGTGCCGTCTTCCGAGGTTTAATGAGCAATTGGGTATCCGTGCCACGAGCGCACGTTCACGCACAAGATCATGCTGAAGGCAAAGTGATATAATAACGGAACAGAGGATAATTGCCATGCTAATTAAAAATGATGTCAAATGGTGCCAGTGTGGTGCACACGTGCTGCAAACCACTTAGGAGATAAGGCACGGAAATTGAGCATCGCCGCCCTCAAAAATGGGTTCGAACAAGTTGTTTCATGGAAAAATTCAAATTGATTGAATACTCTAAATTCCTTTTCCTTCTGTGTTGGTTTTTTCAAACGCGGTCAAGGCAAAAAAAGAAACAAACGGGCGCTCGAAGCGGGAGTGAGGCGAGTGGCGCCTGGCCTGCAAGGCTAACTTAACAAGGCTCCGAGTGGGTGAGGCTACCTACCCTAAATTGTCACAAACGGAGGGCGAGCGGTGATGTTCTTGGGTTTGAAAATAGGTATCAGTAAAATTAGTTGTCAAATTCATACGACACGCAATGAATGCGCGGTTCAACGCCATGAGCACGACAATGTTGTCTACATGTCAATCTTGCATAATCACAAGAATGGCGCCTATGAGACAACGTTGCCCCCGATTGTCACACACACTAATTGTCACACACACACATACAGAGGATCATAATAAGCGCAATATGAACCTTGAATGAATTTATCTCGCACTTTACTTTACATGGTTTTTAGACAACCTCTCCATCAATCAAGATTACGTAGACCAAGGGCGTACTGGAGCCGACCAACGTACTGAAGGGTTAACTTGAAACTGATTCAGAAAGGTAAGTCTTAGGTTACGAGGAGATTCAAGTTCTTTGTCCTTTTGGTCAGGTCAAAAGAATTCACACAACCAAACTTATTCTTGAAAGCTGTTTGTCTGCTAGTAGTTCCTGGAACACACGGCTGAGCTTATTTTCTTTTTCCACTTCAAGTCAATGAGACTGTTGGTGTCGCCCTCGCGGACCTTCCACTTGCAGTAAAGACTACCAACCAGTTCATCTGGAGTGTCACCAACACAAAAGCACCTTGCGAGCAAAACCAACTAACTAGCACTACATTTAATTGTCTCAAAATATGCTTGAGTCGTTTGACATTGCCGATCAATTCGCAGGTGTTGGTCATGAAGTGGGCGTAAAGCATCTTCTTTGCACTCATAAAAATGCACTTCTTGACCAATGTTGATAGCAGCCCACTTTATCTTAGCACTAGGGGTGGTGCTTGTATGTTCCAAGTGATTTCTCAGTTTTTCCAAAGCCTCGTCCCATGCTTTAGGCTGACCAACTCGGCCAGGAGCCTCGCATTGGATCATGAAAAGCTTCACATGCCACCCGGTCTCCACAGTAGCAGTGAGAGATACGCCATCACAGTCTCCATTCGAAGATGCCATAGTGTGTCCAATCCTGACTTTGAATCCCTCAGGTTGGGTAAAAGAGTACCGCAATACCTCGTTCCAAACATTAACAACGTCCGAATCCGAACTATCCCCAGTTAGATAGGTGTCGATATCAAATCTGTAATATTCATCTTCATAATACTAATAACATGTCAGCCTCAGTCGTGGCAATTTTGGCATATTCAGCGTTACACACAGTGCCTTCAATGGGCTCCTGCGCAGGAACTTGGCAAGCCATGGTATGGCTGTCAAACTAGACTGCAGGTTGAGTAAATAAATGATGCACACATACTTTGGCAAGAGCAAGAGGCTAAATGCACGTCCAAGCGGGGTAGGACAACACAATCGTGATGGAAATGGAGACCTGGAAGATGTTGGATCACCTTGTTGGTTGGTGGTTATTTCCCTGCTATTTTTACCCGAAGGAACGCCGAAGCTCGCACGTGACCATAAGGTAATTTAGTGAAATTTGAACCGTGCTTGTTGAATTCGCAGAGGAGGTTGCAAGCACACGTAGACAGGGGCGTAAGCGCAACTCAAATCAGGCCTCTGCCAACGGCAATGGAATCTATTTCTTCACGAATAACCAATTCGCCATCCATAAAGTCTTTCATTGGCAGTGAAACTTTACGCAGAATACAGTGTATCAAATGGCATTGGGCTTACTGAACGTCATCACAACTTTGCAAGCCGAAGCTTTCCGAAATCATACTCAGTCCATCGCACCTCAGGAGCAACGCCAGCGAGTTTCCACGCTGAATCCACCTTTTTGTACCAATGCTTGACATAACCGTGTCCATGTCCTTTTACCTTGACCTCTGAGAGCGATGCGTCTTTGTACTCCTGATGGGCCACGCGCAATTGGTGGCGGCCAACAATCCCCGTGTCCGATACGCGGTCGTAGGTGCTGGCGCCAACCAAATGTTGTGTTTGGAGTGTGGGGTTGCCAAGAATATCTTCATGGGATATCATAGAAATGAACTCTTCTGGCATCATGGCCTCCCATACCTTGCCGAAAATTCCACTATAATCAATCTAGCAATTTGTTAGGCCTCCCATCAATTTTGAAGATAACACTGCTTACTCGCAACTCTGGAGCCAAAATCTTGCGCAGCCTGTCCCAATCCTTGGTATCATAACTGTCGACCCACTCGTTTACAACGACCTGGACGGCTTGAATATCTGTATGAACTCACATGAACAACAAAATCGCACTGTATTTTTCATCTCTCAGCTGACCTCAAATGTGATACTGTCACTCATATTTACTCTTCCATGTCGAGACTTGGATAGGATGATTTTCACAATTCAATCTGCAATCACGAAACAGGGCAAGGCCTACATTAATAGTGGCTACCGGGAATGTCTCAGCAATTGAGCTGAGGATGATCTCAAATGTTTCAATCAGCCACTTACAGCATCCAAACAAGGCGGCTACCACGATTGGCCTACTCATAATGAAGAGACTCACAATATGAACAGGATCGACAACGCTAGCAGATGAGGGGATTCGCAAACGGCACATTCTATCCGGCCCGCCAATCCAAAAAAACAGAGGTTTTGACTTCTACTCAATTCGAATGAGTCACTTCGCATCATTCAAGAATTAGCTGGCGCTAATGGTAGCCCGAACCTACACATCAAATCAATCTTGACCGATGCAAACGACAAGGCCGCAGCGACATGGAATAGCAGAGTAGCGAATATGCAGAGCACAAGATACATTCTTTGTCTGACTGTAGTCTGACAAAGGGTTTTCCTTAGTTTAATTGCTCTGTACACATCAGCAAGCATTTGAATTCATGTTACTACCAGATTGTTATTGTCCTCGACATTACGCCCGTGCAGTCACAAAAGAACGATGCTTGTTTAGAGGTAAAGGAGAATACCTGGACACAGATTGGGTATACCCGTATACCTGCCCTCGTAATGATCGTCACTAAGCTCATTAAAGAGCACCAGGTCAGCATCGAGTAAGGTACAGGTTCAGAAATAACACAGCTAACTAAATGATACGCTCTAGGATGTGTAAGGTTTGCAATGTTTATTCAGGTCAAATTTCGCATACCCCACCAGGGTTGAAATACTTTATCATCTGATTTAAAAAGCAATATATTCAATTTAGCCCCAGCGACCTCGCCGACATCCCATGACTACTATCCGTTAGTGACAGATGTCGTGAAATCGTTAACCTTGAGACTGTGACAGTGATGTATAGATACAGGCCTAAAACTCTGGCTGATTGCCTTCCTGCGTCGGATCAAACTCGAATTTTGGTAGACCGTGGAAGAAATCATCCCACAGGCCATCTGAAGCCATTGGCGCAGTAACATAATGATTGAGCTCGGATTTCCGCATCGATTTCAGCATATCGGGCATGAGCACTTCATATGCTTCGACGGATGCGTCTTCAAATGCTGCTCTCGAACCATGGCAATTCTCAATATACCATGATAAGTCGCGTCTCATATGGATCTTCTCAAAGAGGCTCAAAATTTTCGGGCACACTCCTTCATCCTTTGCGGCCTCGTACGCCATTCGGCTCCCAATTGCTTCGACAATATGTCGACAGCGAGGAAGGATGTGGCGATTGAACTCTACATCTCTGTGCTTTCCGTAACCTCCTAATTCAATAAGTTTTTGCTTGGCTTCATTCAAGACGCCCATTTCATGAAGGGCCAGGGGCGTTGAGGCATCCATCGGGTCAGGCAAATGGTATTTTTCGCCCAACAACTCAGATGCCAAAACTATGACAGAATTAGTAACAAGACAAAAGCTCCGATAGCGGCGTTTTTGGTGAAGATGTTTAAAACATACCAATGCTCACGACAAGAGTATCACCCTCTCCAATGGAGTTGGCTTGCGAAATCATAGCCATCTCACTCAGCTGGTTGCAAGCAAAAAGGCCTCGCCAGCCACAACGCTCTACCAGCTGATTTATAATACTCGACGCTTGTACAGTTGTTGCCTTGAAGCATATGGCAAGACCATACTTCACATTCTTGGGTGTATCGGGATTCATGAACGCCTTCACAGACCACCGAGCATAGGACTCCAGAACAATGCCTTGAACCCATGCTTCAAGTATAGGGCGATGCTGTGTGCTAAACGACATGATGGGGATTTTTTCGGGGCCATAAGCGAGACTAACCTGTCGTCTGTTGCTGTACATGGCGGCAATGTGCGCCCCGAGCTTAATTACCGGAATTTCTGTCATACCCAAAGCGAGGGTTCCAACATTAATTCGCCAGATCAGTCGTAGAAAGTTTACACGCTCGTCTTTGGGCTTTTCCATGGATCCCAAAAGGGCTTTCGGAGACAAGCAAACGTGGTTGAAAGTTGTTATCGAATGGTCCAGTGGCTTTGTGCCGCACAGATTCGGTAGCGTTCGCGACGTAACTCCGCGTTGCATCTTGTCCGAGTCGTTTAACCAAACGAGAAACGGCCTCACTCCGCGATCCTCTCCTTCAACTACCAATCGAGCGCACACGACCGCTATGCGCGACATTCCACATTGCGGAGTGCTCGCAGGCATTACCTTTGCTGCCGCGTCGGTCGGCGTATGTAGGTCGAAAGATCCGTCCTCCTGCAGGGTGGCAGTAGTCTCGAGGTTTTTCGCATCCAGGCCATGGCCCACTTCGGTCAGCATGAATGCGCCGCAAACATCAAACTTGAGCAGCTTCTCCAGGAGTGCGGAAAGGTCTGGGCGTTGCTGGCGGAAACCGCTGATTGTCCCGATGCAGAGGTTGATATGGATGGACGCCAGCATAAAAACGATCGGGTCGCGGGCAACAATTACTGCGTGAAATGAGCACATGGTATTGATTTTGATCGCACGCACTTGGTGCACTCACGGTCATAATGAAAATCCCAAAACGGCTTCTTGAGCTCGTGGATATCCTCGATGGAAAGACCTGGTTTGGCGACGGTCAGCCATCTGGTTGTAGGGATGGAAGAAATATATACCGCTTTGCTGACACAACGATCGTGCTCTTTCATAGGCGATGGAGATTCTACTCGCAGGTGCACGGAGCTCCTTTTCTTGGGATTTGGACCATATTTCCTCATCGAGGAGGCTCTTAAAGACGGACATGATTGCGTGGATTGGCTGTGCGGTATCAGAAAGCTTGTTCTTGTGCGCATTAAGCGTTTGGAGTTGTCTTATTATTTCTATAACTACCGCAGAAGCTGAATTTATGTGTCCACACCCCTTGCTGATTTCGGGCCGAAAAACGTGTTCATGCAAGATTTAGTACGTGCATGAGATGGTGACAGGCCACGGTTTCTTTCCAGCAAGTCAGTTTGCGTGGGAAAAAATAACGATTTCAACCCGAAAAATTATGTGGTAGCTGGGCACGAGTTGCTATTGGCCAAGATCGATAGAACTAAACCAGCTACAATACAAGACAAGGAGATTGTGGAGTAAATTGCGGTATTTTCGCAAGCATCACGGCCTAGATCTGTTGAGATTGCCGAAAGGACTCCACATAGTGATATCGAAGTACGGACCGTCTTACGTATTTTACGCAAAAGAACCAAAGATATCGGTGATTACTGAAAAGGGAGACTGCCCCACCATGAATCGCTAGCAGTGGCTAGGTTGCGGGTCGAGGTTTGCTCTCTGGCAAAGAAGATGGATGTGAAGCAATGGATGTCGCGAATAATAGAATTTCCGTATGATGACTGTCTAGGGTCAACCTCCGGGCCTCAACAATATATTTCAGAAGTTTCTACATCTCGTATTATTGCTACTACTGTTTTATATTCAGTTAATACCTTTCTTGCTTGTTGTATTGTTATGTATAATATTTAAATTCTAAGTTATTTGTTCAATTGAACTTCTGCATGTACCAATTTTGGAAATGCAACCATGGACATGGATCCCAGTCCACAAGGTGCAGTAATGGACGGTTATTAGGCTAGGTATCCTAGCTCTGAGCGCTTCTTGACCCCAGATGCTGCGAACTGTCTATCATGGTGGGGAGTATTTGGCACTTGCAAGGTTGGGCGTGGCATTGAGATCAACGTGTTAGTCATCTACTCAGGAGCCGCAAGCTCACGTATGTATCCTTTTTGACTTCCAACCTGGATGATCAACTCTTTCACAGTAAGGCATGACATTGCATTTAATACATCTATGGATATGGATATAAAACCCGGTCTTGTCGATTTGATATTCAGCCGTGCACGTTTCGCTAGTCACATTGACGGCTTCTTTTCTAGAATCATACGCAATTATACAAGAGAGGTGTTAGATACTTCTCTGCCTCTCCGGAGTAATCTTGACAAACCCCATTCCCCAATCCAGCACATCTACAGTCTAAGCTTTGCCCAAATACTGAATCTCTGAGGCATTAACGATGCTTGAACTAAGACATTATGGATTGATTTACGATGTGTTGATAATGAACTGAAGCTTTGTTTTACGTTTGGTTTTTAATCCTTCTTTCGTTGACTTCCCGCCAACAGCTACCCGGAAGCTGAACCAGATCAGCTAAGAGTCAGGTTATCACAGTGGAATATGAATAGCGCTTGGGAATTGCCCTTATCTTATAAACCATCCCACATGTCATCTTGCATTGAATCTTGAGTATTTGGGTGTCTTCCAGCCGACCCGAAACCTTCTGGCTGCGCGGTGGCGGTTTGAAGGAAGACGACGGGGCGCAATCAGTGGAAGGTGGGATACTAGACCAAAGACGTGGAGCTTTTTCTTGAAGATTCGACATGTGTCATATCACTCACTCTCACACAATCAGTCATAGTATTCTTGCAGCAACTCTAGACCCGATCGTCTCCTCAGTGGCTCCAGACCGGCGATTTTCAAATCGCTCGCCGACGACAAGCCAACCAAGACTTGCCCGCTGCTACTGCCCGAATTCCTGATACCATGCCATGTTCCTTGTTTAACCCTTTTTGTATATCCGATGGATCGTGTGTGGGCAGTGTATTACTTCCTTCGGCCGTGGTGGAGCGTGGCTGGGGGGCTCCGACGTTCGCGGCCACTCGGGAAGCTTCCGTGCCCATCACGTCGGCTCAAGGCGAGCGGGGGATCGGCCGGTCGTATGCGATGGGTATAGTGCCTGGCTTTCGTAGGTAGAGATAGGTACAAGCGTCTGGCATGGGGGGCTCATGTCGTTGGACTGATGGAATTCGGAGCTTCTTGGCGCTGCTGCGAGGCCTCGCGGGGCGGGGTTGGGCGGGGCAGTTGGCGACGTGATGCTTCAGCCTCGAGCACAACTCCGAAACCAAGGCAACAAGGAATCCACTACGTAGTGGGTATCATGGCTTATATCACATTCATGAGCCTAAGCCTCGTCGGATGTGGATGACTCGCAAGGCCCGCACATATCGCACATCTAGCGATACATTGCAAATAGCGTAGCCGATGATGCGTGGCCTTTGTAGCCTACTTAAGCCCTCCTGAGTCCCTTAGCGGTTCCGATGGACATTGTCAACGACCCAGCTTTCGTAATCTCTCTCATCTTTCGTTGCGAAAATGCATCCTGCACAGAGCACAGCCCAGAGCGGAGATGGACGAGATTTTGCCTCGACGCCGAACAACTATGGCCATGGCCAAACCCACCCCCACACCGTCATGGAACCTCACTACTGCCCTACATTCCGTGATTCCTTCAACATAAACGGCGCAGTGCGCGGTGGGGTGTTCCGACCTACCTTTAGCCCAGCGTTCGAAGGATGCTTCAATCTGGACCTCAACGTTGAGGTCGACGCGAGATGCCACGAATCCAGCCACAGCAATCACAACGACTCTAGCCGCAGCTCCAACACGAGTCTTGTCCTCCACGGATCAAACCAGACCAACCAAGAGTTTGTTTCCCACTTGCTCATATTAACTGTAGCTAACCAATTTCAGTGCTGTTCTGTGCCAAAAGGCCTTGGGCGACTCGCTCACGGGCGCTGATCCAGGCATCACCACCAGTAACTGTAGCAAATCAAGCGCTCCGTGCTTGCAGCGGGACGACTAGACCTTGGTAGAAGGTGAATGGGAACATTGCAAGCTAGTAAATTTGCAAATCATGCCTGCATAGTTTTTTCTAGTTATAAAATCAGGTGTAATGTCAAATACAGTATATAAACCCATCTTCCTCTGCCTTTTCTAAGCCGTGGTCATCTCAAGCACTCACTCTCCTGTGCCAAATACCACTTCTCTTGGGAACCTTTCAGCTTCGTGTAAAGCGCCCATATTTAGGCCGTGCATTGTGCCTTCGAAGCCCCTCAGATAGGCAGCTTGATTCCAAATACCCTAGAAGCCACTGCTATTTTTTTGCGCCACGTGTCTGCCGTGGCCCCAAATATAGTCACACAATACACATGCCTCCTCGGTCGGATGACTCGATAGGTCTTATTACATCGCCGATCGCGCTTTCTCGGGGAGGAGAGATTTTTTAGTTGACAGGGCTTACATGTCACTGAAGTCTGTAGTACTGCACGGCCAGCTATCCGAGGGCCATGCTGTAGCGAGCCCCCGCTACGTTGCTAAAAGGCCAGTCATTCATATTCCTCCCTCATTCTCTCTACATCCTGGATGCTCTCTCTCCAGGCCATTCATCTACTGCAGTGCAGGTGAAATGGCAATGGCCGAGAGAGGTGCAAAGCATACGACGTTAAGCCAGGGCATCGACGAGAAAATATGCATTTCTTGGGCGCTGGCTTGGCTTGCCGTGGGGCGGAACTGTGTAATAATCGTCCCGGCCGCATTCCAACCGTCGGGTTTTGTTTCGGCGTCATCGCACACCTGCCAAAGTCAATTCAAAGAAACTGCCTTTCGACATGGTGGGCCGGCCCAAGCAATATGGCTGTGAAATGGGCTGAGCCTTTGGTGGACGTATGGCCCGGTTTACTCCGTTCCACAACGAGTTATCCAGACGCAGGCTTTAGGTTGGCTCTGAGGCAATCTGGGCACATACGACCATAGCTCTTGAAAAAGATGGGATCTAGTCTAGTTCTACTCCAGAGAGCTAGAACGTTTGGTTGCCTTTGCTTCTATTGTTGTGCTCAAAAATACGAATCTACTCCTTTAGAGGGATTTGCTTAGATGAAATTGACGACTGCCAATTTAAAACTGTACACAAACTGCACCAAGATGTGCCATTACACCAATGAAACGGACGGCCCACCAGAGAATGCTGCTACATGACTAAGCGGGATTCAGCATTTCCGTTTGGTCTCTAACAGTAGCACCGTTTGATGTATTGACACGGCTTTGGATGTCGTGGACGAAGCATTTGCACTCTTGTCGGCCCGTTGCTAGTTCCCGCTTTGTCTCTTCCCGTACACAAAGATGACGTGTCATTCGGGACGATTTTCGTAGTGCAACTACTCACTTCCAAACCTGCCGATTCGATCCTTGGGCGATTCCGTTATTCTCTGCATCTGGTTCGCCGCCTTTGTGCCCGTGTAATCAGTTTCGCAAGCTTTATTTTTGACTGCAGGTAATGGTTACGGGCGTGGCTGTCCTTCTTGCGTGAATCACCTGGCTCTCCCGATTTACTTCCCCTCATCACGGCTCAGCATCCTACGGGTGTCACGACGGTATGCTGAAGGGCGCGAAAGGACCACAGAGGTCACGGTATGCAGTGTTGAATGCCCCACAGGTTATCTGATATGCTAGCTAATGCTGTGCGTGACCACCTATAGTACCCTTTAGGCATATTATATTAAGCAACCCTATGGATACCTATTACTAGACTATACTACTAAACTATATAATATTAAAGCTCTATATATATAAAAAATTAGCCCTAAGAAAGTTATATATGCCCTAAATTAAATATAGTTTTATAATTTAGTTACTTAGGTAGTAGTTTAGTTATTAGATAAGGTACTTAATAATATAATATATATTTACCTTATCCGTCAAGTCTGCGGGTTTTAACCAGCATGATGAGAAACCATCACCAGAACACATTTGGCAACGGCCCAGATGATGCGACCGATGACGAGTTTTGGTCGACATTGTTTATTGGTGGGCTTGGCAAGGTTGGCATTTCTCCGACCACTTGATATTGAGACACCGCTTTAGCTGGGTTCTCGAGTATATCCGGACTGGAAGTCTACCTGCACGGGCACTCTCCGCTCAGAGGGTCTTGCGAGAAGCTCTAAAGGGTTCTGTCTTAGCAACTGCGACACACCCATACAACTATTCCCTTGATGTTGAAACAACAAAGCACTTGAATCCGGATCTGTGTCAGGAATGGACACGGGAATTTTTAACCACACAAGCTAACTTGGAGGAAATCGAAGCCAATCTACAACAATCTCCAGAAGGCTTAACCATCGAAGCCTTGTGTTCTCGCTACGGTATTCTTATTCCGCAGCTATGGGAAGAATCGACTTTTCACTTTGGCGCCCCTGTGTACTCGGCTCACCCAACTGGGCGCTCTCCCGTGTTGGACGATTCACAACATGTAACAGCACATAGTTCTCAGCTGTCCACATCAGCAACTTCCAAGGGCCGTTGGACCTCAGATCGTTGCGCTTACCTTGCCGAGCTCATAAAAACTGCTGAGGATTGGGGCGCTGTCAATCGGAAGTTCAAAAAAAGATTTCACACATACCAGTCAAACCTATCACTTTGCATGCAAGCACAGCATCAAGGGCTAGATATTTCTCACATGTCCGATGTGACTAAGTGGGATTCTAAACAGGACAAATTCCTCGCTTCTCTACTCGAGAAAAAAAAACCACACTCGAAGTGTGTAGATGCCTTGCGCGAGCATTTCGGCATCAGCCGATCCATTCAATCCATCTCTATCAGAGCTAAGCATCTGGGACTATCTGGCCTATCGGGCAAATGGCCCGATGAGATGATCCAGTTTTTAGAGCAACCTGAAGTCTCTAATCTTCTTCAAGCAGAGAAGTACAAAAGGTTCCAGGAAAAGTTCGATTCTGAGTATTCTTTCAGTGCTTTCAAAGCTAAGCTTTGGAAACTGGACAAGGCCGGTAAATCTGCACCTGAACCGCAACAAGGCCAGGCTACTGTGAAAGCGCAAGCTTGGCCACCCGAGCAAAAGGATTTTGTGAGGGAGTGGCGTGGCAAAGCGAGTTTGCTCATTGTCGCATTTCAAGAGAAATTTCCCGGGCAACGGACAGGTGCTGCGATACGCAAGAAATGGGAGTTACTAAACCGACCGGCCTTGAAGCAACCGAACTCGGAGATCGCTAAGCGAACTAGAACAGCTTGGACACGCTCGGAAGATGAATTCATCGAGAAGTGGATTGGCGGCAAGCTGAGCACGCTTGTTGATGAATTCCACAAGCAATTCCCTAACCGGCGAACATCAAACGGGGTAAAGTGCAGGCGGGAGCTGCTAATAAAAAATGCTAGGAAGGACCAAGCGGAGATATCAAATGATGAAGGAGTGGCCTGAGAACTAGGATAGCAAAATGTCTTATTAACGGTATTAATGATTGATGGTGGGATATGAAAAGGGCTCTGTAGGCAACGTACTATTTAGTTTGAAATGGTCAGATTTGGGCATCGTTTTACTTGCGCATGAATTATCTAAACCGAGCGATTAGGTTAAGCGTATTAAGCAATAAGAAAAAAAAATGTAGCCTGGTGTGGCAGTGCTTATGTATGATTTAGCAGGTCGGAAACCGGCAATTTCCACAGAAAGTGGCGTGGTCCAGTTAAATTGATACGCAATTGTGTTGTACACCCAAAAACGGCATATAAATTAGGCAACCGTCTTAAATGGTATCACTTTTCTCGCTATGGAACAATAGCTCTCTGCAACGGTGTCAGGATTTGTCACTTCCCAAGCTTGAGTATACGAGGGATCCCGTCCGCTCTCCCATAGTCAAGCTGAGAAGCGGTGAATTAGTACTCGGGTCGGTGACGACCGGGGAATCCTCGCTGTTGTATGTTGTTTGCTTCCTTGCTCTCTTTTCTTTTTGCTCTTGTAGACGCCGATATATTTCGTCAAGAGTGAAATCCGCGAATAGCACCAATCTTGCGCAGTGCTGTATCCCGTTCTTGGAGATCATCGTGGTCGTGAGTGCGAGGCGTACTCCACCACCAGCGACTCAGGCAGACAATGGCACGCACGGTACGAGAGGATTGTGTCCCGTATCGGACACCGCATCTTGTTATTGTTATTCGACGGGACGCTTGCCGTCGCGAATCGGTCGTTGGGAGAGTTTTCCGATACCCATTATTTATCATTTCGTTCGGTTCGGACATTTTTACTGCTATGCTCGGGATAAACTCAAATCTATCAGCAGCGATACTCCAAGCCATGCCATGGCGGCCAGTGTTTGACGCCCAGCTCACCCCTCCAGACGCCCTCTTCTTCTCTCTTTTCTTCGTAGCAAAGTTGAGGGGGCTTGCCCAGGCAGGCAATCCGGGCGAAATGACTTTCGGTCGAAAAAGTGCAGCACAGCCCAGGGATCGCCATATCTAGGTGAAACAAAGTGAGGGGCCGGCATGTAGGAGGTGGCCTCACAGAAGAAGAAAAAAGGCATGCCTAACTATTCGCAGCCTTGTGCGGCTGGTGTGCAAAAGGCCAGGCATCAATGCAGCTCTGATCTCTCCAGTGAAGCACAGCGATGCGCACCACGCGAGTTGGCATTTGCCAGGTGTAGGGATCCTTTGTATGAGAAAAAGAAAGCACGGTAACTTATCAACGTAAAGACTGCTATCAGATACAACGCTGGCTCAAGTACCAAGGTTGGGAAAAAGAAAGAGACGCGGGGTGTCTGCCCGGTTCCCCGAGTGGCCTCCAACGCCAAGGTAGCTTGGGGAGAGAGGGGCAGAGGCGGCTGGGGATGCTCGGAACGGATGCCGGCATTACAAGCTTGGCTTGGGGCACAAAAGCTGCCATCGGATTTCCCAATGGGCATGAGCTCGCTTCCTGCAACGCCGGTGGGACTTGGCTTCTCCATGGTTCGGTTTGTTAGTGCCATCGCCCGCCTCAATGCGCACCACCGCCATAGCGCCACCTTAGTGACAGGGCAATCGATAGCCCCGCGCTTATCGATTAGGTCGGGCCAATTAAAACGCGCGGTGAAGCGCGCCATGTGGAGCTGTCAACACGGCTGCAGCCAGTCAAGACGACTGGTTCATCTTGACAGCTTCGAATTATAACCATATATTCAACGTCAACCAGGCATTTTGCGCCGTATGAAGCAAGAACACTAACATGCATGCATCTGCTGTGTGTTTTCCCACTGCAGCCGACGCGCGCCGGTCGCACCCCGCGGACACAGACAGAAATCACGCCTCTGGCTCAAATCCATTACTCAAGCAATCCTAAATGTATTCAAACCAGCTTTTTTTTATTCGGCTTCCCTTTTCCGGTGATTGCTTCGAGCCTCATCGGGGCCATAAACTTTTGCATCAACTTTTTACGCAATCCTCATTTTTTCCCACACCCTTTTGCAGATGGCGGTGGACCGTTCGGGGGGCTCCCATTACATTCCTGTTGGGCACACGTAACATTTCCAAACTGATCCGACCGCAGCCCATTATGTGATAGCCGGCATATCCCACTCCACCAACTAACTCGCAGATCAGATGGCCACCCCCAAGGGTCCCTACACCTGCTTCCAGGGCGCTAAGCAGCGTGTGTCTCTCTGCTATTTAAGCATTCATCTCCCTTCTGCAAGTGTCTCGGAAACGATACAGCTTCAAGCACGCGCACCACTACACCCAAGTCAGCGTTTCTTTTCTTTTTTCTTGTTTTTCTCTGCTCCCAGCTCCCCTCCCCCCCTCAAGTCCCCCCCCTCAAATCTGCAACAATGTCTGGAACAATTGCCGGCGAGAGCATTGCCGAAATGGCGCGGAAGACGCCCGGCGTGCTGAAGCTGACCGTCGTCAACACGCAGTACGACGCCAACTTCACCGACTGCTTCAACGACAATGACAAGATTGACACGCAGCGGATCAACGAGGAGATCCTCACGGCGGTGGGCAAGTTTGACTTTGACAACTGCTTCAACAAGGACACGATGAACAGCATATTCGGCAAGGACGACAGCAAGAGCCAGGCCAGGCACAGGCGCAGCAGCAACAGGAGAAGGTCACGGAGGGACGGAAAGGGAAAGAAGAAGTCGAGAAAGGACGAATCGGAATCCGAGTCGTCCGAGTCGGAAGAGGAAGGGGAAGGGGAAGCGCAAGCGAAAGATGTGGTTGAGATGGACATTGAGCAACCAGACAGCCGCGCAGTAACCCAGCGGAAGCCACCACGACGACACAACAAGCGCGACAAGCAAGCGTACAACACCCCTCCCCTCCCCTCTTTTCAGAAGCTGCCCCGTTTTTGCTAATGCGTCCCTCGCAGCCCTCCCGAGCCTGACATGCGGGTTGTCTACAAGATGTCGGCGGGCCAGGTACACAGCCCAAACCTGGAACGAAGAGTCGTGACAACTAACGGAGTGTTTTGCAGCTCCCAGCCCGCCTAACCCTGACGGAGCAGGGCGAGGATGACGACTCTGGCGCTGAGGACATTGTCGTGAAACACACCATTGCCTACAAGGCATCTACTTGAAGGAGGGAGTGCAATCGTGTCAGTCCCTGTTTTTGTTTCTGGTTTTTGGGTTTTTGTTTTTGTTTTTAATTCATGTCCCTTTGCAATGTCGCTCGTTTGGTCATGGCCGTTTGGTTGGTTGGGAATGGCGCTCTTTCCCCGTCGTCGCCGCAATCGAGTCGCGCGCTAAGTCGGTGCCGCCGCTCCAAAATGATCGTCGCGCACCGGGTCTTGCTCGGCAGTTGCATTATTCGATGGGTCCCTTTTTTTCAAACTAAAATAACTTGCAAAAAAAAAAAACGGCAAACTGCCTTCGTTCTTTTCTCCGCGTTTTCTCTCTTTTTTTTCAACCCCCTCTGCAAGATTGGTGCATGATTGGCCATGTTTCTGCGCTTGTATGGAGACTCGTCTTATCTCTCCACCTTCGGCCGCCCAATTTCGTGACCACCACGCATCCCATGCCCGACGGATGTGCTCCCCGCCCCGGCGGAAACAGGGCTAAACTGGCTAGCCCGTGTCCACTCTCGACCGGCGTGCCCAGTTTGCTCGTATACCTTATTCAGCCTTAAACACCTCCCGGATGCTCACGTCTCCGGTCGAAGGCTCCATCAACCGCGGTGGATTGACTTGCACTACACTGGCACGTCAGTTAGCTAGCTACAGGGAAGACACTGCAGTCTATCGGGCTCCAACCCTGCCGTACCGTTGACGCGTCGACGTGCTCCTTGTAAACCCCGCTCGGTTGCACCAACAACAGAACTGGACTGGATGCATGCAACCAACAACCAACACAACAACACAGCCCCGCCGGCCTCATTACTGGCTGCAGCAGAGAAGTGCACCCTCCACTACGTTAGTGCACAGCGCGACGCTCGTGACTTGGTTGCATTGTGCTGCTTGCTTCCGCCAAACAGACGAGCCCAAATGCTCACATGTGCATTCGCTTTTCCTCCTGGTGGCGTCATGCGAAAACGCGCAAACGCGCATTTTCTTCGCCCCTCGTACGAGAGTATTGGCCATCCAGCTGCAAGGTAGCCTCGTCTGCTGGCCATGTATTGATACACGTCACGGCGAATTTTCCCACCTCATAGCTACCCTAGACCAGAATCTCGTGCGTCTCTTGGCACACGGTTGGTGATACGTCCATAGTGCGTACCTTCATCACAAACCAGCTTGGTCGTGATTAAAAGCAGTATCAAGACTATCCTATAGTTTGTCTGGAGGAAGTGTGCCGAGAACAACGAAAAACATTGTTTCCAACAAGAATGCCCCCCTACACGGACCAAGTTAGATAGTTGCCTACATTACTCAGTTTATTAATGAACGCAGCGATATCATAGACGAAATGCATCTTCGGTGCCCTCTTACTTAAGGCTGCCAAAGAATAGGGGAAGTGGCCAAGGCTCCTTTGTAGATAGTAATAAGTTTAAGGAGTTATATTTAATATTGTAAGTTTCTGTCAAGGTGATGAACTAGTGCACCCCTTGTGCACTCTCCACAAGCTGTTCTCTCTCCGTCATAGGGTTGCCTCGCCGACTCCAAGATTAATCGAAGGCAGCCATCTCTTTTTCGAATGCGGCCTTCTCTCTTTCGCTTTCGGCCTGCCTCTCTTTTTCGCGTGCGGCCTGCTCTTGTTGGTATGCGGCCTGCTTCTCTGCTTTCATCTTGGCGAGCCTATCCTTATACTCATTATTAAGAGCTGTGGCAGCCTCAAGATCCCTTTGAAGTATAACAATCTGAGCGTCTCTTTTCGCTACAAGGTCAGTCTGGGTTTTGGTGTCCTCCTTCGCCTTGTCGCACTCTTGTTGGCTATCTGCCAACTTCACTTTCACACCCTCGACTGCCTCCTCCAAGGACTTGTTTTTCTGTTCCAACTCGAGTTTCTTTGCGCGCAAACCTTCGCTTTCCTTGTACGCGACGTCACATTGGACCTGGGCAACGAGGAGACTGTCCTCCAACATGATGATCTTGAGTACCGAGGAATTCAGCTCTGTCTTCAGCGTCTCAACCTCGAGCTGCGCCTTGCGCAGATCGACTCCCAGGCTGTCAATCGTGGATTCAGCTGCGGCAAGATCTTTACGACCTTGCTCGATCTGGTCGTGGTCTTTCTTGTCATGCTTGCTCGATTCGTCCTGAAGCTTCTGATACTTCTTGTTGAGCTCTTTCTCTTTCTGCTTAGCGGCTGTCCTAGCAATATCAAGCGCCTTATCCAGGTTGTTGGCCCGAGTCTTCTGGAACTCAAAGTTGGCAGTCAGAGTTTGAGCGGTCTTGGTAAGCTCGTCCTTGGCGTGGTTGAGAGTGGCGATTTCCGCGAGTCGCTTGTGCAGGTCGACATCGAGGGCATTGAATCGCTATGTACCGTCAGTAATCGCGGGCAAAATGGAGAGTGTGGAGGGCTGCTCACATCCTCGGCATTCTTGACGAGGTAGCCGGCCTGGTCAACAAAGGCAACGGATTGGGCCAGTGTGTCAAGAATTCCAGCAGGGAATGGAAGAGGGGTGACGATACGGGTAAGAGTCGGCTGAGCCTGGGGAAGGCTGACCGGGAGCTCGCGGGTCTCACCAGAAGCCGGCCCAACAGGGGTGAAGGTGCTGTGAAAGGAGTTAGCCGTGCATCTCCAGGAACAAGCAAGCTTCTGACTTACTGATGGGAATGACGCTTGATATGGACGGCAAGAGTCATCACGCCAAGGTCCTCGCTGTAGCTGCCCTCCTTCATGTTGACCGAGAGCGTCTCCGTCTTCTTGTCCCAGACACAGTCAATGTCGTAATAAGAGTTGTAAGAAAACTTGCTGACACTCTCGTCAGAGCTGATGACCTTCTGGGGAGCCTCCCGGTACTGGAGGTTGTTCGTCTCCCCAGAGGAGGCCTTTGTCCACTGCCAAATGGAAAGCACAGGCTTGTCTTTGCCAAATCCGTCGGGGAAGATGAACATGGCCAGCTCGTTCTTGGCGAACTCCATCCAGTTGATCTTGCCGGTCCAAATGCGCAGGTCCTCTGTGGGCTGCTTGGCACTAGGCTGCCAAAAGCGCTTCAGAGTGAAGGTCTCCTCGTGGCGAAACAGAGTGTAATAGTTGGCCATCTTGATGGAGATGCTTTCGTAGGCCTTCTGTGTGGTGATGACGGCCTCGTACCAGCTGCCCTTGAGGGTGAAGATGTCGTCGCCATCGGACGACTTCTTCACCGTGCTAATAGCGAGCTTGTCGAACCAGTTCTTCTTGGGAGTGCCATCGGAATCCTTGGTCCACTGGGAGAATAGAAAGACATTGTCACCAGCTCGAACATGGCCATTGGGGAGGATGAGGATGAAGGTTTCCTTCTTGGCGTATTCCTTCCAAGAGAAAGCTCCAGAGTAGATGAACATTTTGAAAAGGTGGTGATGAAATTAGCTTGTTTGTGAAGAAGATTATTTGAGAGGAGAAGATGTTGTTGAAGAGTGATTGTTTCTGTTCTGAATGGCAGAAGGGTATAGGTATTTTATAGCCTGCGGTGCACTTCGCTGTGGCTTTTTGGAATACGTACTCGGTACACAGCACATATTCGCCATCACCAAAGCTGCTGGAGTCACTGCTAGGTTGGAATGTCCTGCGATAGTTCTCTGCATGTCTTTGCCAGCCACGAGCTGAACTGCCCTGTGGGGACACAAGCGCTGGCTGGATGCATCGCATCGTATCATGTTCCCAATAGTGTCGCCCATTGAGGTGTTTGGCTTGCCATCCTGGGCGTGCTGAATAGCGACCATTCCAGACCCTCAGTGGCTAAACGGCAGCTGACAAAGCTTCCCGTGCTGACTTGGGACGAACCCCTGCCGGGCAATAGCGCGGAGGTAGCACTCGATTGGGGCGGCCACGCGGAGCCCCAGCACGCCCTTGTCGGCGGACCGTTTCTTTTCGATAAGCTATGGGCAAGCCTTGTCTTGGTCAACTCAATATTGGCCCCGTGGCGCCTTTGGTGCTGCCAACTATTTGAACTTGGCGCCCAAGCTGGCTGGCTGACAGGTGGGCCCAAGCGCCCGGACGGCTGAAGGTGGAGAGCTGATGAACGCTTTAGGGCTGGCTCAAGGACCTGACATGCAACTTTTCCTATACTCGTAATGCGTAACGTGAGGCTGTTATGATTCATCACAGAGGCTTGGCAGGCTTGCCTTCACCCAGTGTCGAGCATGCTCTATTGGGCCGTAGTAGCCCTCGCGGTGTGCCCCTTCAGCCAGCCAGGTGTGCCGCCTCAGTACGTGTAGTGAGGTGCAGCCCCTGCAAAGACTCTCTCACGGCGGCCCCACCAGCTCCCAGCGAGTCACGGCGGCAGCTCTAGTGGTAGCCACCGAGGCCTACGGCGGCCGCTAGCACCCGTCGCTCCCGGTGCCGGCGCTTGCAGGCGAAATCCACCACTACCTCCATGAATGAGTACACAGGCATCAATCAATGCCAAGACTACCAAGAGAATATACCCCGATGGGCAAATTTGCGCGCAGCAGATGACAACAGAATCCCTTGCTGGTCCAAAATACACACCAAATCAGATATCCTATAGGAGTCATAAATGCCAGGAAGGTAGACTTGAGGATTTTAGACCTCCTTTGGGGTAGGCTACCGTAGGGACTCGACAAACTCATCATCCTTAGCGTGCTGTCACCTTGCTTCTTATACGTGTGTAAGGCGGTTAACTGGCTACGCCTAACAGCGCCATGGGCATCATCAGCTAGCCACACCAGGTATGCAAAGCTAAGGATGACGAATTCATTGCGTCCCTGCGGTAGTAAATGAAACCAAACGCCACACCATGTTTGATATCTGACGCCCATCATCAGCCCCTGATTTCTCTTCTTGTTGCCTTTCGATCCCTTGTACTTGTGTATTCCTCTCGCTAGATATTATAACTGCGGTGGCAGCTGTTTCCACGGACTGTTCCAAATGCTTTCTCTTTTTATGATGCCTCAGTTAACCTAGACAGACCCCTTGGTAAGCGACATACGTAGTGTTTCATTTGTAGACAAAAGCACCTGTGAAACAGGCGTGGTTTTGTCACTTAAGGCCGCCTTGCTTTCGTTGGGTATGTGTGTGTAGTTATTCGGCATATGTAAGGGGATCTTGAACGAGATTTTAGCTTAGCTGATCACCCCGCTCAGGCGACTGGTGTTGCGAGACCTGACTAATTAGCACTGATTGTGTGAGACGGTACTTGCGCCCTTACAAAGGGTGACTTTGCAGTTGTCTCACTATAAAGAGGGATTGTTGAAACAGGTGCCCATACTGTTTATGAGGTTTAGCCAATTTGTGCCGCTGTGGGTACCGGTAGAGAAAGCGTTACGTACGCGGTCAATCTCATTATAACCAAGAGGTTTCAAGTTACAAGTGTTACACAGACCTACGGCGCTTTCTTGCCTAGCCAGCAGCAGAGATGCTTTCTAATCTGGGAAGAATTTTATGAGCTCCCTGGACGGATCTTCGACTTTGAAGATGTTTCAAGTTTTTCAGAGTCACTTGGAGCTCGGAAAACCCTGCCACACTATCCACTGGAATGGTGTTGGCAACATCACTATGGCCCCAACCAGTTATCCCAATACCAAATTTGTGCCCCCTGCAAGGACACGGAGGTCGACTCTAATCAGTCATCCCAGTACCCTGGCACATGTTAGGGGCTTGTTAAGGGCATGAGTTTATCCATATAATGTGACTTGGGAT
This sequence comes from Calonectria leucothoes, assembly GCA_002179835.1. Classification (NCBI taxonomy): domain Eukaryota; kingdom Fungi; phylum Ascomycota; class Sordariomycetes; order Hypocreales; family Nectriaceae; genus Calonectria; species Calonectria leucothoes. Next base: position 141,162 of record NAJI01000142.1, on the reverse strand, counting down.
TTGAAACTCTAGTGAAAGTCAATCAAAAGGATGCTCTCTTGCATATATAGACTTTACATTAATAGACATAACGAAACTCCAGGAGCTCTTTATCAGTCTTGTCCAAAACCGTAGCATCCAGGTCTTCTGAAGAGCCGCTGTTAGTAAAATATCCCAAACGATCCCGGCGACGATTTTCCCAGATAAGATAATATCTTAGGCAGAGAGATATAACCAGCATTACTCCAAAACATATTATCATTGCCAAGAAGCCGGATGGGTATGACGGTGCTTCATTATCGAAAAACAGATGTGGCCCAATAATGTTTCCGGTGCAGTATCCAATAAAGATCTGAGATAGGTCAGTTGGGAGGCCTGTTTTTTGTGAGGTATAAATGAAGGGAAAATTCGTACCAAGGCATTAACAGTAGTCTTTTTAGTAAAACCGCCAATGTTACCCGTCGACATAGCCAAGGTCAAGGGAAAATTCACGGAATAAGCACCTGCAAGGCAGTACCCAATAAATCGAGCCCAAACATTATCGGCAGGTATTTGTCGAGCCATAACAGATCCGATAATGGCGAGTAACGAGTTCCAAACCATCCAATACGTTCGACTGTTCTCAAACCAAGAACATCCTGCAGTGGAGAGGTGAACGAGGACACCTTGGAAAACATAGGTTATGATCTGAACAAGTAACGTATTTAGAGTGCTAAATCCAAAGCCCTCGATGATAATGGAGCCGAACTAGTGAGTAGTTTGTCAGTCTTCAGTTATCTCAGCTTGCTTCGCCTGCTTACGTTGGACACTCCACCATTAGGGATGCAGCAAGTGATTTGAATCAGGACCAGGGCCCAGCATTTGATGTCAAGAAGAGCTTCGATGAATTGGTCAAATTTGAATTCATCACTTTTAATACCAGTCATGTTCTCTTGGACTCTTATTACCGCCTTGTGTCTGTCTTCTTCGCTTAAAAACCTTGCTTTCATTGGTGTATCTGGAAGCAAGTAGAACAGAACAAAAGCCCAGGCAAGGGTAATTGCGCCAAAGATTAAAAAAACAGCCTAACAGCATTAGAAAATGGGGCTGCAACGAAATGTTTTCTTTTTTTTTTTTTTCAGAAGAAATTAGGGGATGGATGCACTGAAAACAAAGACAACCAAAATGTTTTCATTCTCACCTTCCAAGGAGCAATGGATTGGACGTGGCCGATGCCGTACGCAACCAGCCCGCCAAAGATTCCAGCGATTGTAATACCCTGAAACCAGATTCCGTGGCGAAATGGCTGTTCGGATCTCTTGTACCACATGGAAACAACAATGCTGAGACCGGGTGCAATGGCGGCTTCAGTCACACCCAAGAAAAACCGAACCGCGATCAGGCCCTTGACGTTGAATGCCGCCGCCGTCAACATTAAGACAGCACCCCAAACGATGCTGAATCACAGATGAGCACCCATTTACCGGCATTAGAAGGAGTGGAATCCCAAGGAACGCACATTGATATAGAAATCATCTTGCCAACCGGGAACCGAAGAAGCAAAACAGCCACTAAATATGAGGCAGCTAAATAGCCGAAGTAATAAATACTGCTTGCCCAATTGTAATCGTCTCCGCGGAGCTTCAGGTCCTCTTGCAGGCCCAGGATTGATGTGAAACTCATGGCTGATTTGTCTAGAAATTGGAACATGTACGAAATTGCCATGATGGGTAGGAGGCTGGATCTGTAGTCAGCAGCGAGATGGCAACGCGGCGTAATGTACAGACGTGACTTACAACAGATCAATTCGGCGCAAAATCCTCTTGTCCTCCTCTGGAGTAAGCGACTGGACACCGACATCACCTGGCTCAACCTTTTCAAGCGCCTGATCCGGGCATGTTGTGGTGGACTCGACTGGTGGCTTGTCGGCCATTGCGAATGGCAGATTCAAGCCGGTACGGCCTGGAGCGCTTGAATTACAAGGAAATTGCTGGAGGTTAGCACAATGTGAAATGAATGAGAGTAGTTAATTGAATGAGATCAAAATGCAGAATTTCATAATTAAAACAGGCTGATCACTGACAACAATATAAACAGAAAGTTAGTTATCGGCATCCATGAAGCGCTAGACTGCTTTGGCCCTTGAACCACTTCCCCGCAATCGGACCACCAGCCTAAATAAGCCAAGTGCCAAATGCACAATCCCTGATTGACGACTGCACGTGCACTTGTCTGGTGTCCAGAATAACCGACGATCGCTGGTGACAGGCCATAATATTCCTGTCATTAGCTACTTCACAAGGTTCTGGCTCCTCCTCGGGCCTGTTGGGGCAAACCAGTTCCACCTTTCCAGGTATAAACATTTCCGTTGCATAAAGTTGAAACTCTAGATAACAGGCAGCCCAAAATCTCGCGGGTGTAATTTTCCCCACACATCCTCACGTCTCCCCAGCCTTCTTATTTTGCAAATCAACCATATTGACCAAAAACAGATAGGATCGCTTGAAACTATGACCAAACTGGCTTATCGCGCTGAATCGACGCAGAACCCACTCGCGATGGAGTTGGTCATCCATCTCCAATGCAACCATGAACAAGGACCACGCGATTCGCACCATGGTATTCTCGCCTTCATATTTCTGTGCGCTTGGGAGGCTAGGTTCAGCATTTGACGCACTGTTTCAATCTGCCGCGAGGAGAAAGATTGCTCCTGGCTAAACCGTAAATGAAAGAAATAGAACACAGTGGCGTAAAATTGCGGGACATGATCGCGAAGGTTGGCGACGAGCCGACGTGAGTTATCCATGTCAAGAAAGAGCCCCGCAGCGACCTCAATCAACTCACTGTACTTGCTACTAAAGTTTTCGATACAGAGCTCAACATCCAAGACCCAACGACATATTATTTTCATAGAGAGATGGGCATAAATAAACCATGACACTTGCAGTATGATGTCGAATTCCCGGATACTTACGAGCTGTTTTCTCTTTCCAATCGCTACCCTTTTACCCGACCCTCTTACGTCCATCCCAACATTCAGATGCTCATCATGTCACTTAAATGCCATCCTTAAATAAAGCTCTCCACCTCGCTTTCCCTGTTTTTCTTTCATGCCGGGCGGCTGCATTCCAAAATATAAGAATTGGCACTAGGAAAATTGTGGTGTCGTATCCCGCTGACTGCGGTAACCCTACACTTCCTTATCAGGGTCGGCTTAACTCCACATACACACACGGGTTTTCAATGGTGAGGATTCTCCAATAACTTTAAGCGCATTGGCAGTATTTTTGATAAATGCGACGATTCAATTTAAATCTGGTGGCAGCTGAGTTTACCACACTCTCTGGGGTAAGACGAAAAGAGAGCAGTTTGTATTACACCGCTATCTAGGAAAGGGTGATCCGGGAGTGGGTGCTTTCTTTTCTTCTTTTTCAGATTAGTAGCTCAATCACGCTGATGAGTGAATGAAGCCAGGAATCCGCTGAACAACAGGGTGCATGAAAATTTCATTGATGCGATTACAAAAATGTTTTCCAATATAAGAAGAGAATCAAGATGCTACTATCAGACAAGAAGCCCACTTCACCATCATGCCCTTTTTCTTTCTTTCTTTTTGTGTTTGATCAATCCCTTTGAGTGCCGTAAGCCTGCACTTAAGTACCGAGCAAAGTAGGTCGCCGGCTGCAATCCTTTACTTGGCATTATATATTTTTATTTAGGGTATATAATGCTATTATGATTACGAGTTATTTTGTCTACCCAAATTTATATCTGGGTTTATAATCTTGTCCTTTTTGCATTGCATTTGAAGCGAGAGACCTTGATGCGGCCGTTGACAAGCCGCCATCTAACGCACAGCCCTCCTACCCCTGCGCAAAAGCATTCAGCGCGTTGGTGTCGCCATTGAAAAAGTTTTGGTGCCCTGGCAAATTGCCTCTCGGGGCATACTGCCACATGGTAAAGTTGACCCAGTTGGGGGGCAAAGGGCTTCCAGAGGATATACCGGGGAAGAAGGAAAGCCACAAGGGGTTGGTGGCTCGGAAGGCGAGGCTGTTGCCGGTACACTGAGCCCACCAGCTGGCAGACGTGTAGATGACGGGATACCGCGTGGTTGAGGCGTGGTACTGGACGGAAAAGTCTTTGATCCAGTTGACCATGGCGCTCTGGGGAAGCCCGCTGCAACTTCCGTTGAAGTAGACGGCGCCTGGCAGCATCTTGCCTCCGGGAGACCAGGACCCGCCGTACGCTCGAAAAAAGGCTGCCTGGATGGCGCCGGGAGACATGGAAGGCTGTGCCAAATGGTATGCCCCGCGCAGCACACCGGCGTTTATGGCACTGGTCCAGTGTGATCTGAAGCCTGGGTCTATGCCGCCGTACCCTTGGGATGCCCTGATGTATGCGAATTGCAGCCCTTGCGCCCTGAGACTGGTCCAGTCTATGTTGCCTTGTTCGGAGCTGATGTCAATACCGAGAGGACTTGAGACTACGGCTGTGGCTGCTAGTGCGGCCAACACTGCGAGACCAAGTGGTTTCATGATGAAAAAGGTGGCGTGTTTGCGTTTCTTCTCAAATATCAGCGGGTGAGGTAAACTTGATGTACGTGAACAGAGAAATTATCCTCGATGATTTGCAGCGCCTGGGTTACTCTTTATACCCTGCCGAGAAGTGTCAACTAGTCTCCAAGTGCGCATATCTACTAGATTGCAGATGTTTCCTTGGACTGGTATGTGAACTGTAGACACGGCAATGGTTTTAGCCTCACGGCAGTCAGGCACGTCAACGTTCAGCCTTGGCGAAGACGCAAAAGTCTAAAAGAAAAAGAAAAGGCAAAAGAACCTTCCCATCACAACGTCTCTCAAATTCATTCCAATGAAACATTTGAACGGAATTTTCAAGCGGTTGCTAATTCCCATCGTCGCTCAGACACGCTGTGGCTTCATTGCCTAAAATCAAAACAAGCTTTTGTGGAGCGATCTCGCCCTTTGCGCTGGGAATCCTTTTTCCTAACAGGTATTAGCTAGCTCCGACTCAAGAAAGTGAAAGTCCGCTGACGGAAGCACCGCGGAGCCTTGGTGTTGCACAACGGCATGTTCCGGTGGTGGATTTCCTTGCCCATCTGTCCTGGCCTGCAACAGCCGTCATTGCTGGTTATTACATGCGACCTTGTCATTTACGCCTACCAAATAGTAACACATCCAAGGCTACTGAAGCATACTAGAAGTTATACAGTCAATCACGGTCAGAAGGACAGACGAGTCTTTCCGTTCGCATCCCCGAAGTGACTGGTTATGCCAAGACGGGTGATTAAGTTTAAGGCTGACGGCGGCATAGGAAAAAGGGTCATGAGCGAGACGCTTCCATTCGACTTGACTAGCATAGACTATATACCCGTCAAAGTAAATGCAAGGCCGGTGACCCATATCCTCGGATCACGGCACCAGCCAGCTGGTCACGAGGGACGTATCATGACGACAATACACTCTGCTTTTAGATTTGATGTGAATAGATGCGAGACCGATTTGTAATTGAATTTCTCATGAGCACCAGCTCAAACTCAAGCTCGACATTGCATTCTTTTGATATACATAGGCAGTAACTTTCTACAACCACCATCGAATTCTAGAATGAACCTGAGAACTCTTTGAGTAAATCTTGCGACCTATTTTGCGCCAAGCACCGCTCAAGTCCACTGACCTCTCCCAAACTCGAAAATTACATCTTATGACAGCTTTCCATCTTCCTTCCCCAGCAAGAACACTCGAAAACCAACTTTCGACCTTCCAAAGGCACCCAAATGATATAAAGCCACCTATCATATACAACTGCCGATTCCTCAATCATCAAGTAAAATTGCACTTCTTCGGCGCGTGCGTCTCTTTCTGTGGCGACTTTGTGGTCAACCCCGGAAGTGCTAATATTTCGGTGATTGTCGGAGGACTCTGTAAATAGATGCCAAGCATCACACTGCACGCCCCTATATTCTCACTTGTCGTGCGTCAGATAGTTTAGCTGATGACGGCATATATGCCTGTCTGCGGTACGTACATGGGACCATTACTCCCAACACTTGTCGCAGCAGATTGTCCAGGCATTATCGACTGGATTCACGATTGAACTTTTGAGGATAAATCCAGCTTAATATTTTAGGCAAAAACGAGGATCAGTTGTTTGTATTTCTTTTCTTTACTTTTATTTACTTCACCACCCGACATATTTATGCTACGAATCATGAACATTGAGGTCACTGGCACCGTCAACACCAACAGCCAAGGGCCCGTCCATCTCAGTACAGAAATATGCGCACAGAGGGCCGGACGCGGAGCTCTTTATCAAAGCACAACAATGAACCGGCAGATGGGTTCCGTGTTGTAGCACAGATGTGCCTTCAGGCTCAAGTGGCCGGGCACCATCCAATCAGATGCAAAGGCACATTCGTGCTCACACCTGTTTGTGCCTAGCTGCACGAGCCCTGTCCACGGCTGGGCGCATTTTGTGCGAGTGGTCCCGTCTGCGTCTTGGGTTTTGTCTGATGCTTAATTTTCTCATGAATTTGGGGACCGCGTTGGAGCTTTCGTCGATGGTCACTCCCCAACGCTCCAGGTACAATTCACCACCTGGTGTGCCGGAACGCGCATTCTAACATTGAGGTTTACTTGGATGGATCAAAATACCCGAATGTCCCTTTGTCATACATTGAGTATGCGCCATGCCGCTGAGAACGAAGTTGTATGGCCGAGCTCATTCCCGTCTTATCTACGAACCTCCTCTGGCTAACATGATACTAACTTCAACTTAAACCCGAATTATACAACTTGTTCAACAAGCTTTGCAGGCCGTAGCCCCTCGACTTCCGTTTGACATCATCTTCATAGCTTTGGTCAATTTTCCTCCTAACAGACTCCCTGATATTTTCCATGTTTATATTGTTTTTTTCCGTCAATTTATCATTAACCTCTTCCAATCTTCTTTTCCAAGCCTCATCGCTCTCTTTTTCACGCGTGTTGGTTACCTTCACCACTTCAACACGGGCCTCCTTGCGTTTCTTTTTTTTGGTTCGATCAATGGGCGATGGAGGTTGTTTTTCCACTTTCTTGAAGTCTTTCGGCGCATTTTCAGGTACGCCTATAATTGTGTCAGTCGCGCTTCTTTGGAATCTTGTCATATCGTCGATATTCCCTACCCTTGAGTGTAGCCTTACCATCGGAGGCACCAGTCGTTGCGCCCATGTTTGAGAGGTTGTTTTCTGACAGCAGAGAGCAAGTTCCCAAATGAGATATGAGTTGGTTCAACGAAAAAAAAGAGCTTCTCCTTTTAAAACAAACCATTCGTCAAATGATTGACTCAAATGATCATGTCTGGATGCTCTTGATTGAATTCTTTGTTTATTCTCAAAATCCAAAGCAAAACCAGAAGAATTTTATGCGGGTTGTAGCCGGTTTTCATGCTGTGAGATGATTCTGCTAAAGTTTTGCCTCCATTCCTCGGCTCAAAACCTTTCGGTCCGATAAAACATCGGATCATGCCTTGAAGCGCCGGACCAGCACGTTTCACAATAATCGATTCTCATAATCCCATTAGCATTGCTCTTCTGGGGTTGACAGAATTGTTTACCCTGTTTAACAAATGCACATTCATGCAAAATGGCAAACAGTTGCCATTGATGACCTGATATCTGGAGCCTGGGCACGGAACTTTCCGCTAGAGGGACTTGGCTTTGGGTAAATTTTCTGCAGATCTATTCCATTCTCGTAGAGGTGGAGCAAGTGATGGAATAGTCTTGATCAACTAGGAAGATGCTTGATACTTTGGTAATTCACGCATGATTTCTGGAATAGCATAGTGAATTATTCGTCCAAGCTCGATCACGATGGATTTCAAATAATATTCCCCCCCCCAGACACCAAAGTGATGCTTTGGGGAATAAGATAGTAGATATAATATTCAACTCACATTAATTTGTAAACCATCGCCTTTCTGTCATGAGCCTGGGGGTATTCTTAGGAAATCTCCAGTCGCACAGATATAGGGTAGCTGATGCGCTAGACAGGGGACTCGTATCACGTGGTCCGAAAACACCGCTAAGCCGTTTCCATCCCTCCTCATCTCTCCCTCAATGCGATCTGCTAAGAGAACTATGTGCAGCACGTTTGACTACCAAGGCTCATCATCATCTTCTCCAAAACGTACACGAACCCATCACGGCCACCACCCCACCCCGCCCCAGCGGTACGCTTCTGCCCCGGCGGTACAAGGAGCTGAACACAAATACCTACCCATCCTTTGGTGCGAGTTAGGCCCATTGCCTTCCAAGGTGTATAGCGTAGTAAATGCATCTAAGTAGATGCTTCGACGCGCAAATTTGCGGTATTAAGGGCATCATCGCGGCCTTGCAAGTGCCGCCTCCTGGATATCACACTGGTGGCTATTTCTGCAGGTTCGACTACCAGTGCGAGGAGTCGACGGGACCGCGGAGTTCGTGTTTTTGGTGTTTGTCCAAATCAACAGCTCTTCAGCATGTTTATTGTGATGCCCATAAGTTTCTATATACGTAAAACTGGCAGGAACCCGACAGAGGACTGATTGCTTTTGTGAGCTTTCCTGATGCATACAAGTTTTTGGTGTCACAGGGCCTCGCACTCGTAGGTCAAGCACGCGGATGAGATTGTTTCTAAGGTAAAGCTTGAGGCTCAATTGTTGTAATTCGCGAGGGTGATTTACTGCTTTACTGGTATTGATGTCACGTAACGTAAGCACAGTGCACTATTGGGGTATAAAGCCCAAATAGTTGGAGGAAACGTGCATTGTGCTGACCCTCATATGGTTGGTGTCTCGCATCAGTGACCTTGTTGGTCGCGCAACCTTGCGTGAGTAGAACGCGCGATACGAAAAACGACGTAAGAATCAAAACATAGTTCATAATAATGCTGGGCGTTGCTTTTCTGGTCGAGCATATAAGACGGATCAGCCGATTCGTGATCTTGCACCTTTTTCTGAAGGTTGTTTTCACATAGGCATCTGTTGCTGCGATGCTAGATTGACATGGCAATTCCATGAAACAGGTATCTATGCAGGCATGAGTCATTTCCATTTAGATTTAATTGCCATGGAACATAAAGAGAAAGCTAACTGGAATTGTATCCAAGTGGTGTCTCCTCTCCGTCAAGGGCACTCAGTGGCTAATGTACAAGACACAAACGGGAATGATAAAACAAACCGTGTGATGAGATTGGAAGCTGAAGATAGATATGTGCAGTGCCGTCCCAAACGGTTGGAGGACGACTGGTAGCAGAGGAGGCAGTAAAAGTGACAAGCAGGTTGTAGTGGTTAAACGATCAGGCTCAGCTTATTTCTTCATCATCTACATATGCAAATTGAGAGCAGGGAGAGGCCTACTGATCACAGGAATGCTTTGGGTATTGGAATGTTCCTGAGTGCGCCTTGTGCAGAAGCCACAAGTGGCTGTCCACTCACAGACAAACACGGCTTCTGGTGGATCCGTTGCTGGCCTTAGCTACCTGCGTGTCGTGAGTTGGGCTGTCAGCCAGATTTGAATTCTCTGCACCATCATTCAACAAGCCTTGGCTCAGCCTTGCGCTAGTTCCTTTATTGACCCAGGTGACTCAATCAAGGGCCAGGGCTGTCTCTTTGTGTCAGACCTGCTGTATGCGTTACACGTGCATTGGTCAAACATGACCTCATGAACTGCCTGGCCTCTTCTGCTCCCGTAGCGCGAGATGTATGCTAAGGTGCCTTGACCTAAAGCTATGACAGGTTGAGTCTAGGTGGAGCCCGCCTAGCTCACCTAGGTCGCGTGATTGGCTGGACTTTGGAGGTGGCTGTGTGTTTTTCTTCAAGTCATAGCAAGTCATTTGCGGGATAAATCATTGAGACAGAAATCCAGTTTGAGACACTTTGTGAAAAGTATTACTCACTGGTATAGTGTAATCTCGTGATTTTAGCCCTCACGTTAGAGTCAGCCGTGTTCGAAAGATCCCATAGCCCCTCTGGCAGACTTGTGTGCTGGCGTTTTTGTATCTAAATGAGATTTAGTTTCTTTGGCGGGTTGTCCAAGACAACACTGATGACCGAGGCTCAGAGAAAGTCATAATCTAGCGTGCGAGGGCAAGGGATGGCCATTGGTATATTTTGCCACTCCAAGAGTGACCCAATTGTTATACGAATATCGCTCTTCACTTGTTCGAGTAGTCCTTGTCTTCGGTGGAAAGCTCTCCAGAAAACGGAATGCAGAAGTGGATTTTGATCATTATCGGAGTCGCTAGCCTGATTGAGCGCTTGTGTTGACTTCTCGTGAAAAAAACAACAACAGAGTGGTGGGCTCAATCTGTGACCAAGGAACCACGCCACAACGGCAATAGTCTTCCACAATGGGTTTCGTTTTGTAAATCCTTTCTTAATGACTTATGCCCTAATCTTACACGTGAATGCACATGATATCCCTTGAGCCGAGAGGAGAAACACCAGTGATGTCAACGACGTGATTTGTAAAGATTGGTGACGCATCCCATGTTCAATATCCATCCTTCTAGCCGGGCCTCTTGTCTTGGCAATCCATACAACTTACACCCTGTACGAAGATTCTCGCCTGATGGGGCATTTAAACAAAAAGCGGCCGCGCACTGACTTTTATCGATGGCCTCTGCTCCGATCAATGCATAAGCCTTCTCGGTGACTAGTGCGCCACTTCGGTCAGCAGACGGGTCAGCGATTGGCGCTCCAATCACATCCATTCGAGGAACGATATGTTTCAATCAAAACAGCTAGTGTGGCTTTATTTGCAAACAAAACTAAGAAATTAAATCACCGAGGCTTGGCTTTGGTCTACCGGTATTGAGATCGGGTTCACCGGGGTGCCGCCAGCGATCAGAGCGCGTGGAGAAGAATGCTAAGTCGCGCGAGTGTGGGGAAGCGGCTCATGAAGGTCTGGGGACACAACACAGTCCTACTCCAACAGAGGGCAGAGAAGACGAAGAAATAATCTTCAATGAATAAAATGGAATTAATTTCTGATTTTATTATGTATATTAGATGTATTTTCAGCAGACTACTTGTGTGTATGTTGCCTCGTTTTCTATCCTCATGTGCATGTAGCCTCACTCTGGTTGTCATTGATTTGCGCGCTGAAACAAGCTGCAACCCAGACGATGAACGAGAGCGATTTCAGCGTCGATTAGGTACGAAAAGTGATGCAGCTAGTCAAGATAACCAAGACCTAGCGAGTGGGCCAGCTATAAGAGCGCCAATAAACAGCTGCCGCCGGAAGCGCCGGGCGTCCGAGTCAAGAGGCCATCCCCAGCCATCCCTCCAATCTCCAGTTGCCCCCGCATCTTGGCAAATTTAACCCCAACTTTTCACCGCTTCAATTCGCCTCCAACTGGGTTGCCCCATCCGAAATGTGGGCGAGCGTTGGCTGGGCGCCGCTCGTCGAGAGTCTTGGCAGGGCCCCACGAGGTCCAAGTTGCGGTTCCCCGAACCTTAATCAGGTGAAGCGGCAGTAATGGCGTAATGTGTAGATAGCAAATTTCTCACCCTCTCGCGTGGTATGACTTCATCTGCTTGGTTCCCCGACTATGAAATACATGACACGGCTCCACTCCGCCGGACCCATGCCGCCCACCCAAAAGCCTCTCACAATGCTTCGCTCTGGAGCCTCTCCCTCTTGGCATTCCCACTCTGCCCGGGGACGAGTGTCATTCGGGAATGGATGGACAGTGGGCCCTCTCAAGGCAGCAGCATTAATTATAAGCTTAAAAAGAGGCTCACCATTCATCAATTGACCTTGGGATGAAGAGCAATCACTTCTCACTGTCTACAAGCAACCAATCAACCATGGACAAGGAAATATCAACAGCTGGTGGTGGCGGCGATGTCACTCATCATGAGAAAAATGAGATTTTTGAGCACTCAGACGATGCCAAGGGTCGTCGCAACTCCACCGCCGTCAACATTGTCGAGAACCCTCTAAAGGTTACTATACCCACTCATAACCCACGTTTCGGTTACTCCTAGAACATGGCTGATAAGTGTCCCTCCAACAGGCTAAATCTCCCGAGAATGTTGTCGTCGATGCTCGTGCCTTTGCTGAGTCCCATGGCTTGTCTGAGCATGCCGAGCTCTTCGGCCGAGCAGCTCTTGTTGCACGAGATATGGCAAGATTTGATGCCATTTCCGAGCTAAAAGACGACGAGCGTCAGGCTCTTCAATACGAGAAAGACCATAAATGGCATGGCACAAAGATGTTGTGGTACTCCATTGGTCTGTGTGCTGTCGGGGCTGCTACCCAGGGATGGGATCAGACCGGTGCCAACGGAGCCAATCTTTCTTTCCCCAAGGAGTTTGGAATTGATGGCGAAGGCGGAGATGAGTGGATTGTTGGAATCATCAACTCCATCATCTTTCTCACAGCAGGTCTCATGTAAGTCAACCTATCACACCACGCTTGACTCTTGACTAACAATGCGTCTCAGTGGTGCTTGGATTGTTGATCCTCTTAACCACTATTTTGGTCGACGAGGTGAAATCTTCATTACTGCTTGCTGTCTGGTTGCTACACCCATCGGTTCCGCTTGCGCGCAGTCCTGGCAAGGCCTCTTTGCAGCACGCTTCATCATGGGAATTGGTATCGGAGCTAAAAATAGCACTGTCCCTATCTACTCGGCAGAAATGGCTCCAGCTCGTATCCGAGGTGCCCTTGTCATGTTCTGGCAACTCTGGGTTGTGATTGGTAAGCCTCTTGCGGAACTTGATCAGATGTCCTGCTAACAATGACAAAGGAATCTTCCTCGGTTTCTGTGCTAATGTCATTGTCAAGGATGTCGGTGACATTGCCTGGCGCCTCGAACTTGGCTCTGCCTTTATTCCTGCCTTGGTCCTTGCCGTTGGCGTTTTCTTCTGCCCTGAATCTCCCCGTTGGCTGATGAAGCACGGTAGACATGCCGAGGGATTCCAGTCCATGAACAAGCTCCGCGCGCACCCCATTATTGCTGCACGTGATTTCTATTACTCATGGGTCATCTATGAGGAAGAGCTCAAGGAAGCCCGTGGTGCTGGATACTTTTCTCGCCTTTGGGATTGCTTTTCCGTCGCTAGAATCAGGAGAGCAAACTATGGTGCCTCAACTGTCATGTTGGCCCAGCAGATGTGTGGCATCAACAGTAAGACAAGGTCATTGGTCACTGCGAAGGGCTACAGCTGACCAGTTTGCAGTTATCTCATTCTATAGCTCCAGTATCTTTAGGGATGCCGGCTATACGACTGATCAGGCTCTCTATGCATCTCTAGGATACGGTGCCATTCAGGTTGTTTTTACGATTCCTACCCTGTTCCTCATTGATACCAAGGGTCGAAGATTCTTGACACTGGCTGTAAGCTACTGCATGATGCCCATTTGACTACCTTTGCTAAACTAATTGCCCACCCAGACCTTCCCCTTCATGTGCATTTTCCTCTTGGCCGCCGGTCTGTCTCTCTTGAACGACTCTGGCTCCCGCTCAGCACAGATTGGTCCAGTTATTCTGTAAGTTGCCAAGTGAAAGCAAGACGATAAAACATGGGCTAATATTCTTTTAGCTTCATCTATCTTTTCACCATCGCGTACTGCCTGGGCGAGGGACCGGTTGCCTTCCAGTACTCTGCTGAGGTCTTCCCCACCATTCAGCGAGAGCAGGGCATGTCCTGGGCTGTGTGCATTAACAACTTCTTTGGTGAGTATCAGTCCTGCGCGTTGCAACACACTTTCGCTGACTTGACTTCTTAGCCGGAGTTCTTGGTTTGACATTCCCTCGTATGCAAACTGTCATGACCCCAACAGGAGCCTGTGAGTGACATTCCTTTCAATGCCTATGGAAAATTAGAGTGTGGTTATTGACTTAGATTTTAGTCGGATTCTACGCAGGCCTCAACTTGATTGCTTGGTTTATGATATTCTGCTTTGTGCGAGAGACGAAGCAATTGACGCTCGAGGAGATTGACCGTAAGTCTATTTTCCCGCCACAAGCCAACTTTGCATGCTAAAAAGTCACACAGAGGTATTTTCCGTGCCAACAAAGAGCTTCATCTCTTACGAGTCAAGAGTTTGGCTTCCTTATTTCATTAAGCGACATGTCTTGAGAAAGAAGGTTGAGAAGCCCCCGCCAGTTATCGAGAAGGTGGACAACAGTGATGCTTAAGGTAGTATGATGGTATTTGGATAGCCCCAGCTACGAACCTTCTGGCTAGTTAGGGTAGATGCCGTCGAAGTCGCGTGTCCTAATGTGACTGCGGTGGGTCAAGTCACCGTTTTTCTAGCCAAGTTGCTGTGTCCCAATACAAAATCCCCCACTTGAAAGAACGCGACCGCCGTGATTATTGCTGTTGTATAATTGGCAAAAAATGTTTTTGCATATTGATCTTTGAGCCATGCTGTCCAAGCTTCGTGATAGCGAGGAGGTGTTGAACCACCAATGCGATAGCCAACGTGCTGGTTCGTTGAGCGACTACATATGTAATCCCGCTTTGACTACACACGATTGAGTCCACTTCTTATCACAGACAAAGAAGAACGAGGCTCGAACAGACACAAGCTGGTTGGAATACCGTCGGCAAAAGCATCTTCAATGGGTCAATTTATCGGATCATCGCTCTGCTCGCCTGGCTGGAAGCTTTTCCGTCACTGAAGCCGTAAATTAAGCGCTGCCCTGACATGGCATGACCATGCCATGGATCCAAATGACTCTCGAATTCTCATTCAGGAAAGTGACAGTAATTCTGTTACTAATTTGACGCGCGTTGGCTTTGGGGGCCCAGGTCAAAGCATTTCTTTATTTCCCAATGGCCGGCGTCGTTCTTTTTTTAGCATTTAAAATAACGCTCTCGAGACGAACGGGCAGCTTGCTGGTGTGGAGTCACAGGCGAAACAGGAAGAGGCCGAGCCGCCTTAACCGGGTCCATAGCTGTAGCGACGTCGGGTCGGATCGCCAAAGTGGGGGTTGTGCAAGGGGCAGCTCGTGTGCCTTGTGCTGCTTTGGGCTTGCCGAGCTGCAATAGGTTCTTTGAGAGTGATTGATAAGATTGATCAGTGGATCTCTACGTGGTTCCAATCCTCAGCTGAGGCCGGTATTTTGCAGGATGAAGTGTACTCAAATCATGGGAGAAGGGTCACTACAGCCAAACAAGCCAGGAATGGGTGATGGACAATAACCACACGCAGGAACAAGTTTACATTGTGGAAACAGATTTGCAAACACGTTGATCATCCATTCTTCAGTTGCATGGACCTTATTTTAGCCATAAATGCCAATGTCTAGATCGTCGGCGTCTCCCGGCATGTGGGGATTTGGGGACTGGAGCAAGGCAACCAGTCGGAGCCTTTTCGGCCACTCGCCAGGCCGTCAGCACTCATCTCACCGCATTAGGACAAGTAAACGACGCAGAGTGAACGAACCCGAGCATCCTAACACCGGGCCGTCGGCTATTTCCCACAGCCCCGTTGGGTGGCAACAAAGGCCTTGTTTGGCCTCTTCCATGACATATGCAGCTTGGCATGACTTGGCGTGATTGAATACACGCAAAAATGCACGATTGGCTAAACTAGAGATGCGCACTCAATTCTCGAAGCCATCAATTATGTGCAAAGAAATCCTAGGCAGAGTTGTATTCTTACCATCTTGATACCCATTAGGTAAGTAAATTGCGCATGTCCAATGCAAAGGTGGCTTCATTTTGCTGTATGCGGTGGACCAACGCTCACAAGTTGGGACTCTGTAGAATGAAATTGATTCCGGCTTGCATTAGAACCCTTGTATAAACTCTACAGCCGCAGTCGTGTCTGCCTTATGACCTCTTTTGGCCTTCGGGCCTTTCTATTTGTGGGTAGGTCAGCCCACGACTGCTATAGCCACTGAACTAGTGCTCTTGCCCCATCGGTAACCCACAGTGAGTGAGACCTGAGTGGTATGATACGTGGATAGTCAATGACAAGAATGCATGGCCCCACCAGCTGGTATTGGGCTTATGGTTAGAACATCATTGAACGAAAGGTATATATAGAGCACATGGCGCCGCCTTCTTGTCAGAGTACTCAATCACACGATCACTACCTTCCTCAACTCAACACCACTTCCAACAAAACTCCTCAACCATCAACTCATTCATCATGCGTTTCTCTACCGTAAGTGAGCTGCCTCAGAGGACCACAATGCAAGACTGACATTCTTCTTTTGCGACGTCTAGGAGGCTGTCATGGGCATCTTTGTCTTCGCCACGCTGGGAGCCGCCGCTCCCGCTGAGCTTGAGGCCCGCACTTGCCCTGGAGGCAGCTACTCTTCATGCCTCTCAACCAACACGGCCACTTGCAACTCGATGACTGGCGCAGCCTTTAGCCAATGTGTGCTCGGCGTCCAGAAGGCCTGCACCAACTTGTGCTAAGCTGGATATGTGGCTCTGACACTTTGCCTAAAATAGGAGGGAATGCAATGCACTGTGCATTGTGGTAGCCAAGTTTTATAATTCTAGGGGCTCCTGAACTGAACTGGACTTTGTTCAGTTTTATGGGAAGGCAAACAATTGAATACATATTCTTTCTAGCTCAACAACTATAGTCCTGCCAAGATGTCTAATTTGCTAGTGAGATTCATATCTGTGAATGCTTTTGTGGTGTGTGAAATGGTTCTATTGGACAACTGGAGTTTTGGTATGGGAGATGGATATGTGATTGATATTGTTCAACTACAAAATAAATGGTGACCTCTTGTGAACTGTTATCACATGTGTTGGTATTGCATCAACCAATCGACGGGATAGAAAGACTACAAGTTCCTTTTGAGTTAAATGACAATGATGTTTTTATCTTGATTTCTTTTTTCACTTGTATCTCCATTCCCGCCCCTTTTTGCTCTGCTTTATAACCGCTGCGTTTTGTGAACATGTATTCTGACTGGCCAATTCCTTCTTTTCTCACTCATTTGACACAGTGTATGATTCGACCATTTTGATGCCTATGCGTCACTCAGAAATGCAACCGATGGAATTATGTGCTGGTTGACTGCCTTCGCTTCTTGAGTTGAGCAGCAAACAGACTCCGGGGCGTGACTGATTGTCCAGTCTTGATCATAGTCCCATTGGTGGCCGAATCCACGGCACCGGAGCTTCCAATTGCCCAGTTGATGCCCAAGGGCGGACTCTGGACATTGATGGGCCCGCGCGTGTTCCAAGCCACGCCTCCATTCATTGTCCACCCGTGTCCCGACCCAGCTGTGCCTCGGTTGATGAATAGCACGCTGGCGTTGGTATCCTCGACAAGCAACCCGTGCGCCCAGCGCTGGTGCGGATAGAGCTCCTGTAGATTGGATTGGACCGTGTGCCGTAGCACGGCGTTGGGACCGGGCACTCGTGCCTGGGTGATGACGGCAAAAGCTTTGGCTGTGGCCCGACCGTACTGGCCGCTGTCTCGAACCAGGACCTGCGAACCTGAGATGTTGATGTCGGTTGGATACCCGCCAGGTCGGTCCGTGTCCCGGTCGCGGAAGAAGGCGACACAGTCGATGGTGATGCGGCTCGCATTGTGCTGCACATCAATGCCGTTGTTAAAACCCGTCATGTTGACATTTCGTACAAAGCTGTCGACGGTCCACGGCGTCATCCATATGCCGGCGGCGTTGCAGGGATCGGTGACGTTGAATATATGGCCTGCGCATGTAGGCTTGAGCGTTACCGACAGATTCTCGACGCCCATCTCCTGTGATGTGGCTGGCGGTGTGTATACGGCCACGTACGCGTCCATGTACTTGCTATTTAACGCATCGGTGAGAGGAATCGACAAAGTGATTGTGTTGCCCTTGACGGCCTTGATTGTGCGAGGCTGCTGGATCAGATCTCCGACCTAAGAACGGGTGCGTTAGTAGCTGTCGCTCCGGGGCGCAGGGGATGATAACCAACTTTGACCCACGTCTGCTTGTCACCATCGCGCACCAAATCCGCCATGCCACTATCCCGAACCCAGGCTTCCGTCGCTGCCCGCGATACAAAGATGGTTTGACCAGCCTTAAAGCCAGTGGCGTTCTGTACCGTGACTGTTGCTGCTCCAATGCCCACATATTTGTCGGTGATGCGGCTGACAAGCAAAGGCTTCACCCGGGCATCCGTGCCATTTCCCAGGGTAATCAGAGGCACACCAGTCCGCAGCTTCTTGACAGCCAGTTTCGTGAATCCGACACCCGAGCCTCGTAGGGTCGTACCGCTACCCAGCGTCAACCCGACAGACACGTTGAATGTCCCTGGTCCGAGTTCCACCACACCTCCTCCCGCTGCGGCTGCCCTGTCGAGAGCCTTCTGGATCTTGGATGTTTGATCGCAGCTTGAGGCATCCACTCGCACCAATGGCGTGCTGGACTTTGAAGGCAAAGATTTGTCCGAGCCATGGTAGCCGCAGAAGCTGAAATCAGGTAATCGGTCACCGCGGCTGTTCTTGATCGCCTCCCAGTTAACCGCCGTGGCTGCTAGGGTGACGTGAATTGAACAGAGCAGGCCCAAAAGGACTGCGAGGCTTGGTGAGCGTAGCATGACGTCAGAGTCGCATTGGACGCTCGCTGTCCGATTGTTTGTAGTGTATTGCAGGTTCCTTTTCGTCTTCTTTGAAGATCCGACGCCGATATTTATCTACTCATGGAGCATGGGTTCCTGCTGCCAGTTGTAGGCATTCGTCTCAGATGACGAGGGCTGTGATGCATTGATCGCCGCTGGTGCTGCGCGCGTAGGAAGCGGCTGAGCGCGTAGACCGTCTGAAACACGTTAAGGTGATTGGGATGCGAAATGGTGGATCCAGCTGAACACCACGCAGTACAATGGCACCATTCCCTCCTGCCATGAGAATATGACTGGCTGACATCTCCACTTGGAGTGCGGAACAAAAGAGTGCGGAATGTTTGCGCCATTCGGCCTCATCTTGATTTCAGGACCTCATCATCGCAGGGCTCGGACCAAAGAGAGGACATAGGGACCCGATTGGGCTTGCAAAACATGTCTCGCATTCTACAGGGACTAAATTGTGAAATTTCCAGTCGTCAGATTATCTGAAGTAGGTTTCTAGCTATGCTTCTTTGGAGATTTGATTTGGTGGCGTCTTGCAGGCTTGGCGTTATTGCTTGGGTGCTTACTCGGGCTGTGAATCCGCGCATGTAAATTACAATAACCACACGACATCCTTGAGAACACGCCCATCTCCGAATGAAGAATTTCTCAGACATCGGTTCCAGCCAAGTTCAATCTGGGAGGCTGATGACCGCCATGTTGAAGCTTCCTTAATACTGCCCAGGACGTTCCGAGCAACGATTTCTCAAGAAGGTTATCAATCGGAAACGGTTTTTTGATATATTATGATCGCACAAAACAGAGTGACATTATGGACGACAGAAATACGGTTCGGCCCACATCTTATTCTAGCGCTTGTCTACATAAATCTTCCTCGACAAATCTCATTATCATGACATGTCCCTTGTTGCATCCGATGACAACCGACGAACCGCATACGGCCGTAGTATACGGCCGAAAGGCCTCTGGAATATAAACCAGCTTCTTGCTGTCAAAAAGAATCCACTGCCCTTCCGAGTGGACGCCATACCCGACCCGATGATTGATGGGATAGTGCTCAGAGTTGCGTTCCGATGGGGGAGGCACTGAATAAGCCCCGAAGCCAGTCAAAATCCGCGAATCGTCCTTTTCAAATCGAAACACGAACGTGTGGTGCAGAGAAATGTATTGTACCGGCACACCATTTTTCACATCCCAAACATATATGCCTTCCCCGCGCCCAGATGATGCCAGCAGCGATGACTCGGACGAGAATACGAGTCTCTGTGGTCTAGCCGAGTGTCCCTCCATCGCATGCAGACATTCGCTAGTGGCAAGCCGCCATATCCTTACATTGTTGTCGGCCGCGCCCGTGGCGACGAGACTTGAGTCGGCCGAGAATAGAACGGCACATATTGGATCGTTGTGGCCCTCCAGCTCTTTGTAAAGGTCGCCCGTCTCGACATTGGATATATTTAGCTTGTTGCGACTTGTTCCTATGGCGACGAGTTTGGAATCCTGCGTGAAGGCCACTGCTGACTCCCTCGACGGAGTCTTTATCTGTGCTCTCAGACGTTTGCCGTCGCTCATATGCCACAATCTGGCAGTGCGGTCGAACGAATCCGACACCAAAAGCTGCGAATTGGGCGAAAACACGAGATTCATGATGCCTCCCTTGTGGCCAACAAGCTGCCGCAGACACTCGCCGCTGTCAACGTCCCAAACACGGACTGAACAATCCTTTCCACCCGTGGCAATAACCTTTGAGTCGGACGAAAAGCTCATCGACTCAACCCAGTCGGTGTGACCTACCAGTCTGTGCAAGCATTCTCCAGTCTCCACCACCCAAAGTCGTACCTCGGGGCTAAACTTCTGTCTCGTAGCAACAAACAATTCATTTGGAGAGAATAATACGCTCTCGACAGGCTGACCATCAGCCTGGGGCTCATCCATCTGTTCGCTTGCCCCAAATCGGTAGATCTGTACTGTATTACCCGCAGCAGGGACGGCAAGGAGATCTAATTTGGGTGAGAGCTCTGGGACATCCCAAACACCCTTTGGTTCGAACCCCTTAATCTGCTCTCCATCGCTGAGCCTCCAGCAGAATACTGCGTTGCTGTATGATTTTGAGAGTAACATGGTAGAGTCTGAAGAAAAGCTGGCACTTTCAGCACCGTGGATGTGGCCACCGAAGCAGTGAATGCGAATGCCTGTCCTGGCGCCCCACACTCTCACGGTCCCGTCTAATGATGCCGAAGCAAGAAACTCTCCATCAGGCGAGAAGCTAAGCGAATTGATAAATTCAACATGGCCTGCTATCTCCAGTATGCATTCGCTTCTATCTAGGTCCCAGATTTGCAACGCGCTCTTACCCGAAGCAACAGCTAGAAACTTCGAATCTGGAGAAAATGCATAAGCTCTGTTCTCAAACAAAATGCTTCCCGAGTATTCTGAGCAAGGCTCAAAGTCGATCAAGGGCTCACCACTCTCAACTTGCCATATTAGAACCGCTCTCTGGTGTGTCGTAGAGCAAACAAGCTTGGAATCGGGTGAGAATGTCACACTAGTTGCATTATCGCCAAGTCCATGCAGAACCTGCACAACAGTTTGTTCCGCAAGACTCCACAACACCACGTCGTTGTTGGTTGAGGAAGCAACGACGAGGGAACCATCAGGAGAGAAGCTAGCAACGCTTGGACAGCGGGTGACAACATCTATAAATTCACCACTTTCGGTCCTCCAAAGTCGCACTCCGTCGTCAGATGTTGAAGCGACCAGGCTCGAATCTGGAGAGAAAATACACCGCCTTACTGCTTTCTGATGGCCCCGAAGCTGGTGTAGGCGGTGGCCATCGTCGACCCGCCACAATATTACTGTCTGATCTGTCGATGTTGATGCTATTATTGCTGAATCCGGGGAGAACGAAATAGACGTTATTGTTGATCTGTGCCCGTGCAGAGTCTGCAGGCACCGATCCCAATCCGGATTATCTTTGGGCAGGCATTGAAGCCAGCTTGGCAAGTCTTTTTCAAATGTTTTATGAATGATGCTATTCGTTGGCGAAAATGCCAAACCCGACGAGTATATCTGAAGCGGGTATAGATTTGTTATGATGGCGTTTGAAAAGAGAAACCGTTCCGCATCGTGTAGAAGATCGAGCAGTTGAGAAGTTTCATCGCGCTATCATCGCAGTCAGTTGTATTAATTTAGTTGCGAGTTCAAGATTCTTTACCTTTAACTTTTGCTGCAGAAGCCGGGTTATTTTGAGGCAGGTTGTGGCCTCGCCAAGCAGACTCATGGCCTCTACCCAATGCAGGAAATGATTTTGAAGGAAATCATAAATTCTCATTTCCAATTTCATGTCTACACCAATTTCATACACGTGGAAGAACCAGAAAATGCAAGCGTATTCCAAATCCGGACCTATGCATGTGCTGATTGGGGCCGAGATGAGATCAGATAGCGCTATGCTAGGATCCGTGATACCACAGATGTTCATTTTCAAGGACGAATCCATAAGCGCAAGGCACCCCATCGCAATCTCCCTGTGGCATTGCTCCTCATCAATCCAGAAAGGATTCTCGTCACGGCTTTCAGAACTAAGCAAAAAGTCTCGGAATGACAGATGCAATAGCCTGACAGGGAGCTCCGGTGACTCCGGGACGCTGAGGACGGAATGCAGCATGTCCAATTGATCATCGATAATTTCTATCGGGATACCAAGGAGGCGCCCAAGTGCGGGCTTTGGCAGTGGGCTTGAGAGGGTGATGATGGGACCAACAATGCTGCGAAATTTCTGTACCGCTTTTGCGCGCTGCGACGCTGACACACCAGCAATCAGTTGATTCAAGATGGGCAAATACGTAGCGTTCAGCTGAGGCTCATGGCTCTTGGTTTGAAACCTGAGGACCTCGTTGAGCTGCTGTTCGGGGTTACCGAATCGTCGATCGGCTATGAAGCGACAAGTAGTTGCGGCAAAAATGAAAAGCGGGCTCGCTATTTCCACCAGAGCCTGTGTGCGGTTTTGACCAGGCCAGCCTTCAGGCAGCTGCCTGTCCTTTGAGACGGATGTATTGAAATCTTGTCGAGTTTCCTCCAGTTTGTGTGTGAGATACTCGGCGAGATCATGCTCAATGACGACCTGTGAAACTTCGTGAAGAACAATGTGTTGATAATGAGGATTGATCAAGTTGAAGCCTAGCCTGATGGGAAGCTCAGGGCGGCTGGTAATGAAGATTCTCAGGCGAGGACAGTTGTACGTCTGCGATGGGGAGAAGAGATCAATGAGGACTTGAATGTAGTCTTCCTGCAGGCACTCATCAAGTGCGTCGATGACTACAACAATGGGGTAGCCATGCCCGAGTGCGAGCAATGGCCTCAGTATCAACTTGTCAAACTGTTCTCGCAATCCCTTGTCAGAAATATAAGGATCCGAATCTATCGCAGCCTTTATATGAGGCAAGGTGTCGGGCTGGCTCTGAACCAACTGAGATGCCAGCGTCGTGCAGAACCTTGACAGGTTGCTTCTGTCGGCCTCGCCCCTCTTGAAGAAGAAGCTTGCGCCAAGGCATCGCGAGGTAGAGAATATGCCAGCAACGGTGCGTGAGATGGTAGACTTTCCAGTCCCAGCCATGCCATTGAGCCAAAACAGGCTCTCACTATACCGGCCATTTGCCCATTCGATTATCTGCTGGAGAAGCTCGATACGAGTTGTGGGGAAGCAAGTCGGGTTATGTGCCTCTGCGTACGAGTCAAAAGCCGCACCGTTTGAGATTGGAAGCCGCGCGAGGACAGCCTTTTGATCAATCAGGTCCACCTTGACGTCCAGATCAAGCAGCACAGTCCTGACTCGAGAGTAAGCTTAAAAGTTGGCATAAAATCGGAGGGGGGAGTTTGGGCTGCTTCTCACGTTTGATCAATTTGCAAAGCGACGGAAATAACCTGGCAATGCCGCACAAAATCCTGCATCAGGTTCTCAGCATCGCCGCTCAGAAATGGCCACTTCAAGGTGCGAAGACTGAGGCGTCGCATTTTCCCGCGCAGCCCCGTGCTGTCAAGCTTCTCGGCCAGCGACTCCAATTGGGCCCGGCTGTCACTTAGCGCGCTGTGGAGCGGCTCCGTCACCACGAGGCTGGCGCCGTTGGGGCTCTTCAGCAGCTGGTCCAGGGCGCTCGAGACATTCTGCAGGTTCAGAACTTCGTGCGCAAGCCGCCGGATGTCGCCACGCGCGTTTTTGACATCCCGCGCGTACTGGAACAGCAGCTTGGACACCTTGGCCGATAGCTCGACGACGGCCAAGACATTGACGGCCACGCCAAACGCCTCCATGCTCAAACACGGACTGCAGCCCCAGGCCCTGCAGCAGCTCTTCTCGTTGCTGTCTGCGGTGCCGCTGAGTGAGGCATTAGATTCGATGGCTTGCCTTGGTCCATGAGGGGCTCGCGCTAGCTATCCACGAATCTTTATTGGCTGTGAAGGATTTGGGGGCGGACGCCTCTCAGACCCCGGTCTTCAACACCATGGAATGTGACAGCCCACTTGGCTTGACCGATTCGGGTCACATCTTCCATTGCCAGTCGCAGGTTGCAATTGGAAATGCCACTCGCGACTGAAAGGATTTCTGGACACGGCAGAGGAGCCATTGTGGAGCAGATTGGGCCATGATGTGATGATGAAATCATTGGCCCAATATTTTATTGTTTTCCCGGAGAGGACCAGATCAACACTACTGTCCTCGTCGGAATGCTGCGCTCCAACTAGTTTGCACTGATTTCAGAAGCCAATTCTGCAGAAAATTCCGCTGGTCTCCCAATACAAGTATCTGGTCTGCCGATGTATAAAGTCTTCATCGGACCGCAGAACCCCAACCGTGCGAGCACATCCATTCATGCTCCAGCCTCTGAACAATGCCTTGTTTCACGCAGGCGTCCCGTTTGCGTCGCATTCGATTCAGAGTGCGAGCTTTGTGGGTACAGCACGCTTGTCCGATAGAGCAAGGTTTCAACTAGCAACTGTTACTAAACCCTGATGAAAAGTCTGGAATACGCTCCATGACGCCTAGAATTCGTTGTGAAGTTTCTGCAAACCTAGCGACCAAAACCAGCCGCCGTATTCCAGTCGCAGTAACTGTGGCTCAGCTGTATGTCTCGGGCATCAAATTCCTTTCGAAGCCCGATTCTTCCAGCTGCACTCAAAGTTGAGCATTCAAAGGTAGAAGAGAGTACTTATAGTTAAAAGGCCATTTCAGTTCGCCGGGGCCCGCCTCATTCGGAAAGGGTGTGGATGGCCGCCGCGGAGACGGAGAACAGATCGGAGGCCCGCAACTTTACCTCAGACTGCCCACCTCATTTAGGAAGTGGTGATGAAGTTGGTTTCCTGATGCATCCACATCGGTTGAGAAACAAGCAGAGCGCTAATGGCCAGCCCCTTATTAATCCGCCCCTCCGGCCAGGTGGCCATTCCCTCAGACCCATTTCGCTGCTGATTCTTCGTTGCCATCGCCATCCGTGTCAGCACTGTCGCTGCATAAACCAGTTTGGTGTTTTAACATCACATAGCCCGATTGATTTGCACAGCATCCGGCGACACCGCCTCATCAACCATGGGTGACATGACACATGCCGAGTACATGGTGAGTAGAAACCACTGACCGATGAGCACAAATCAATCCTAACAATGAAACAGACCATTTTGTGGGTGTTTGTGGGTATATGCGTCTTCTTTGTTGTTGCCCGGCTCGCAGTGCGCACATGGAAGGGGATGTGGAAATTCTGGCTGTCCGAGGTTTGGCTCACGGTGGCTGTCATGTCTTTCACCGTGCTCGTGGGCGGCAGCCAGTATACCTGGTCAAAAGGCCTACCGGACTGGGGAGTAAAGTCGGATGTAGGCTACAATAAGGTATGCCGTCTCATCAAATCAAGGTACACTAGCTAACAAGCCCGACAGTGGAAAGTCTCCCTGACTCTCATTTGCGAGGTGGGATACTACTTCCCGAGGTTCAGTCTTCTTGCTTTCTACAACGAGCTCTTCCCAATTTCTGAAGAAAAACTTAGGAAGGTAAGGTCCTATATTTCACCATGGCTTTTAGTGCTTGCGCATTCGTCATGGATATCCTCCTGATGACCTTCTGGTGTGGATTGCCTGTATCCAAAAACTGGTAAGACAGGCCCATTCGCTTCATTGTTGTGTAGAAGGATTAGTACATTTGTCTAACCGAATCCAAGGTCGACCAACGATAACTATTGCGCTATCTATATGGTTTCGGACATGTTTAAGATTACCTGGCCGATTGGAATGGCTGCAGAACTGCTGAGTGAGGATGCCACCGCTCGTCTCTCCAAACACTACTGACCTCCTAGTCTTCATCCTACCCTTTGGAATGCTTCGCCGACTAAAGGCAACCCCGCTAAATGAAAGAATCGCTTTGTTGGGTCTTTTTAGTGTCGGAATCATCACCATCATCATGAGCACTTTGCGATTCGTCTACACCATGCAATCTATATATACATACTCCACCAGTACGTTTGAGACAGCCTTGCACACATGGTACATGTCAAGTTGCTAATACGCAGCAGCCATCATTAGCTCAGCTGAAATTGTTAGCCAGATTGTTGTATGCGCACTCCCCGCGTTGCGACCGTTGCTGCCTGCCATGACAGTAGGCTGGACCAGACTGGCAAGCGTTGTCACAGGGAACAGCACAAGAGCCGAGGATGACGAAAGAGCTTTACACGATTCAGACATGGAAAGAGGCAGAAAGGAGAAGAGTTCAAGCCACATGGAGGACGGGGTTGTGGGCGAACTCGGCGAATGGAACCCAGAAGAACATTTGCCCGAACTCTCAGATCATTCACAACAAGGGGTTCACCACCGAGCCTAAAATTAAAAGAAGGCTGGGGCTATAATGTCGAAAAGTAGATTTAACTCCACGTATACATTGCGAAAGGGCTATTGTAAACAGTCAGGTAATATTTAATTGTTGTCTGCTGAAAAACGCGTTATTTGCTTTCTATTGTTATCGCTGACAGATTGAACTCATAATGAGCCTATCACCTATTCCATATCACATCGTAGTAATTATTAGATCAGCAGGTTGTCGAGACGTTCCGATCCCAGCTACAGAGCTTATCTCGTCAGTGGATATACAAACATGCAGTATTTGACTACGCCGCCGGTGAATTTGGAGATGCAGTATCTTCTATGTGTGATTTGTTGGATTTGCATCAGCAATCAGGTAGTTCTGTCTAAACCCTTGGTGACAAGAGAAGTGCAGTGCATTTCGACATGCTAGGTCAAAGCAAGCGCCTTCAATCCCTCAATTCAGAGCGAAAAGAGGTGCGCCCATTCAGCCCTAGCAGGAGGTACCGGATGATGCAGCCCCATACTTATTTTAGTACACTAGCAATATCAGGAACCAACACGGCGGCAACAACCAACGTATATTGCAGTCCACGAATGCTCCGCCGCTGGTTGACACACAATTGCCCGCGCACCAAAATATCAACCAGGGTTGGAAGAGCAAGCGGCTACACAGGCGCCTTGAACAGTCATATTTTTTACAATTCCAATGATGCGGTTTGCCGCCCATGATTATCTCGCACATGATCTTTTGCACGGACTGGCGTGTCTCCTTGACCAACAGGTGTGATTGTTGGTGACAATCTGAACAACGAAGTTGGTTGGGATTTCTCCACGCACAATTGGATGGAAGCTGTTGTTTTTTTTTGGTAAATGTGGGGCCTTCTGGCGCGCCGTCAAAATGCCGGCCGGGATCTCAGCCTTGCCCGAGTTGGTTCTGTTCCAAAGCCTCCCAGGTTCTTGGCTGTTGGTCCAAACCGTCCAATGGCGTTGAGAAAAGGAGTAGAGCTGATATCATAGTAGCTGGGTGTTAAACGCTTTGGCAGGCATCGCCTCCACCGCGTTGGTTCTAAAGCCCATAATTGTCGATTTCTGAAACCAGGTTGATCTGGCCTTGACACAACGTGATCGCCGCCTTAACCGCCCTTCACGACCATGCTCCCCATTTCAAACCAGCAGCCGCAATCCTAGGGAGACCTTACTAGGCGCTTAATCGAATGGGCGCTTTGGAAATTTGCAAGACACTTCTGGCTGCCTACGAGCAGGCATGGAAGGGTATGGCGGTTGTGCTGGGGATAAAAACACGGCCGATGATCCTCGAATACTTTGTATGATTCCTCTCAACCTCTTCCTCTTTTTAAGAATTCATCTGCAGAAAGCCTTCTTCCACTTCACCTAATATATTCATTCATATCAGAATCCAGAGATCTCGGTGGACACAAACCCATTCACAATGGCAGACACTGAGAATTTCACTTATGAGTTGAACCATCTTAATCAACAACATGAGTTTCCAGCCCTCAGGGCCTTTCTTGGCCTTGAGGTCAGGGCATTGTACGTTGAATTTCTCCAACAAGGTGGTAGAAAACCCCATGTCGTCTTGCGCCTTGCCACTAGCCAAACGATCTTAGCCTACTCAGAGACAGGGGAAAGACGAACCTTGAAAGGCTGTGTCATTTCTATGGAGTGGTCTGGCTTTGATCTTGCCGGAGAATGGCTGATTAAACTTGTTGACTACGATGAACCTTCGTACTCGGCCAGTAGTGGATTTCGATTCCCATTGCGACGATCTTTTTCTGTTGGAGAATTAGTCCATGTGCTCAGTGGTACCCACCCACAGCTTCCTAGGGTGCACGCCACTGATTTGCTCAACTTTGACTTTGTGGTGGCAGATGCGCGCACAAGAAGTTTAGATGGATGCCGTGATGTAGTGTAAGTCATCACCGCATGCAGACAATGTTGCGAAAATATGCTAACCAGGATTTGATACTCAGTACGCAGTGGATGATCAGACTCAATACCGTAGGCTTTGTCCGCTGGGACGCTGAAGGGGACTCACATCCCAGAGTTACTTTCCGGCCTGGCATCCAGGAATTTGGATTTCACAATCTGATTGGCAACAACTACGTGCGAGATGCGGAAAATCCCCAACTTGTCTATGTTAGCTCTTTGCCTTTGGATCGCGGGCATTTCGATGACCCTCGAGCGGAGCAATCGCGATTCGAAACCCACAGGGGATACCGGCTCCCGTATAAACCACGAAATCGGCATCAAGCTCACAGTGGGTGGGCCGCATGATCAAGGCGGTCATCAGGGTCACGGTGGACAGCATGGTCATGGCAAACAGTATTACTAAGGTGGGCAGCATTATCAAGGTGGACAGTAGGCGACATTGAGATGTGGTATGCACATGCCAGATCCTCGCCGTACTCAGATGCTCTTTAATCTATCTCCTTACATAGTGTTTACGGGTGAATTAACCATAACTAATTTCCTCTCTCATCCTTCAATGTCCTGAAAGTAATCATTGGTTTATGTAAAACATCCTCACGGATCTCATAGAAGCATCAATTCGATGTCCTCCTCACCTCCATCAAATCACACTGCGAACATTGCTCGCCAAGGTGATCCAACCCAATCTTGTGCCTAAACGGATTCAAGCAAGTGAATTCCCAATGGAGAGTCACGAGGATCAGCTTGAACTAGCTACTCTTACACTCCTTACTCTCGTCACTCGACTCCAGCGAGTTAAGCGCCTTTCCAAATTAGTATCGCTGAACCCCACCTGGCCAAATCCCTCTCGGCGGTTAAGCACCTCCACCATTCGCGGAGTAGACCAGCGATCACGGGACCCGCTGAGCTAAGCAGATCTCCAGAATGTCGAACCAACACAAACACATCCCCAGGCGACCGTCTTTCTTTTTTTTTCAACCTGATCCAGCGCCGCGTATGAGCTATTCCTTTCGAATCGTTTTCCACCACTCAAACCTCCACTGTTCTGTTTCAAGTTATCAAAGGCCCCAAAATGGACTCATGCCCAACTCCCAAGCAACTCGCTCAGAGCTTCTCTGTGGAAAAGCTGATCGAAATCAGGGATGCTCAACCAGAGTGCGACGCGAATGAATACGCCATTACTGGCTGTGTATATCCTCCTGAAGACCCCATCTTCTATATCAAGTATGGCAACAATCGAAGCAGAGGAAGAGACACAGAAGCTCGCACTCACAAGTGGGCCTACGAGGCCCTGCAACAACTTCCTCTGAATGAGCGCCAAGGAGTTCAGATTCCCGAAGTGTACCGCATTGTTTATCTAGACACCTGGACCATCATCGTCATGGAATACGTGCCAGGCAAGACGCTTAATGAATTATTGACGGATCAAACGACATCCAACGACGCTCGCGAGACATACAAGGACAAGGTGGAACGGGCTCTGAGGGTTATTCTTTCTCTTCCAGCTCCGGAAGGAGCATCTCCAGGTCCATACGGAGGAGGCGTCATCCGGCATCCTCTTTTCAAGGACTACAAGTCTGCCATTGAGTATTCGAGTGTCGACATGCTCGAAAAACACTTGAACAAGGTTTGATTAAAGACACTACACATGCTTTTCAAAAGCAAGACACTAAGCTCTTCATAGATCGCCACATGGTTCGACAAAAGTGCGACTACAGTAACGCTCGAGCGAGAATTGCATCTTGTTTTGTCCGATCTTTATGAAGGGAACTTTATCTTTACTGATCAAGGCGATGTTTATCTTATTGACTTTCAACAAGCAAACTTTCTACCTCTGAGCTTCATGACGTATGCTATGATACAAGGGCGGTGGGTGGATTCTTTGAGGGCGAGGCTTGAATTACCGATGGAAAATCTTGAGGTTATGAGGGATGTCGGTACTCTTTTTGTCATGAGCAATCCAAAACTTGGTATGACCTACATTTTTTTCCTCGACATGCACATGAAGCTAATACGTTTATTTAGGGTTGCCACTTTAGAGGGACGCCTAATCAAGTAGGCACAGCTTAGTCACTCGGTTATTTGGAAATGTGTCTGTTGGAATCGCATTGTTAGGTTGTAGGGTGTGGTGTAGGGTAATTAGCGAACCGTCTAAACATGGCACGCCTCGGGAAATTAGCTGAGGCACATGATGCCAGTCGGTGCTTCTTACTCTTTTTTTCTATTCTTCTTTCTATCATTAAAAAACAAAAGGATTGTCTAGTGATGCTCCTGCTCCGAACTTGAACAGGTCCTTAGCAATTAAACAAGACGGCATGAAGCTGCGCCAGCTTTTCTGTCTTGTGATGTAGATTAGAATAGCACCCTCTATCATTGACCCAACCGTGATGTTTTTGTGATCACAAGGCTCGGGTGTGGCGGCGACCAACGCAAACAAAGCGATACTGCCCTATTCCGGACTACAATTTCGGCGGTTCACAGAACGGGCGTGGCGAAGCCTTGGGTAGGCGCGCTGGCATATTTTTGGTGGTAGGATCCACTCCAACGTTGCAACTGCAGTTCACTTCTGGCGATGGACTAACTCGCTTAGGCTTCTGACGGTAAGCGGAGATGCAGGCTGAAGAACAGATCTGGCGCTGAGGGCAGTGAGCGACCAGGGGTCGATGTTTTGCCGCGGGCTCCGTGTGGTTTCTTGGTCAGCTGCAAGGGTCATGAACCGTCAGCAAAACAGCCAGATGCGGTAAATTTACGGCACGGTTGGCATTTTATTTTGGCTCGTCCAATTGCGATGCTGCGTGGGCTGTGCCCATTGCATCGCCACTCGTGCGCCGAGATCTGGGCTTGGCCGGGCTGGACCCCACTGAAGTTATTCCCGTTTTGTCCACCAAAACAGCGAGCAGGATGAGTATCCCAGAGCTGACATTGCTGTTTGCGTCTATTTGGTATAGCCTCAAGTTTAGACTTGTTCATGAATTCAACTATAAACTCAGTCGTTGGCCTTCACTTCATCAGTCCTTTCATCATCATCATCATCATCATCATCATCATCATCATCATCATCATCATCATCATCATCATCATCATCAAACAGCCAACTCGCAATCCAATCCACTGTATCAATTCAACAACTATAACAACTTGAACGGATTGAACTTCACCATTCAATTGCATCTCATTTTACCACACACTCATCATGTTCTCCATCACCAAGACAACCATCTCTCTCTTCTTCCTGGCATGCAGCATCTCTGCTGCACCAGCCTGCGCCGCGCCCACACAGAGCGTGTGCAGCGCCGGCCAGACAGGAAACATCACAGTACCAATGGTCTACGACCTGTACGCCACGCAGCCCGATTTGGCCGCTCCCCAGGCGTCTGGGTGGCACCTTGAAGCCTACAACAACAAGAGCCAGCACGAGTCGCTCGTCGTCTTCCCCAACGTTCCCGCAGGCGCCAAGAGCTGCAGCCTCAAGTTCAAGTTTGCCGACTTGGAGGAGCGCGCCTTCGTCGTCAAGGGCAGCGGGCCTGATTACGGCCTGACAAAGCTACGCCAGGTCCCTGTGCCCGCCTCGGGTGCAAAAATCACCTACAACTCGATTGAAGCCCTGGACGATGGCAGCGGCGACGAGGGCAGCAACAACGTCCAGAACTGGGATCTCCCAAACCAGCCGCACAGCGGCTGGACCAATGGCGAGTTCGATTGCTCTGCTGGAGCTGCTTTCCGCTTCTGGCTGAGCAACCCGTCCGGTCGCAAGACTGATCCCGTCGACACTGCGCACGTCTACCTTGGCATTGATGAGAAGAACGGATTCACCCTCAGCTACACCTGCTAAGCCATTGTTGTACTGGGGAAACTTTCATGTAATATTAATAATTTTGGCGATACCATTTGTATTTTTTCTATTAGCGGTTTCATAGACTAGATGGCATTAGAACTAGAGAGGTCTTACTTCAATTAATGGATTTTCCTTCTCAAAAGCCCAAGAGCTTCTAGTGTATGTGAAGATTTGCAATGCCTTGGTAGATTTGGAACTGTGGTATCTTGTGCAGATCAAGTGATCTCTATCCTGAGTCATTCACGTGAGCCGATCCACGACTTTGTTGCATCGAAAAGTAAATACATGAGAAGGCTGCTTCAAGCGCCACCGAAGACCAATAAGCTTTGAATATTGACCCGACCAAAACCAGCTTGTAGCAATAACTCTCGGCCACGGAGATGGGGGAACTCGGCAACAACCATGACACTGATAGAAGTGACGCCAATCCCAGCCTCTCCCAGCAGCCGCAGCACCGCACAGAGCGTATGTCCCGTGGCCAGCACATCATCCACCACGACAACCGATGAGCCTCTGGGAATCAAATCCAAGCCCATCTCGATCCTCTTCCTAGCCCCCGTATTATTGGAGGAGCAAGATGTCATGTGCGATGGGGACTTGGGGGCAGAGACGGTGGGAGGGGGGAGTTTGCCAGCCTCACGAATCAAAGTGAGAGGCAAATTGACCCGTGTGGCCAGGGCCGAAGCGAAGACAAGACCACCAGCTTCGCAGCAAGCAACAAAGTTGGTATTGGCCCAGTCACCGTGAAAATGAGCTTCCAGCAGCGACGTGCACAAGTTCAACCCGCCCTCCTGTTGAGATACGCCTAATACATGCCGGAATTCCACACCCGGGCTTGGAAAACCTAGCACCCCACGCACCATGTCAGCCAGTTTCTGCATGTCCTCGTGAAAGAAGGGAAGCAGATCGATCTCTGCAAGCCGTGTTGCCGCCTCGGATCCGGCCTTTTCATTGTCCACGATAAAACTAGGGCAGTGGCCAAGGTTGCCATCCTTGTCAGTTCGGGCGCCCCGATCGCATCGCGTGTCTTGGCTGGCCCTAATGTAGACCTCGAGCACCCTGCTATTAGGGACCAGGTGCGACCGGTTTGCGACTGGTGCCTCATTCCTCATGCCCGTGATGAACAGAACGTCCACGCCGATGGCTGCGTGCACCAGGTTTAGGAAATGCTCCTCTGGTAGCCGAGGTCGCTGCCGCACCTGATGCTGAAAAAACGCCGTTAGAGCCGGTCGGTGCTGCTCCTTGTATGCGCGGTCGTGAAGTAGACGGCCAAAATCAGCATTGGACGCCGCCGCATACTCCCGCTTGGTAGCATCGCTAATGCTGGCTGCTTGAGCGACGAGGCCCTTTTCGGCGAGAACCGAGACGCAGACGCCAGCACAGTAATCCTTGCCTGCGCCGCTCTCGCCTGTGAGGAGGACAATAAGCTTCGGTTCCGTCTGTGCTCTGGGGAGCGGACAGGCATGCGCTAGAATGTTGTAAGGATCCAAAGAATGTTTGAGACGGGTCAGGCGCAGTCGGTTTGGTCCAAAGGCCGCTGCGGCCAACAAGGCATCACGCGGGTCCGGGCCGAGATCAGCGCCATATGCTCCGACACTCACCGGGAGCAAGTCGTTGGCAACCTTGTAAACCCAGTTTACGGCAGCTTGAACGACTTCGGTTCCATCCAGGTCGCGGGGCCAGACGCCCGTGATGACACAGGCAAAGTCCCAGTCTCGACACCCGAAAGCTGTCGCGCTGGCCGCCACATCGGCGATGGCACCTCCACCATGTAGTAGATGTAAATAGCAGAGTGCTGAAGGGCGACTAAAAATGGCCGCCACCAAGATTTGAGCAGTGTGTGCCGCGCCAATGTTCCTCAAAAACAGACATCGCTTAAACGATGAGGTTTTGCCGCCGCCGTGCCCGCCGTGCATCCCGGACATGTACATTTCAGTGTCAAACAATCCAATCCCGTCCACAACCTTGCGGTCAATCTTCGAGGTTTGAACATTGCTTGTGGACTCGTTAACCTCAGCCTGAGACGCGCAAGCTTGGAATGTGGTGACACCAAGATGTGGCTGGTCGTTGTCCCAGTACAAGTAGGCGTCTGCAGATTGGTTATGGGCTAGTTTCCCAGCGACCAATCCGTCAAACTCGCCCAATTGCTGCTGTGCCTCCACATTGTCAACCAGAGGGGTGGCCCAACTTTGAACCACGTAAGTTGGGGCAGGGTATGCTTTGAAGGTAACGCTGACCACGATGCCAAGGTTGGTCCCGGCACCTTTCACTGCCCACAAAAGATCAGCATCATTTTCTGGGTGTACAGTACCGGCTGGCCAATGTCCGCTTGGCACATGGCCGATGCAGAAGACTTGGCCAGATTGGACACCAACCATGACGACCCCGACGATGGCATCGCAAGCAAGCCCGTATAGCCTCGCCAGATGTCCAATGCCGCCTTGAAGCCACAGCCCAGCCCCGACGCTTGGGCGAGCCCCGAGGGGAACAGTCAGGCCCTTTGCCAAGGCCTCACGGACGATGTCTCCCGTCTTGCAACCGGCGCCAGCGACGACCAGGGGACTGTACCTGGGGCCTCCTACATCCAGATCTTCAGCTGTCAAGATGTGAACTTGATTAAAAGCACCCATGTCAACCGCGACCGTGTTGGGCTGGAGACAATGGTCGCTGTGACCACCGCCAAGAACTGTGAGGCTAACCTTGTGCTTCAGAGCCCACAGGACGCACTGCTGGACCTGTCGAATCTCGAGTGGCCGGACGATCGTGGCTGCACCGTGGAGGCGAGCCTTCCAATTTTTGACTCTTGTGCCTGAAAGTGGCACCAGTGCTTTTAGGTCTGACAACATGGTCATCGCGTCTTTTGTAAAAGACAGCATCATCTCGGGCGAGCTGAAGTATAGATGATCTAAATCTGTTTCTTCGCGGCTTCCCAGCTCGCGGCATATCCTGCGCCACTCAACTTGGACATCATTATCCACATCATGGTCCTGCTGTAAATTAATTCCTGCGATGAAGGATGCAAAGCGATCGAGCTCTCCGTCTTCGTCCTTGACATGAATGACGCCAGTGGGGAAGGAAGCCGTGGTATGGCATACAAAGTCCTCAAGCTGCAAGGGCAGGTCGCGATGAACAACGACAACCATTCCACCTTCTTTGAGCATTCCCAGTGCTTGGTCAATATAGCTTCGTTTCGGATTCATGCCGTACATGCTGTGGCAGAACAGGACGACGTCAAACTTCTTATAGGGGATAGTATCCGTCTCGGGGCTGGTTTCTAAGATGAACGGGGCTCGGCAAATATCGGCTGGCTTTGCTAGACAGGGAAAGAGCTTGGGCTCCGAGGAAGAAGAGAGAGATTCTTCCAACTTGTCGGCGAATAGTTGGTTTGGTTCGAGTGCTACGTAACGTCCGACCTTTTGTCTCTGGTGGCTCGGTAGATATCCGAGCACGCTTTTGGCACCGGGTCCAATCTCTAGCACTGAGATATTATCAAGAGAACTGGAGAAGGGGGCCAGCAAAGCTGATAACTGAGGGATGATAAAGTCTCTGTACGCCGCCCATCCTGGGCCCTGTACTAACACGTCGAAGCCGGCCTGATACTGGGAATCAGACAGCGCCCGATTGGAAGCAGACGCCGTTTCCGCGGCTTTCCGTTTGAGTGCCCGCTTGAGAGTTTCAAGAGTAGCCATAGCGTTGGTTGGTTGAACGTGACCGTCTGGAACCAGTGGGATGGCGCGTCGGTAACTGGCCATTTCTCGCCAAACAAACATGAAATAAGTAGAATACAGCCCAACCTTTTCCACCCAAGTGCGACCGTAATACCTCCTCAATTCACAGTGATACAGGTCTGTGGGGCGATTACCTAATGTTGGCAATCGAAGAGGGCCTCCCGCATCACATTCGACACCGTGTACAACACCATCCAAGCCTGTCTTTGGGGCATCCATCCAAAAAGAAATGCCCCGCTCTTGCAGACATTATCTGTCTGTAAGTTTAGCTGCTGGGTTGAAATAAACCCGTAAAAAAAAGTGCATTGATTAGAACATTCCATCACTTATTCAATGTGTACAGTAAATTGGCCAGTAAGATGAGGTCCAAAATGATTGCAGCGTATCTATTTTTTACTCATAGCCATCTATTTCTGTTTAAAAATGCCTCTGGAAGATAGGGGGTTGCATTTGTTACACTGGTACCCAAAAACATCGGATTAGAGTAGGAAGGCCTTTCACGCGGGGAAATGAGGTGCCGCCGACTTTACGCGACAGACTCTGTGTGTTCAAGTGATGCTGAGAATCGCTCACGGCTTCTCTTCAGATCTCGGTTGTAGAAGTACCGGATAGCCAAGAGAGTTACAACCGCCGCTGCACCAAAGCCTGCTGTAATATAGTTGCCTGTAACAATATACGGCTGCTTGGAGGTCGGGAAGGTAAAGATAGGGACCCAGGCAGTGAATATGTATGCAAACGCGTTCATCTAATTCTTCATGTCAGATTTTGGCCTATACAAAGAGGGGGAAAGCGTATTACTGACCAAGGCGGAGGTGTATGCGCGCTTTTCCGGGTCATCTCTGTTCACTTCGTTTACCCACGTCCAACTGAGGCCGGCAGCTGTCCCACCGAGAGAAGTGAGGTCTTGAAGGTAAAAACGGGTGTTAGCATTCATTCTTGGCACATTGGGATAAATCTTACAGTAAAGAGCCCAGCGCGTTGCTTTGTTTGGAGGATGGACAGGTGTAGATGCGAGGGCGATGGGGAAAATGATTCCCATGACGCTCGCGAACAACATGCCTGGCCATCTTGCCGAGCCTGGCAAGCTGTCGGAGATCCATGAATTGATAAGAGTGCAGACGATTGTAATAATGTTGATCTAAGCAAAATAAGCACTGCTCGATGTCCGGCTGGATGATACGCACGCCCAGAGGAATAATGTTGATTTCAGCCACCGAAAAAACTGCCGGCTTCCCCGTCACGTTGTAGCTCTTGACCCAAAAGATCACTAAAAGGTTAGTTCCCTATTCGCAAGACTTGGTGGAATTGCTTACTAGATCCTCCGGATTGCCCAAACTGAGCGAGCAATGCAAAGAACAAGGGGACTGTTGCTCATCAGTATTCAAAGTTTCTTGTTTGATTCCATGTGCTTACAGAGATAGACAGGCCACGTAGTGTGCCAGCGCCTAATGTCCTTCCATTTAAAGAGGCCGGTACGAGGTTTAGCCTCGGTGGGCATTCTAGCGCGAGCTAATTCAACTTCCTTCTGGGTAAAGATCCTACAATAATTAGCAACGAAAAAGAACCACAGGCTGGAGACGAACCAATTGGCTTTTGCTCGGCTGGGAAGCTGAGGCATCGCAACGGCAGTCCAGATAGCGCAGGGGAGAGAGACGCAACCGCAAACGCTGCCCTTATTAGCCCGGTCTCTTCTCATTCAGTATCCAGCACCCACATGAACATCCACCGCCACCCGGCCAGGCCGTTGACCGTGTTCAGCCCGGTGTATACTGCCGCCATCAAGAATCCCGAAAAGAGGGGCCCGACCGAGGTGAAGATTTGGATCAGCGTATTTCGCCGCGCCAGCTCGTGCGGTTTGTAGTAGCTCGAGCACACGTACATGACGGCCGGAAAGTGGCCAGCCTCGAATAGACCAACGCTGCAGCAGGATTAAAAAATGACTCCCGGGGCTTGAGGGAAATCCAGACGCACAAGAAACGGAAGACGTAGAGCTGGTTGACATTTTTCACCCCAGCCGTGGCAAAGGTAAAAACGGTCCAACCAAATTCCAGAAATGCAATGTACAGCGGAGCGTTGACCTCGTTCCCGTTAGCGTCTACGGTGCAGTTGACGTCAAACAACGTACCCGAGTGAGGAGAAGGTTGGAAGGAATCTGCCCAAAGACATATGCCGCGCTCCAGATAGCGTTGGCATAGTTGAGCTCGTTTCCGAAAAGCCCAAGATCCTCCTTCATACCACTATCTATAGAAACTGTAAGCAAGGGCTCTCTCACTCATGGTTCTGCAGCCACCTACTAAAAGCGTTGGTGATGTTGGCCTGGTCAAGGTATCGGCACATGACGCCCAGAGCTGACGACGAGATGAGCGTCAGGTCAAGCTTGGTGAGGAATCGGGCTTCCTCCTTTGGGACGTCGAGGGCTGCAACTGTTTAGCAATTGGCTCTGGATAGTGAAGGCGTCGCGGCTTACTGGACCAGAAAAACGACTTCCATGACCGTTTAGATTCGACGTAAAGTGGCACATCTGGTTCCTGGGGTTTCGTCTTTGACTCATGAACATCACTGCCCTCGGTGACGACGAAGCTGGCCTTCAGATCCTTTTCCTGAAATTGTGACATCCTCGCGAAAATAGGCGCGTCGCATGCATGTTGCGAAAATCCTTCGCAAGGGGCGGGTATTTAATAGAGCGATAAATTACAGAGCAATCGGCTACCTATCAGAGCGGGATAAATGTCGCTTTCCATGGGATCCATTGCGACATCTGGGGCGTGGCGCCCTGTCAAGCAAATCACCTCGCCACATCCCGTGCACTAGTTACATTCAAGATAAACTGGACTGATCTTGAATTGGCAAACAACGATAAAGCCTACCCTTGCAAAAGGAAGGCTGGTCAATTTACAGGGTACGATTTAGTGATGTCGAGCGGGAGAATCTTAGTGATCCATGATGAGATACGATGGCGTGCGATGGCGTGCTTTCATCGCATGCCCCCAGCCTATTTAAACATGCAGCGATTCCCTCCTGCATACGCCCAAATGCTCGAGTTGGCTAGTCTATCCCGCAAACTAACCGTCAAAGACAATCGAAGCCTACGCGGAACGAAAAGGAGGCTTCCGGCAGAGTGGGATATTTCAACAACGCATGCAGTTTGATGTGTGTACAATTTTACAGCAGAGAGCGCCACATGTCCAATCTTTGGGATGAGAGAGCACAGCTCAAGGTGAAGTGGAGAGTTTTACGAGAAATCCCAGGCCTTCTTCAGAAGAGGGAATTTGCATGCACTTCAATATTCCGTGGTTCAGTGCCAAATATGCACTCGCGTCCAGCACTTTGCTTTGACGGAAGGGCTTCCTCAGTGGGGCATCAGTGCCATGACGTATTACAAAATCATCAAATATTCATTTCTTTTAGAAATAGAGGGCATCTCTGTACCTAGTCATCAGAAAAGAAAGAGAGGTCATCTTCGGAAAAGTCGGATTCGGGCTCCGTGTCTTCGACGAGCTTACCATCCGCGTTCCACTGCATATCGCCGTCCAGCATCATCATGTTGCCGGTCAGAACATCCAGGGACCGCGTTTCGAGATGCATAGGCCCGTGAGTGAGAATCCTCACAATTTTAGGGCATGCCATTTGTGTTGCGAGACATTCTGCCTGCTCGACCAGATCGGCCTTCAACTGAAGAAGTCCACCGGTCGCAGGATCGCATCGTTTCGAGTGCGACGACGACGTTACTCCGGGAATGTTTTCCAGCAAACTTAGATTGACGACTATTTCGTTCAAGAATAGATTTCTGCTGCCCTTTTTTGGCTTCAACACGTCCGGACAAATGCTGCACATGCGAAGGTGAAGAGTTGTGAGAGAGCGAAGCAGGGTGCCGATTGCGGGACAAATGTGGCACCTCTCGTCCCGGCTCGTTGGTGGTGGTGGGGCCTGAAAATTGACAGGCAGGTCCAGCACTAGAACCCTCAGGTTTTCTACAGACAGCATGGCTTGCATCGTGGGCATCAAGAGGTAATCATGTAAACTGTCGAAAGGTCCAGGCGGAGGCGAGTGCGCCGCATGTATCCGCAAGGTGCGCAGCCTTCGAGATTGCCGGGCGACGATAGCAAGCTGGCCAAGGTCGTGATGCAGCTGCCTCGTCCAATCCTGCAATTGGCTGCTAGTGGGAGCCTCGTTTAAGACAGAAGGCGACAGCGGATCGGACCGTACGGAGATGCAGCATTGATATCCACTTAGTTTAAGCTCCATTGCTTGCATCCAGTCTCGGAGTGGAGACATCTTCTGCTTGTCGCCAAGAGATATCAGCGTCCGCAGAGTCTCCCCAGAAAGCGTTATTGCCTGGAAGCAAGCGGGGCGAGCAAATTCTAGCCACTGCTTGCAAACAGTGAGTCGTCCCAAGTCCTGACGGAAAAAAGACGAGCCGACGTAGCCAAATATCTGTTTGAGCGTCTCGGGAGGCAACCGTAGAAGAGACATTGTACCAACTGTATGTCCAGCCCGTGAATCAATCGTTGAGGCCGTCCAAATTGGGTCTTGAAGCAAACAAGGCGCCACACCCAAATTCACTAGCCTTGCCCGTCACTAGTGAATATGGGGGCGGCGTAGTGAATAAATACAGGGCGCCTGTGAGTCAGCCCAGGCACATAGATGATAGTGCAGTTGCTGCCTGCTGCTGCCTGGCGAACTGCGGGGCGCCGCCGCTCAGCCTGTCAGCGCCAAACATGAAGAAAAAAAGGAAAAAGCTGTGTAACAGGCAAATGAGAATCCTCACCGCCTTCTATATTTATCGAAAAGAAAACAGAAGAAACGCGGCTCTTTCATCTCCTTCAACGGTCATCGACACCATGGCGGAGGCTCCCCACGACGCAGAGCTTCCATCGCAGCCGGTGGACACGGACACGGCCGAGATGCCATCTCCACCTCCTGCTCTTCCTCCTCCGCCCAAACCTCATCTTGTCCTGCCCTATCCGCGGGACGAAAAGAGTATCCATCGATCACAACTATTCGACAGCATTCAGAATTCGCTTTCCGTGGCGCCCGAGGCCCGTCAGGCTGCTCTCTGGGGCCCCGGCGGGTGTGGGTAAGCTTCCTAAATACCAGCCGGCAGTTGGTTCCTCAACTAACCTGATGCAGCAAAACCCACGTTGCTGCCGAGTACGCGTATCGTCAGCACGAAAACGGGAGTGCCGTTTTTTGGGTTCACGCCGACACTGAAACAAGCTTCCATCAAGACTTCGGCCGCATCGCCAAAGAGTTGGGCTTGGACACGACGCTCAAGGGCACCGACTTACTTACGGCTGTTCGTGGGAAGCTGGAATCCATCGAGAGCTGGTTCCTCGTCCTCGACAATGTCAAGAATGCCGACCTTTTCCGTGAGGCCACAGCCGAGGGCGACTACGAAAGCTTGCGCAAGTACATTCCCAACGTATCGATGGGATCAATTCTATGGACGAGCCGCTCCAAATCCGTCGTTGAAAGCATCCTTGGCTACGGCAAAGGCATCGACGTCGGGCATCTGACCGACGCGGAGGCCCTCGAACTTTTTCAGACAAAGAAGGACGAGCCTGTTGGCGAGGGTGAATGGGAACATGCCATGGCGTTGTTTGATGAGTTACGATGGTTTCCCTTGGCCATCTCACAAGCAGCCTCGTATTTGCAAGTATCCCAGATTCAGCTCGACGAATACCTCACAAAGATTACCGAGGCTGCCCAAGAGATTGGGATGCAAAAGGATGACGCTTGCAACGCCGACCAAGACGCCATGTCCGGCCTCTTGAAGGTATGGCGTGTCTCTGCTAAGAAGATTCAGGGGGACGACCCTACATCACATGCTGCAATGCATCTTCTCTCCTATGTCCACAACCGGAATATTTCCTCAGACCTCTTGTTATTAATTTGGAACAAATTCATCGAGCAAGGAAGTGAGGCGCTCAAAAAAAACGAAGTCAAGCAACGAGCGGCAAAACTCGCCGAACTTTCACTTGTCAACATACGCGACGACGGCTATCACATGAGCGAAGTACTGCAAGAAGCCATCCGATGCAACCTCGATCTTGAAGAGAAAACGGAAGCGCCGGGCAGCTTTTCAAAGAAGGCATTACAAGCCGTTTCAGAGTCCTTCCCCGTGGGCAAGAAGCACAACTCGAAGCGAGAAAAATATCTGGCCCACGCACTCCGCATGGAAGCATGGGCAGAAGAGAGTGGTAGCGAAAGTGACACATCAAAGCTTCTTGCTAGAGTATCAGAATACCTGGAGGAGTGCAAAATCTGGGGTGAAAAGTCCCGGGTGGACGAGCGAAGAATTGAGCTGAACAAGAGAATGAAGTCGGAACACAGCGAGATGCAACTACCGCATCTCTTGGGTACGCTGGCCACATCATACGATAAGCGAGGGCAATACGACAAGGCCGTCGACCTTCGATCTCAGATTGTAGATAAGAGACGCTCGGTGCTGGGAGAGAAGCACTCGATTACAATCCACAGCATGAAGGAACTTGCCAAAACCCATTACCGCCAAGGCGAGTACAACAAGGCTGAAAATACTTGCAACGAAGTGATTTCGTTGCAGAAGGAGGTGCTTGGGGAGTCGAACAGATCAACACTCAGAGCCACGGCACTGCTGGCATCCACGTACCG
Source organism: Calonectria leucothoes (assembly GCA_002179835.1). NCBI lineage: Eukaryota > Fungi > Ascomycota > Sordariomycetes > Hypocreales > Nectriaceae > Calonectria > Calonectria leucothoes. Next base: position 98,637 of record NAJI01000142.1, on the reverse strand, counting down.
CAAACAGGGACGACTCACAGAATCCAAGGACTTGTACACAAAAGTATTGGAAATGAAGCGACAAACCTTGGGCGTAAAGGACAAATCAACAATTGGTGCCATGAAGGATTTGGCTGCCGCAGAATGTCGAATGGGGAACTACAACGAGGCCGAGCGGCTGAGGAGCGACATCCTGCAGCTGCAACAGGAGTTGCATGGACAAGGACACAAAGATACCAATAACGCCAAGTCGACGCTTGCGGGAATTTACCATCTGCAGGGACGAAAGGAAGAGGCTGCCGCATTGCGGGCTGAGGTCTTGAACTATCGCCGACAGCTGCACGGCGATACGCACAAAAATACCGTTGAGGCCATGATGTCGCTAGCCAAGTCGTACCGCGAGCTGGGCAAGGACGAGGAGGCCGTACAGCTAAACAGGGAGGCGCTCAACGCACGCCAGCGGCTCCTGGGTGACGAGCACCCGCTGACGCTGGACACGTGGATGGCGTTTGCCAATACGCAGCGCCACCGAGGACAGGTGGAGGAGGCTGCGGACATTGCCCGCAAGGTGTTTGAGCAGGAGCGCGAGCGAATCGGAATCGACCATCCCGCATCTCTCACTACAATGGTCAGCCTGGCAACCATTTTGAACAGCCAGGGCCGCCACCGCAATGCCATCAACCTCATGGACGAGTGCCTGCAGCGGCGGCGACGTGTCATTGGCGTGGATCACCGGCGAACAAAGGAAGTTGAGCAGACGCTTGGTGAATGGAAGGCCGCCTTGGGTGGTCAAGCAGGTGCTCGGTCCAAACTGTAATGGCTATTCAAACAAAAATGAAGCAGCCCGGTGAGTGTTGGTTCGCTCGTCAGAGGCTGACTCGGCAATCAGTGCCCCAGAATGACTAGGAATGTTTGTGTCTTAGGTCATGAGTTGAAACGCATTTTGTTATTATTCCGTGTCTAGGAGTCAAAAGCGAGAATAAAAGTTTGATTTTGAACCTGTCCTGCCCTCCCGCAAATTATGTCGTCAACAAAACGCCAGCCAGTTGCTGTTGCTGGCTCTGTACCGCGTGGTTTCTTCCGTTGTCTATAATGGTCTATTTTTTCCCAGCCAACCATGCCGTCCTTGAATCCTTCCAAACGCCTTGATAAATGAATTTCCCTGTACTCGATCAGAAAGTAGCGTCTGGTTACGTATGCTTTCATGGCATCCATTCGAGTCGGTGTGTGTGCGAGGCCAAAGTGCGAGGCCAAAATCCGAGGGCAGAGCGAATAAAGAAACCAAGCACCCGAGTGGTAAAAAATGAGAAAATTCGCCGTTGCCCGAATCAGCCCCCCGAATCTGCCCCAGCCCGGTCACAATCTCGCTCATGCCTTGACGCCCTGGCGACTTTTCCGCCATAAAAGAAAGAAGCGAGCCTCGGAGACGAGGCCAAAGACGAGAAAGATGGATCCGCAGATGATGTAGACTTTGTTGTTGGTGGATTCACTGTCCCATCCTTTCCATACGGTCGCCAGGTGGGCTATGATGACGATCCAGAACACCTGCAGGAGGATGGTGATGGCGAGCAAGATCTTGTCTGAGATCTTAATGACAGGTCTCTGCTTAGCAGGGACTCCGGCCTCGATGTGGGTCACGGTGTGAGGGTCTGCGGTGAGCCAAGGTCAGTTTCAGGCGCGAAGGAAGCAAAAGACAGGGGGGAGAGGCGCGTCTTACAGAAGCCACTGGCCCGATCCGTCTCGTCGAAAAGCTGGTGATAGCTGCCGTTCTGGGCGCTGCTGCTCGTGACGTGTGCCATGCTGCTTGTTTTTGAGGTTGTACTAGCGCAGAGGATGAACGGAGAATCGCGAGAAGGCGGCACGCTCAGCTGAAAAGAATGGGAGAGGGAGTATTTTTATGAGGCGGGAGCGAAATGAAGAGGACTGTGTCGTCAGCTCGTTTTAGCTGGCCAATTTATCCATCCACTGATGCGCTGGCACCCGGCTGATGGGCCCCACTGAGATCCCCCAGCTCCCAGGGTCTGCGGGGGCCGGAGCCAATCAGGGCGCTGGAGCGTGGACCCTGAAGGGCCAAAAATAGGTGGCTCGATCCGGGTTTTTGTGGCTGTGGGATGCAAGCGAGGCCAAGGGGCAGGAAAAGAAAAACAAGCGATAGGCTGAACCGAGAATTAGGGTAGGCTGCAGGGGAGCTGAGTTGATTCTTTTTCGGTCACGGCGGACAAGATTTGCACGCGACCAAACTTGTTAAACACTGGGTTGAGTTGCAAAAGGAAAATAGTTTTGTTTTTTATTTTAATTTATGGTTGCTTCTTGCATGACATATTCACGCACGAGTGCCTTGTTTTCCGTGAACTAAAAAAGCGGCTTGGTTCCACTTGCCTTTGGGGATGCTCAGAACTCATTGCGAGTGGCGCAGCCAGCTAATTGGCTGGTGGGAGAGTACCCTACAGAGTATTAGCCATGGCAACAATCAAGGCAAACATCCGTGTAACTCACCTTTCCACCCTTCTTCTTCTCCTCGCGCTTCCTAGATGGCGGCAAAGAGCCCTGTAGAGTATTAGCCATGGCAGCAATCAAGGCAAGCATCCGTCTCACTCACCTTCCCGCCCATTACCCTCTCCTTCTGCTGTGGGACGGTAGCCCGTTTCTGTGGCGGCAAAGAGCCCTGTAGAGTATTAGCCATGGCAACAGTCAAGGCAAACATCTGTGTAACTCACCTTTCCACCCTTCTTCTTCTCCTCGCGCTTATGGGGTGGCAGTTGAGCCTAATACACTCTTAGCGACGACAAAAAAAACACTCTGCATGGGCGTGACTTACCCCCCTTCCCTTTGGCACTTCACCACCAACGACGCGAGGAAGGATTGCATCAACCTGGTCCTGTTAACAAGGTCATCCCAATCAAGTCGGTGAATCACCTACCTGGGCTCGTTCCTGAACAGCCGAGTCAACACCCCGTCGCTCCTCAACCTTGGAGTCGAGGATGGGCTGGGCTGCCACTGCGCCAGCAAGGACAGTCAACAAGACGGTAGACAGCTTCATCTTTTGGCGGGTGCACAAAGGTGGCTATGAGGGGTTAAAGACTGGGTGAAGTGATGGATGAGATGGAGAATTAGAACCGGGCGACAGACTTCAATAAATAGACCGAGCCTTGGAACGGATCCCCATCATGTGAATCAAAGTCCCGTCTCTTTGGACCCCACTTCCAGCTTAGAATATCCAGCATGCAAAAAGATGGCGTTTCCAATAGCGATGCTGATTCATGTCGACACTTCAGCCGCTAGCGCTAGTGTACAAGGAGTGGTATCTTGGATGTGGCAAATATGCGATGGAGCGATGGAAACTTACAAAATCACTGCGTCTGTACACTGTGTCTGCACCACAGGTCAAATCCTACTCTGGTAAATAAAAATTGACCAATACCTGAGATGAATCTCCTTCATCTTCACTTCAGGTGCATTACATGGCTGTCTATTACACTTTAAGCCCTCATAATGCCCATCTGCTATGCCATATATGATGTCATGACCCAAACACATTACCAGAGAGAAGACGTTTGGTGACTCTGTTCCCCTCACCGCTGTATCCTGCTTTCCTAGCTCAGCTCCTCGGCCAGAACTCATGACAAGGTGTGGCTGGCTAGGTATCCGACTATCGATCTCGATGTGGGGTGCTGGATTGCTGTGGCTGTCCCAAGCTTTCATCCCCAGCCTGTCACCTCGCCGCGTTAGCGAATCGCCCCACGGCGCCAACGTGTCGATGCACCCAGACCCGACGCCATGGTTCGTTGTCTCAGCCACCCCAATAGCGCACCCGGCTAACTGGAACTACAGCAGACTTGCCTTAACTCGCCAGTGGAGGACACATGTTTTGCATCTTGCTCTTTGCTACGAGACGAAGCGGGGCAATGGCCTGAAATGTAGACGCAAGTATTTCAACGTCTTACTCGTTGAATTCCTAGCATCAAAGTCAAGACTTTCGGCACTGTGAGGGTCAACAGGGAATGAAATGCAGATGCAAATCAATCACGGATCAACTGGCAAACAAAATGTGGTGGTATGTATGTATTGGATGCGATCCTATCTGGCTATTGGTGTTTTTACAGACCACCCCCTATAAAACATCCAGCGACCAGCGCCCAAGACCAACTCTACAGCACGTCAAGCCCATCTACCACACCAACCAATCTCTCTCTCCCATCATATATATCACAGCCTCAAGGCAGGCTGACGGCGGGGCCGGGAATGTCGTAGCTCGTGAAGGATTCGTAAAGGTTGAAGAGGATGCCGGGGTCCTCGGCCGTGTAAAAGGAGGTGAAGGCGCCGCCGCCGGAGAGGGAGCCGCTGCCGCTTCCCGTGACCTTGAGGTTGATGCACTGCGGGTAGGCCTGGGCGCCGTTGGCCTGGCCGGCCGAGTGGAGGGCGATGATTTCGTGGCGGAGCACGTAGTTGCCGGGGGCCAGGTTGGCGGGGATGTCGACGGTCCACGAGAAGCCGTTGGCGAGCAGCTCGTCCGAGGCCCAGGTGCCCGGGTTGGAGCCGGACACGAGGCCCTTTTCGGCAATCTTGGTGAACTGCAGGCTCGTCTTGTCGATGCTGGCGAACTCGCCGCTCACGGGCGCCAGGTAGTCGATGACGGGGCCGTGGTGGGACTCGGGCCACGTGTTCCACGTCAGCGTGAGGGTGCTCCCGGCGGCGACGGTGGCGGCGCTGGCCACGGGCGTGGCGCTCTTGTGGCAGATGATGTCGCCCGAGGAGAAGGCGTCGGGCGCCACGAAGCCGTTGTCCTGGTTGCTGGCCGCCCAGCCAACCGCGTCAGCAGGCGCGCTCCAGGGAAGGCCGCCCGTGTACGTCTTGCCGTCGGCAACGATCTGGGCGACGTGGCCGTGGCCGTGGACAGAGGATGCCAGCAAGGCAGTGGCCAGGGCGATGAACTTGGAGTTGGTCATGGTGAAGAAGAAGAAGATACAAAAGATCGAGCGTCAAGCTGATTTGGTTTTTCCGGCTAGCGGGAGAAAGAAGGTAAGGATGAAGAAACAAAGAGTGAATTCCGGCTAGCGGTAATCAGCTGCGAAGACAAGAAGTGAAGGAATGGTTGGTGCCTGTCTGTTTGTCTTGTCTGGTTCTCGAAGCCATTCTTTATACTCGTTGTTGCACGTTAGCAAGCCCATCATGGGTGACTTACTGGCTGTCATGCCAAGCATCCGGTTCAGGGGTCATGTTTGAAATTGTCCCAGACGGGATGGAATTAGGCGCTCCCTCCGACAGGCTGCTCGCCTCCAAAAGACATCGCCGACCATCTGATTTGCAAAACAGGGACACTCTTGCTGCGTTAAAATATTGAAACAATTAACCGTCTCCGTTAAGCTTAAAATCCACCAATCGAAAGCCGGCGCCGGAGAATAGTCCCGATAATTGTGGGGTCGCGTGGTGACTGCGTCACATCGCAGATCTTGGCTTGTTTCGCCTTCAACGCAAGCCGTGTATATCCAAAACGAAAAATCGGGACATCATAGACGGATAATTGCGTGTTGAGCCATGAGGCCGTGGAAAAAATGACGCGTGCACCCCATCCCGTGTCACGTCAGAATCGGGCCTCAAGTCAAAATGACACGGTCGAATGGATTGTGCCAGGATGAATAGAGAGACGCACACACCTAGCAAATTCTGCATGAATCCTGCTGTGAACAAGCGGAGGGTGCGCTAAACTCTAGCCCAGTGGCTCATCAGGTCATGTGGAATCTGCGCAGAGTCAAGATCGATGGCATCTGCACGGAAGACTTGGTCCGCTCTCCACAAAATGAATACAAATACACACAGGCTTCATTCTAATTCATTATTCATCGACCCAGCTTTTAGAGCCGGACCGGATCCACTGGCTTGCCATCCACCTCGTGGTGCAGGGCTGCGATACCGCAAATGTTTGATCGCAGCGGAGACAAACGACAGTCGGGGTGTTTTGTTCAAAACAGGGCCGTCTCCCTCTTTCGTCCCCAGTCGTTTCAAGTTTCCCATAGGTGCATTTTGATTGTCCACGAGCTGGGTGTTTATGCAGAATAAGCATCCATCTAAAGAAATATTCAAGCCTAACACACAGGATCCCTACACAACATTGGAACTGCTCACTTGTCATTTTTCTGCCAGATATTGCCATGGTATATCCCATTATTATCTGACGGGCCGTGCAACCGCCAAAAGAAACATAAACCCCTTGATAATTTCTTTGCTGGGACGGCGCATCGGGTCATGACGTAATGATGGAAAATGTGGTTCAGTCGTCCACTGTCATGGTCGCCGTATCGCCCTCCTGGTTTCCGGCAGCACGCTGTGGTTCCGACGTTTCAACATACTTTTATTATGAATTTCAAACTAAAACAGACTTCACTTGTGAAATACCCTGCAGATTTTGTCATCAGCACAGTTGAACTTGGATAGCTGGCAACGCATCCGTGTGGGCAAAAATAGAGTACCTTGTCAAGCTTCTCTTGCTGCTACACAGCCTAGCCATTGTTTTGTTTGAGCTTAAAGTTATGGTATATTATTTAGCTGTCAACGAATTAGCTTCATTGTAGGGGCACATTTCAGGCATCCCCTCCACCTCCTCCATCCCCACCTCCATGTCCACCTGAGTCTCCGGTGTGTGCATGCCCCTGGCCACCACCAAGGTCGCCCAGACCTTCCGTCACCATCTCAGAGGGCTCTACTTCTTCACTCTCCTGAACGTCTCCAGCCTCTTCAACAGTCTCCTTATTCCACGCATTGGCCAAGTCAATCGGCGTGGAGCATGCCCAATCCTGCTTATATCTATTTATGTATGTCTCGACCAATCTGATATTTCCCTCAACTGTTCGCCTGCTGGAACCTTCAACATGAGGCAAGAGCTTTTTCAACCTTTCAAGAGATGCCGCCATGCTTGCGATTCTCCCAAACGATGCGCCCCGCTGCATAGTTCGGTGGCTTGTCGATGCAAGCTGGGCGAAAAAGTGCCAGCTTGCTGCATGCCGGTTCATAATTTCTGATGCAAAGTCTCTTAGAATGTGCTGGCAATTGTTCCAGATCACGTCATAGGGACCATGTCTCCCCAGAGTTGATGTCCACGCCACATCCACTTCGCTCTTTGACAGCTTTGTCCAGCCTATGAGACTTGAGTTGAAGGCATTGACATGTTGTACTGGTGAAAAGTCGGCAAGGCTAGTCGCAAGTCGCTCGATTTCGATATCACATGGCTCCATCTTGTATTCGTATTGCGCTTCATCATTGCCGACACTGATCCACTGGTATCCAATGGTGCTTTTTGTCGCCACACCCGCTTCGTCAACCTTTGAGTTTTGTTTGGAGCCCACCCAGCGGACCGCGTACTTGCAGCCGTGTGTGATCATAACCCAGTATAGCACCCGGCCTTGTTGTACTTGATGCGCGAACCATATCCTCTCTCCGTGCTCTACGCACGTCTCTTGTTCGAGAAGGTGCTGCGATGCTTCCTTGATTCCGTCCTCCAAAGTCTTGCCAAGACGATCGCCCCAAATGTTTCCATTCAACCTGTTGGAACGCCTGCGAGTACGAATACATCTAAATATGGGCAATGCGAGAATAATAGCCATTACAGGGACAATAACTACAACAATTATCCACTCATCCATATTTTCTCTGTGCTGAATTGGGACAGGAGTGGAACGGGCAATCGGAAATGAGTCGGGCTGGCGAGATCTAGACACCTTGCACATTCAGGTGAAGGCAATATTTTTTATTAAAAGAAATCGCGGGGTACTCTCATCTAGTACTTTATAGTTTCAGTATTGATAAGAACATTTGTCAATCTGGTGTGGTGTTGTGCAAGTGCTCAGCCTCAAAATCAGTCCCAATGTTGCTGATAAAGATGCCAATGTTGGCCTCGCTTATGCACGGAACCACGCCTATCACACAACGAGGGCGATAAATGCAAACATTTCAGATCACCTGCAGCAATTCTAGCCGGAAAGGCCCCGAGCACAGCCTCTCCCCATTTTGCTTTATGAGGCCTTTGCGGTAATCCGGGCTGTGCAAAATCGCATTTACCCGGGAGTGCTCTGCTATTCAATCTGGTTTTAGCCGTTGGCAATAGCGGTGCGATGAGAGGCCCTTTCAATCATGGGAAATAAAACCTTTGCAATTAGTTTGAAGGGCTTTAACCAGGAAAGCGCTGCAACTAATCAGTAAGGGTTTTGATTCGAGGCACTCGAGCGATAAATAATTGTGACAATGAGGGGTCTGCCAACACTGCCACTACGATTTCGCTCTCCATTCACTCAACAATTTTAAGAAATTTATTTTGTTTACGAAAACTTAATTAAATCATGAAATGAATCTAGAAATATTATTTTATTGTTAGAGTAAATTTAGGCTCCTTATTTGGAGAAGCACCGCGGTGTGAGTGCACGCATTTGCCCTGTGACTTTCTTCACACAAGCTCAGATTTGTTGTCTGAGTGGTGGAGTAGCCAAGTTATACTCTCTATGTTGGGCAGACAACGTGAGAGAATATCACTAAAAAATATTATCGGTTTGTATCAAATGCTGCATCGTGCAGTGCATTGCTCCCACCATTTCGTATTCTCGTGACTCCTCGCTAGCGCGGCGACGCAGATGCAGAACTTGGAATTAGCGCACAACAGTCTCCACAAATCCTGCTAGCAACCATTGCGTTGAACCCAGCATTTCCATTTCCACCCTTCAAAACACACTGCGTCCCAGGATATAGAACAAAATGTTACCTTTTCTGGCACATACGACCATACCCACCGGAAAACTCGGGATCCCGTCCGCTCTCCCATAGATAAGCCGGTGAGGGGCGGACTAGTAGTTGGGTCGGTGACGACCAGCGAATCCCTGCTGTTGTATGTTTTTTGCCGCCCCGGCCTTCTTTTTGCTGTGCCCTTTTCGTTCAACGCACCCATGTCGATCATTTGAAGGCCATGGCCGCCATGATCGCCCGCCAACTCCTTCCTCGCTAATCTTTTAAGCATAGCCGTATAATACCACCTTACCTTCTCGGGGGCTTATATTCCTTGCAGCTTTGTCATCCTTTTTTTTTACCTTTTACCTCCTTGAATGCATGGTTGGAGTACCAGGGCAGACCGATCTCCTGTCAAACCTTCGGAGACACCTCGTCTGGGCGTTTTGACCCGCGGATGCAACCTATTTATTTTGCCGGGCGACGTCGGGCTCCACTCTCCACATGTTAGCATTTCTGTACCTTGGACTCGAGTTTGCAACTGTTCGGGTCGAAATTCGTGGCCTGTCAGGAATGCTGTTATCTGAGTATTCTCTAGCTGGAATGACCCTTGCATGCCCTAAAGAACGTGGACGATGTAGATCAGGTCTGGTCAATCTTCTTATAGTTAAGCATAACAAACAAATTAGCTTCGACAATAGGTTGGTCCCCCCTCCCAAAAACATTAAACAAGCAATCAACTTAAATCTTTGGAGCCTAAGCTGCAGAAGAGTAACCCTTGCCTCAAAGAAAGTCAAGTACTTATCTTGAGTATCGAATGCAACATGCTACCTGGTGACTTTGCGATCCACTCGGATGTGCCGAGGCCCCATAACTGAAGAGGTTATGCTGCCACTGTCACTCAGTAATGCTTAGCCCAGAAGCACCACCAAGCCCTGGATCTTTGGCCCGTGACTCCGGTATCTAAGAATTGGCTGTCTGAGCCGCTTAGTCATCTTTTGGATTTCATGGCCGTGGCTGCGAGGTGGAAAAGCTTATTTGAGCATCGAAACAACTCCGTCTATCATGGCGCAAGCGACCTTGTGCCGTTTGGCCAAGTTACAACATATTACCTGTGTGGAATGCCCTGTTGATAACTTCCAAGTCTCAAATTTTCTTCCGACAAAGGATAATTGTTGATTGTTCTAAGAGGCTGTGGATGTTTTTGGATGAGCATCTGGCTTGGGGGTGGTAGGATCCTATACTGTAGCATCGTTAGACATCCCGTGACTGAGTAGGACATAGTTAGGCAACAGATATAGCACACGATTTTGGCAATTGCACTGGGAGATGAATTAAGAAAGGCTTAATTTTATACAAGACATTTTTGAATAGAATGCTGCCAAGAATACATTGACAGACAAAAAATTATATAATTAAGACGACTTGGCCGCTTCAATGATTGATTTCCTTGCTGGCCTTCTGCGACACCATGTACAGAGGGAGAGCAATGTAGAAACCGGGAATCTTGGGGAACACACTGGCATCAACCACTCTCAAACCATCAACACCACGGACTCTGAACTTGGAGTCAAGAACGGCCATCTCGTCATCATCAGCGCCGATGGGGCACGTGCACGAGGCGTGGTGGCCCCAGGCCTCATCCTTGAGGAACTGCTTGGCATCCTCCTCGCTTGTGCCATTTGCGCCGGGCCACACCTCGGAGAAGGTTCCGTCGAGAGGGATGATGCTCTCAAAAGCACTGCGGGAGAACTGGAGACCCTCGTAGACAGCCTGGAGATCCTTGTCGGCTTCTCCGTTTCCGTTGACGCCGGCCTCGAGGTAGTTGAAGTTGATGAGGGGCATGTCGCGGGGATCGGTCGACTTGAGCGTCACGGTGCCGGCCTTGTTGCGGCTGTGCGCCTTGAGAATGATCCAGGCCCAGTGCTTGGCGTCGTCGAGGGCGTCCGTGGAGTAGCCGGGGAAATATCCCTTGAACTTGGCAGGGGCACCGGAAACAAGGAGATCGGGCTCGTCCTCGGCAACGGACGACTTGATGATGACGGCGATGGCGATGCCGTTGGTGCCGTAGACGCCTCGGGAGATGGGCTCGATTCCCTCCGAGTATCTCTCGTAACAGGGGTCAGGCGACGACTCCAAAAAGGTACACTCGGATGTGAGGACAAAGTCATCCTCCGTCTTGCCAATGACGGTGTTCTCATATCGATCTTGCATGTTGGTTCCAACACCAGGCAGGTCAACAACGACAGGAATGTCAAAGGACTCGAGCTCCTTCTTTGGTCCAATGCCGCTGAGCTTCAGCAGCTGTGGCGTGTTGAAGGCACCGGCGGCGACAATCACTTCCCGCTTGGCGTTGATGCTGCCCGATCCAGTAGACTTGGCTGAACCAGAACGGGGATCGGCGCGGTAGAGGCTTGCGCCTTCGAGATAGTCGACACCAACGGCGCGGGGCTTGGTGCCGTTCTGGTCGAATCGAATCTTGGTCACCTATAACCTGGTTAATACGGAATCAAATGGCCCGTGAGCTTCTATTTGCTTACCAAGGTGTTGAGCTTGATATCAAGGTTGTACTTTCGCGAACCATCCGAGTTGGTGGCCTTGGCCGTGTTGAGGATAAACTCACGAGGGCCGCCACGGACATTGTCAACCATGGACAACGGGACCTGGTACAGACCTGTCTCGCTGGTCTGCCCGGGGGCATTGATGTCCCGCAGCAAGACCTCACCAAGGCCAACAACGGTGTTGACGACAAAGTCGACCAGGTTCTTGCCCATTGCGGAACCGGCCGACACGATCAGCGACAGCAGCTTCAGGTCCTCAATGACGAGCGACAGGGATGTGAGGGAGAGACCGAGCCAGCCGTCAAAGCCGTGGCCGTCGAGGCTGCTGGGGAAATACATGTTGTTTTCGATTTCCATGAAGTGGGAGCGCATCTCGTCCGGGCCCCACGAGCTGTCGTTGGTCAAGCTGGCAATGTAGGTCCAGTCGCTGTCGTGAGCAAGAATAGACACCAAGGCGTTGTGGCGGGAGCAGCCGCCCAGGGTACCCGTGCGAGGATACCAGACACCAAGGGGCGTGGCGTCGGACGGGGGGTCCAGGCCGACGTAGAAGCTGCCGTCCGTCTTTTGGTACGTCATTTTGGAATCCCGCTTCTGCTGCTCAAGGTCGGGATAGTGGTTGACAAAGTAGTTCCATCTGGTGTCCTCGAGCTCCGTGGACATGAGGTGCAGGGCCGGGATCTTCTCCGTCAAGCTTTCACCCGCGTCGCCGCCGGCGTCTAGCAGCAGCACGCTGTAGCCGGCAATGGCAAGGTTGGCGGCAACGGGGCCTCCTCCGGGACCAGAACCGATGACGATGTAGTCATATTCTGTTGTCGTGTTGCTCGTTTCATCGCGTTCGTGGATGAAAGGGCTGTGACGAGCATGCTGATGCTTCTTGTGCCAAGGGACCGAACTATAGAGTGAGTGTGTCAGCAGACTGTATTGGTAACGTAACGTTGCTTTTATTTCATCAATTCTTGTTTTTCTTTTCTTCTTTTTTGAATCTCAAGTTGTCTCGTATAAGCTTGCACACACGTACATGGACAAGGCCGTGTCGGCCAGCAACGAAACCAGCGTGAAAGTGGTGGTAGCACGCATTTTGGAATACAAACGAATGACAGGAGCGGCAGCCAAGAAACAAAGGAGTGACAATCAGTAGGACGAAAAGAAAAAACCGCTCAAACGTCCAACGGAAGTGAATGGCCAACTGCCGGTTGAGCGATGAAGATGCCAAGGCGGGTGTCGAGGTGCACTAATGAGAAGATTCCGACGCCCAGAGGTGAAATATACCAACCTCACCCCGTACAGGGGCATATTCTCGTTGATCAAAGACGAGTCAGTGATGAACCGGAAAAAGCGTTGATCTGCGCTTCTAACCAAACTGGGGCAGGGATCTGGGCAGACTTTTGTTTCATGGGACCACAGCCGGATGAGCTGATGAGGCGGCATCGCCCACACGGCCCACACCGACGATTCGCCAAAAGCGTCGCTGCTGGTTGCTCCCCGCCATTGCTAAGATGATTACGCATGAGCAGGTCAGGGATGTATTCAGTGCCGGGCCCCCCCAAGAGGGATGGGACAGGGGCCAGCCCGGTACGAGATTTCTGCGCGAGCAGCAGTGGGACTAGTTCATATGGGCAGACGAGGGGCCCCGCACGCGATGCAACTCGTGGTGACAACGTCGACCGGATGGCGTGTGCGGTTACATTGTCGTTGCCGCAACGGTTCGTTTCAAACCGCGGTCTAGTTTAGTTCATTTCGGACTCTCCCGCAAATTAGCAGTCGCCGACGCCGGATCGAGGCAATCAAGTGAGCGACCGAGCACTGGCACGGCGCTGGCTCGTGTAGCTGTAGCGTCATGTCAGCCGAACGACCCCTGGAAATAAGCATGGACCGAGCCAACGGCTCGTCTAACTGTCCTGGAAATGAGATCGATAATGACGGCGTGTGAATTTTTTCGGCTCCAGTTCTATCCCAAGTCTAGCTACTTTTTGTGACTAAATACAATAATTGTAATAAAATAAATAAATAAAATCAACCGTGTGGTTTGGCTTGCTGTATGCTATCCCATGTTGGCGGAATGAATGACAAAGAGAAACTTTTTTGCATGAATGAATGAAAATGGAATTAACGACACAAGGCCGCGAGCTGCCTAGACACGATATAGTACTCTACACGGGTTCTCGGGGCAGCGTCGGGTTCTTATCCGCCGAGTTGCGGTCGTCGTGGTCGTCGTATCCCAAGTTTGTGAGCTCGACCTCTGAGCCGTAGCCGCGGCTCTTGGAGCCGGTGGCAAAGGTGGCGTGGGGCGAGTTGGCAGCCGGCTTGGACCCGATTCTGTGGTTGCTCGGCGGCCCCTTGGAGTTGGCTGAGATGTTGGCGTAGGACGACTTGCCCCCGCTGCGGATGGTGGAAGCGAAGACCTTGGGGAAGATGACGGCGAAGAGGGAGCGGATGGCGGGCATGCATGCGCAGATGATGCCAACCGGGACCTCGATGGTGCTCCAGTATCCGATTTCAACGTAATCCTCTGTCATAATGTTAGCCCTCGTGGTATATTTCTCCAACGCCCCAGGAAGCGGGGGGTGGTGGTACTGACGGGTCAAGTTGCTGGTCGTTGCGTAGCTTGCAAGGGACTGTAAGCGAACGATGCTGACGATCGTGACACTGCAGAGGCGATTAGCAAGGCTGAAACTGGGTTTTCGCTTCCTCTAGGCGAGCACCTACAAGAATCCTACGCTGAACATCATCATGGTCTGTATCTTCTTGGATCGGGACAGATTGAGTTTGAAGAGCTCGGGGAGTGGCAGAATCAAAGTGCCCAAGTCCAGGATGATGTTGAAGGTTGCTGCCATCCAGCCTTGCATGTTGATGTTTCTGCATGTTGCTGGGAACTCCTTGTCCCATGCTCTCCAGGCTCCTTTGATGGGTGTGCATTGGAAGATGGAAACGACCTCAAAGGCAATGAAGTAGGCGGCGTTGAGTCCAATGAGGACGTAGCAGGCGGTTCGAATCTCTTTTCTGGGGAAGACCCTCAGATAGAAGAATAAAATCGATATTTTCGTAATGGGCAAAACGCCTAGGTATAACAGTTCATCCCAAAAGAAGAGCTAGGCCATTGCTTTAGCGGTTACGTTGTCGTGGCCAAGTGTTGGCTGACTTACGTAGAGGAATTTCGAGATATCATCGGCGGGGACATTCCACATGTCTTTGCCCAGATACTGGGAAACTACGAGATTTATAAGCATACAGAAGTTCTGATGCACATGAAGATTGCTTACTGGGAATCGATAGTGCATTCAGCGGTACCATCATTGCCTGGCGACAAGGTCAGAATGTACTTGTGCGGGATGGAGGGCCAAAAAACACATACCACTGCGATGCACATTACCCAATCGTCGGCTCCCCATGCTTGCAAGCCCATGCGGATTTTAGCAATGACTCTGAGGGCAAACGCTAGAAGCCGCAGGGCGAGAAACACAATGCCAATGACTTTTACCAATCCTGTTCGGTCTTGGGACGGCGCGTTGCATGAGTGCTTGGAGTAGCTCTGAACCGCTGCAAAGAGATGGTCAGTGTTGGGGACGTCGGCGGGGCACAAACAAAGCCATACCCAGCGCTTGGCGGACAGTGCAGTTGCTGCTCACGCATTCTGTAATCAGCTCGTTTAGCTCGGCGTTGAGGCAGATGCATGTTGTGTTCGTTACCAGACAGTCGGAATGCGTCTGGGTCAAGGATACGATGCAATTCAGCTGGGTCAGTGTAAGCGAGAAACAAGCAGGACGGGAGGAGTCGTAGCTGAAAGAGGAAACCTACGCCACAGGTTGGGAGCGACGCCGCGCTGCTGGTCGAGGTGGCGGCCAGCACCTCAGCTTGGAGCAGGGCCAGAACCAGGCCGACAAACGCAAGGAACCTCATGTTTGCGCAATATGGCCATTGACACAAGGAAAGATCAGAAGCGAGAGGGAAGGAACCGAGGTCAGATGAAGGTCAAGGACTTTGACCATGGCCAGCAGGCTTGTGAAGAGGAGAGCAAACGGGCATTGCTATCTTGGCTTCGGTCATACGCGGCCATAACCCAGCGCTCGGAAGATTTGAGGGTGCTGGGCTATTCCTATTCGGCACCAAGATCATCGAAACGGGGAGGTGAGGGTAACAGTCTTGCCGGAGACCATCCCCTATCTTTTGTTTCCAGGGCGGGTATGTGGACAGGGCCGCTGGGTGCGCAGAGACGGCGACGGCTGCGAGCATAGCGCAGCAATGCAACCCTTCCCCCAACGACCTGGGCACCTGACGGTCGGATTCGATGCAACCTGACAGAATTTTCACCTTTTAGACCTCAACTCAAAGACGAGCAGAAGCCTGGTCCAGGGCGATCCATGTTAGTGTTCCGCGGAAGCGGCATCCCCCTGCAGGATGCCCCTGCCGTCCAGCCTTACCAGGACCAGGGGACTTGTCATGGACCCCCGAGTTCCCCGAACACATACTATGTACAGCCGGGAACCTTGGGCGAGATGCTGTTTCTGGGGCCTTACGTAAAGCAGCTGGCGCTTTGGCGCGGGTGGAGCCGTCGACTTGGCTGACGTCGCGGTTGAAGGGGTGCACTGTCCATGTTGTTGTTCGTGTAGGTTCGTCTAGCGACGAGACTGACAGGCTCGTCATCCGCCGCCCCCGGCTGATCGTCGAGGCAAACAACAAGACGAAACCGGCCAAGCAAGCAGTCGCGCTTTTAGTTTTGCTCCCCCGCTTCCTTCTGGCGATGGTGAGAATCTAATCGACGGGCCACGGCTCCCGAGAGCTCGGCTGCAATTTTGGTCCTTCAGAGTCTAAAAAGAGGGGAGACGCTCGAGTCAAATTTCCAGCCAATGGTCCTCTGTGGGGCGTACAGCTCTCGCTTCTCTTCTTCTTTCTGTCTGTGTACTAGCCCACCCTCGTACGAAGCTGGATGTCGACACGGCCCGCCCAGGCAGTTGAACAAGCTGCCCCGGCACCGCCCACCTGGACGTTCCCTTAATCTCTGCAAGGCCATGTTCATCCAGCCTGCTGGGGCTTCCAAGGCGACCTGTGGCCCGAAATGGAAGCCATGCCATCTGCCTTCCATCGATCTGCAAGACACGCTGGGCGAGAGCGGGTCGGCACCGGCTTTCCGGCTCCCTGTCCAGATTTTAGGGGGCGGGACACTGAATAATCGTGCCTAGATTCATGTCTATCTTGTCCTCTACTGGAACCTCACTCCGTCCGACAGGGGACCTAGTGCAAGTCTATCCAATCTCCTCGGCGGCGACCTAAACAGAAAGAAAAAAAGCTCCGGCAGCCCGTCAAATGTCTCGTAAAAGATCTGACCAAGGGATTTGTTTCCATTTCTATTCCTTCCTTCATTCAAAGGCCCAGGACCACCCCTTCCCTCCCCCAGGTGCAACTGGTGTTTCTGACCAAATTTAATTCTTACGCTCATTACTGCTTTGCTAGCTATCCACCCGTTTCTCTTTTTCAGCCATGAAGTGGCCTGTTTTTATTTCCCTTCTTCCCTGCCTGGTGGGCAGCAGCGTCCAGGCCTTCCCCACCGACGGCAATGGACCGATAAACGCCGACGCTGCGGCTCTGCATCTCTCCCGGCACTTGTCTGGCGCCGTGAAACACGCGCAGTCCAAGAGGCTGCTATCCACTTCAGAAAACACCCCAATCGACGTCAGCGGTGAGCACCAGTTCATCCCCCCCGACTACGAGAATGGAGCCCAGCGAGGCCCCTGCCCGGCACTCAACGCCTTGGCAAACCACGGATACGTCAACCGGAACGGCGTCGTCAGCCTGCTCGAGGTCACGGCCGCCATCAACGAGGTCTTCGGAATGGGCTTGGATCTTGGAGGAATCCTGGCGACCCTGGGTACCGTCTTTGTCGGAAACCCCATCTCGCTCGACCCGGGCTTTTCCATCGGCGCCACCACCAGCGAGTCGGAGAACCTCCTGGGAAACCTGCTGGGCCTTTTAGGAACCCCTCGGGGCCTCAATGGCTCGCACAACATTATCGAGGGCGACTCGTCAAACACGAGAGCAGACCTGTACATGACCGGAGATGCCTCCACCATGGTCATGTCCCAGTTCGAGGCCATGTATAACATGTCTTCCGGCGAGGGTGACTACAACTTTGACATCTTTGCCAAGCGCGCCTCGATTCGTTTCCACGAGAGTGTTGCCGAGAACCCCAATTTCTACTATGGGCCCTTTACCGGCTTGATTGCCCGAAATGCAGGCTATCTCTTTGCGTGCCGCATGTTTGCCAACTACTCTGATGCTCATCCCGATGGTCTGCTCAGTAAGTAACAGTGCTGGTCCGAGCATTCATTTCTCGAGTACTTATTTTTTTTATAGACAAGGAGACGCTTAAGAGCATATTTGCCGTGACTGGCACAGATGGCAATCTCACTTACAACCGCGGCTGGGAGAGGATCCCTGAGAACTGGTACCGCATCCCTGATGACTACAGCTTGATTTCGTTCAACTTGGACATTCTCGCTTTGATCGGCGCGTACCCGGAAACCGGAAGGTATGCCGACATGACTCTTTAGTATGACAGACAGCACGCTAATCAAACTGCAAAGCATCGGCGGTAACCTGGGCAAGGTCAACACCTTTTCCGGCGTTGATCTCGGCAACATTACCGGTGGAGTCATCAACCTGGCTGAGCAGCTTCTCGAGGGCAACAACCTGCTGTGCTTCGTGTTCCAAGTCGTCAAGACGGTGACACCCAACTTCTTGTCGACTCTTTTCAGCGTCCTCGAGGAACCCCTGAAGCTCATTACCAACACGCTCGACCCGGTTCTCTTGAACCTGACGTGCCCTGCCTTCAATGATCTGACGGTTGGGGGCCAGAGCTTTGACCAGGCCATCAAGGAAACATACCCTGGCGCGAATCTGGCTGAGGCTGTCCTGTAAAAACGCCCACCATGAATTTTTCACCCTTCATCCTATGTAGATAGTTGATAATTTACACTACACACCCAAACAACTGGGTCAATTTTTAATTAATTTTTTTTTTTTTTTGCCATCCTGGAGTGAAATCATTCCGCTTACCCTTGCGCCATGTAAAATGTGCCCATCCCAACTTCACAGCATGCACTTGCTCCACGTAGATCTCGCTTGAAAATATTTCCGAAAGGTAGCACTGGGACGACTCGTGGGTGAGCCATCCGGATTCTCGAAGCCGGCTCCTCAGGTTCCCACCGGCATGTGGCGAGTGAGCGAGAATACGAGAAATGACAAGTCGAGCCCGCCGCTCGGTTGTCGCTACGGCCCCCGCCCGGCCGGCAGTGTGGCCGACAGACCAAGGACCGGCCAAACTGGAGTTGTGGTAATTTCAGCGAGACCCGCGGACTCCGCAATCAGGACGCGGCAACCCTTGACGTTTGCGCCTGTGACGAAAAACATGGAGATTGTAGCGTTTCACCTCTTCAACACACGATAGTTCTGCCTTGCGCCCGCTGGCGCGCGCCCACTGTGTCTCCTGAATAACATCATTATCCGGCCGGGTTGTGGCGGGACACGGCCGACGTGCGGGTGTTTTTGCGCTCACGGCGGGACTATTCCCGGCGTGGAAGCGCTAGGCACGTGGCCAACGGCGCGTGTTTGTTTAAATGTCATTGGGGCTTTGGTGCAAGGGCAAGACGAATCACAACGGATGAAACAAAGCCGTGTCATGGATGCAATGACTAACGGCTCCAACTTCATTTGGGAATAATCAAAAATTAAATAATTAATTTGGACTATGTTTGCTTTCAATCCTCCCCCATCTAGGAATAGAAATTGCTGTAAACTGAGGCGAAAGCCGCTCTATAGGGTAGTAGAATCAGGTCTGCCCTGTGCCAGAATGATGAGAAGATGGCGACACCTGAGCTTTGATTTCGGTCATCTACATCTATATCGGAATCCTGTTCTATATGTCGAGTACCTACTGCTATGCTTCGCAGGTTTCTGACTTGAAGAATGCTCTTGCCGCACTTCTCGCTGGCCTCATCGTGTACGACTGGGAATTCAACTTGCGTTCAATGCCACCCACAATCATTTATTTCAACAATCCTTTTGTCAAAATTCAATACTATCTATATAGAAGGGTAGCACCAATATCCCTAGATTTCTGAAACATGTTCCTTGTTGACGCGCGTGATGCTGTTTCACCGCGCTCCATACGCTAAAACCACCTATGCCTGTTTCGTACATTTCAGCCAGCCATCAGAGCACTCCCCACATAACCAATTGTCACCTGGTATCCCTTTTTTTCACTATTGAAAGGCGCAGCCTAGATGCGTCGGCGTCGGCGCTATTTGAGACATTTCGCACCACCAAGCAGCCATGCTCCAGGCTGCATTATTAGCCCTGACCAGTCCTTTCAGCTTGCCTAATAGCGCGTGGCTGATGGAACACAATTCGGCGAGTTGCAGTTGGCAATGGATGCAATTATCCATGTCCAAGTGCTCTGGCGTCCAATAGTGCGGAAATCTAAGGCGGGCGGCCTCACAGTCAGTTAGCCACTGTCTCTTTAGGTCCCCAATGAGGCAAACCTTTTGGTCTTTGGACACGGGTGCGAAGCCATGTAAAGTGACGTAGGTGCTCCGGGTATCATTTTGCAGACTATCGGAAGCCACGATGTGGTCTCGAACTGGCTAAGCAATGTTGGCCATCTGCTAGACCAGCCGTACCGATCATGGCATGATGCGCGCGGTAGAATTCCCGCTGTTGGGTATTTAAAGATGACTTGGCCGCCCTGGAAGGCACATCCATCTTGGAAACCAACTCAATTCCCATTTCTTTCTGTACAAGATTACCCAAACCGCCCGAGATGGATAGTGGATTTGCCCAAGAAGGGTTCCAACCCTCAAACAACGGCTTCATGCAATCCGGCTTTCAGCCGTCCGAGGCAGGTTTTGGCGCCTTGCATGTCTCGAGTGACATGCCCAGATGATTGAGCAGTACAACTGACAAGTTTTCTCTAGGCTTTTTATGGAGCAAAGGTGCTCGTCAAGAAGGAAGATTTGCATGCACTAAAGGAAGCCGTTGAGCGTGCGAGACAGAGCTTGGAGGCGGCCGAGGCAGTGCTTAGGAAGCTTGAATCTTAGCTGGCATTTAACAGCCACCGAAGCTTGAATAATGGCGTTTGTGATTTTTTGGGGGTCAATTGGAAAGCATCTGAACATTATTTGAACTCATTTGTGTTACGTTCGGAGAGAATGGATCGGGGCGGATGTTGCGAGCTGTGTTTTGGTTGCACTTCAAAGATAATGGTTTGAATATTCAGGCTAGCATGTTCAATGCCAAAGAAAGATTTATCTTTACACTTTCTTTCCAGCCTGGAGGATTATTACGAGAAGAGACCTTTGAATCACTCACTATTGGGTGAGCGGGTGAGCGGGGTTGATGCCGTTTCTATATTTTCTTTTTGTGTCATGCGGCGTTTGATCATTAGTTGATGGCTTAAAAGATGATTTTACAATAGCCTGGTATCAAATTTCCAATGCATAGGCTCAATCGCAAAGAATCACAATGCCACTTACATGGCGGATATACCATTTGCCATACTTCATACCAGCTAGATAGTTGACGAGCTCTAGAAAACATAGCGAATCATGAATTCTCCGACGTATTTAATTAGGCTGCTACGGGCGGTGCTAGCGACAAAACTAGGGACGTGGCCTGAAGCAGATACCGTTTGAGGCCGCCCATGAAACTGAAACGACGCCATCGTGTTAGCTTCCGGACAGGGCACGGTCCTCTGCCGCCGATCTTGAATAAGCAAAAACCAAGAAAATCAAGTTTTCTAGAGAACGATAAACAATTCATTTCAGGCTGTCTAATGTCGTGGTTAGTTCGCACAATGTATTCCATGTCCCTAGTAACGCGCATCAAAACGAAGTCGATAATTGTACGGGAATGCGTCATGCAATTAACGAGATAGATATCTATTAAAGTATGGGATAAAAATATCTGCTCTCATAGAAATTGCACGGATAGTAAAGCCATTGATAATAAAAGGGGTGAACAGGTCCGGGAGCGAGGAGGCAACACCCGGTACGAGTGGGCCCAAACAGCGATCAAGCTTGGAGTCACCACCTTAATACAAGTCATAAGCAATGCTGTCTGTTATTTAATCGTCGGCATGGATGCACATCGTGGATATGGGGTTACTCACCTTGATTAACAGTCGCCAAGTATCGTGAATGGAGTACATATATCAGCATTTATAAAATCCCACCATGCGGCTTCTCAATACCGAAACCTACCGCCTGCAATCCGGCGAGCATGATTCCTTTAGTGAAGAGGGTTATGCGATCCTCTCACACCACTGGGTCGGGTCCGAGATCTCCCTCCAGCAACTAGAGCATATCATTACCAAGCTCGACAACTGCGAAAAGCCCCCAAGCACGCCTTATTTTGGTAAAATCCGCGGCGCATGCCGAGTAGCACGAAATCATCGCATCAAGTGGATATGGATTGATACCTGCTGCATGGATAAAAGCAAACCAGAGGAGAGATCAGAGTTTATCAACTCCATGTTCCAGTGGTACAGCAATGCTAAAATTTGCATCACGTACCTTGCTGATGTGGAGGACAAGACTGAAAATTCGGCATCGTGCCGTGAAAAGCTCTACAGCTCAAATGGTCCATCCGCTTGGTTCACACGTGGCTGGACGCTGCCCGAGCTTCTGGCGCCGCGAGTTGTGCTATTCTACGACGTCAACTGGAAATACATGGGCACAAAGACGACTCTCGCCGAACCGCTTGAGGAAATCACCAACATCTCGGCAAAATACCTTACGAGGAAAGCCGAGTTCAGTGAGGCTTCCATTGCAACAAAAATGAGTTGGATGGCGGGACGGAAGACAGAGAAGGTCGAGGATATCGCCTATGCTATGCTGGGAATTCTAGGCGTATCGATGACGCCTCAGTACGGCGAGGGCATGCGCGAGTTTTTGCGATTGCAAAAGATCCTTTTGAAGACGTCGACGGACGAATCCTTGTTCGCGTGGAGAATGCCTGCGCTCGGGGCTGGAAAGAGATACAACAATAGCCCTGAGGGCTGGGGGTCGGACGAATGGGGAATCTTGGCTGCCTCGCCCGACTGGTTCAAGGACAGCGGCGAGATCATACCTGCCAGAACAGAGTCGGTTGTGAGAACCGGCGGCGGCTTCTCCATGATTCAACAGGGCATTCTCGTCTGGATCAGAGATCCTGAAGATGAAACGAGCCATATGAAAATAATGTGTTTCAGGTTGAATTGCTGCAAGAGAGAGGCCGACGGGAGCATTCTGCCGATTCAAATCTACCTGCGCCCGCTCAAGCCACATCCAGGCATGAAGCTGAAGCGGATTCGCAGCACCGAGTGGCGGCTATCAGATGGAATGAATAACCACACTCACTCCAAGGCTTGCATCATCATGCAGCCAAAACCGGCTCGCATGAGCTAGATTGTATTGAGTACTGATGGGTGAGATTGCAGATCCAGCGAGGGAGTTTTGTTAAAAAGAAAGGAATACGTGCGGTCAGGTAAGGCTTGGCATGAGTTTAAGATTGGATTAATGGCGTGTGTTGAAGTATGTAATGTATTGGAAGGCGGGGCCATCCTATGTAATGAGTAATAGCGTTTTCATTCAATATGTAAGAGTATGAATATTAATTTACGGAATCAGAATTTGTTTTTTTTTGACAAGGGGAAATGAGGTCAAGCTGCGCCAAAAGGGGGCGGTTGGTTGGTTGTGTATACGCTCCAGCATGTATCCGGCTCTTTCAGCCAACCACTTTCGTCGTGCGCAGAATATTAGCTTGCAAGGCAAACAGGAGCTGGCCGAGATCCAGAACTCGGCTGAATAGTTGACAGGTCGCTGAGAGGACAATGCTAAGACGACATGTTGGCTGAGCTTGGAACACAAATACGCACGCCGTTTTGAGACATTCTGCTTGAACATTCTATCTAAAAATGGATCAGAAGTACAAAAGGCACACGCTCAAACAATATTTAAAATTCTTTTTTGTCATTTTATGCAACATGGCGGTTTTCTGATGTAGTCAAGCAGTCGGGTACGTAGATGAAGGCATTTTGGGGCTGAATCATGTCATCTTGGATTTCAGTAGCGCCGGCCTGCGCCCTTAAGCAGTGTCTGTTTCCAGTTTAGAGCAAGGGTCGTGTGTGGTTTTCAGTAGGTCAGAGCGCAATGGGTGGTGGAATTTCATGTTTAGTGAGGACGATCCATACGACTGTACATGTACGACGACAGCCACGATGGTCACCACTGATCAGCCAAGATTCTTTCCCTCGCCTTCGCCGTTCAAAGACACCAAGAAGCCGTGGACCCGAAAGCCAAGGGAAAGGTGTGGTCGGGTATACCCAAAGAGCGAAGCCTAATATTTAAATGACGTTGCTCGGCTGAGATATTTTGTTTTGCGGGGATTTTGCGCGAGTCCACGACCACGTTTCAGGTCAAAGCTGGGGAAGTGGACATTGCTGCTCATGCGCGGCGGCTGGCGATGTCCGAATGTTTGCTTTTTTCTGTCTTTCTTTTTCTTCCGTCTCTTTTGCTGTGTTGGCAAAAGCCCAATGAAGCGGCCAAAGCTCTCCCTTTCTCCCGAATGTGTGGGGCGATGCCACGACGTTCCGACATGGAGATGCAGCCAGTGCATGAGTGCGTTTTTTCCCCTTCGCGAAACCCCAAAACACCGAAACTCGGCTGTAGATCTGAATGCCAGTTGCAAAGCCGTCATCTAAATTCGTCGACTGAGCTGCGAGTGGCTGGTCTGGCTAGCGAGCAGAAATGCATTGGGAAAGCAACTGGCCCATCAATGGTGGACATCTCGGGGATGATGCGCATTGATGGCCCCACAGCGCTGTTGTTATTTGGCCGTGGACAGCAATTGTTTCTTGGCCCAAGCGCCGAGGTTTCCCGAGCTCTACGAAAATCGCGGGCCACGTATCACCACGAATATTGAAATCAATGTTTTAGTTACTGCGTAGACCCAGTCGGTGTGGGGATTGGTTGCCATGTCGTCGTGCAGGCAGAGGAGACGTAATGTTGTCCGCTGGGTGGCTTGTCCGATGCCCCTGCATCCCGGGGTCGATCTTGAGGGCAACATCGTGTCTGGAATGTCTATAAAGGAGACCTTCTCCCTGGGCCTTGGGGTCAACATCATCAACCAAGCAATCCAACACTCTCAACTCACCCACACTCAACAAACACTTCTACTTTCAGATCTTTCGATCACCAACCAATAATCAACATGTCTACCGCCGAGCAGCAGCAGTTCGTTGTCCCCCTGCCTACCTCTACTGGCCTCTCCGCCCCCGCTGGTAAGTCTCCGCAAGCCTGCGAATGCTAGAGAAGTGCCACATCTAATTCTCTTCATAGGCCAGCTCCTCAAGGGTGCCACCGATGCCGAGGGCAACCCTTCCGCTGCAGCTCTCCTGGTCGGTATCAAGCTCGATCTTGAGGCCGAGGTTCACTTGACTGCTCGAGTCAAGGGTGATCTTACTGTCGGGCTTTATTAAGATGTGAAAGATGCATACATGGCGTTGGAATGGTCCGAGGATGATTTGGTAGATTAACAGCCAAATATTTATGCCGTTATGATAAAACTAGCTTCTTGATTTCATTACCTCTCGCAACAGATTCGTCTTCATATAGACGCACCCACCACGTGACTTCACTCTCTACTAACGCACATAGCAATTGGTATGCTACAGGCAACGGTTTTGGATAGTTCGCCAGTGATGATTGGGAGCATAGCCGAAGGGTATACTAGCATGACTAGTTCCTTGGCTGGTATTTAGAAAGGTATATGGAGCGCCGGAGGGATAGCAATGAATGTCGATAGTTTATTCCCAATTTGAATAACTTAGAACGTTTTGATTCGCAATTGATTTCCAGGCCTTGTTCAAGGTTCCATTAGAAATATATTAGAGCAAACTGCGAGCTCAGAAAACCAGGCCAACTGTCTCCTTTCTTAAGCTGATCTGTGTTGGCGCTGACAGGTCTGATGTATTTTGGGTCTGCCGCTAGTTCAAAAATATTATTTCTTTTTAATAATGCGTAATGAAATGATTTACAGGGCAGAATCATTGCACATATTGGTTGGTTCGGCATGCATTGACCGGAATGTATGTTTACATAGTTGCTGTCGGAACCAGCAGGATAAACCGGATGGTGTATTTGAGTGGATAGGATTCAGCATATTAAACTCAAGCAAAAAAATGAAAGATGATGATGTTATATTCTAAGCCAACTAATTAAGTGCTTAAATTAAGAAAGAAATAACGAAAACTTGATATGTAACCTGCTGTTGTGAGTGTTGTTACCCTCGTTGGGGCAAGGTAGGTGAGTCGCTAGCAATAAGACGACATGGGCTTTTTGCAGTAGATGGTCAGTATGCGCAGTAAACAACCCTATGACCCGAAACACAAGGGCTTGAGGGCAAGTCCCACCGAAGGGAGGAATTATGTTATGAATTAAGCTCCATTGAACAATTGTTGTCCATGCTGACAGTCACGAGTATTGTGGTTATTGACTCTTCATTAGTCTGATCGTCAACAGACCAAATATGAATCGCAGATTGGTTCATCATTAGTATTTGTATTGGGACCATGTGCGAGTTAGCCCGGTTTTGGCAAGTAAAGATGGCTTGAGTCCAAGTGGCTAACTTTATGTTTAATTTACAACGGCAACTTTAGGCTACAAGGGAAAATAAGTTGATTGTCCTTTTGGTCAGGGAAAGCGCACCGGTCATACCAATTCTATTGAACCAGGTCACAGCCGCGGGGTTGATGAATCGCATCAGCGACTCCGGGAGTTTGTTCAATCTTCTCTCTAGACTTCAACATCTCAAAGCAGCACAAAGCCGAGGAAGAAAACGAGACGAAAATTACATAGAATCCAGAGTTCTAGGCGTGGTTATATATTTATCTGTCACTAGTTGAAAATAAGCGCTCGAGCGACTGTCATTTCGGCTTTATCCCTGATATTACAAATCAATCTGCAAAATTTTGATTCAATATTGGCTCCAATCCAGCTCCGAAATCTTCGGATGGCCGATGTAGCAAAGGTTGGTGAGCACCTAAGCCGTTTACACAACACGCCACCAAATGTGTCTCTGGGAAGTTGCATTTTCCAAACGCGCCGCTTAGTCAAGCCGATCGGTGATCTGATTGGCAGCTCGGACTCTCGGAAAGTAGCAATTCTGCGTAGTCCTCCTTTGTGTGCAGATGTACATGTACGAATATTTCACGCCAAGAACGACAAGGTTTTCTTTTGGACACGACGTATCCACCCCAAGCTCTGCCTTTCCGCAAACATTGCCATCTGTTGAACTAGGTCCCTGGTCGGGCGGATAAAAACGAATGAAACAAGACTTATTATACAACTTGTATCATACAATATATACAAATGAAAATAAACTGAAATCTACAATCTGACATGACACAATTTTACAAGTCTTTTCATGGGTTCCACAAATCTTTCTCCCTTCTATTTGTGTATTCCTTTATTTCGTGACTCCGCTGGTGGTTCCAGGAAAGTTGCGGAGTTCTAAATACGAGTATCATAGCCCACTCGGATCTCCGATGCATACTACGCAAATGGCGGAGGTAGGAGTGGAGATAGCGCGCGGTTATGAAAGCGACATCTCAGCTGTTGGGCACCTTTTCAGGAGAGGGTAAAAAATATGTCGGAATGTGATCATGGGTACTGTGCATTGGAGCCAACCAGTCTTGGCAAAGTAGGGAAGTGATTTTAAGTATTGAGGGGTTAACCTTTTTTATAATTCTCAAGGGTGAAGTTTGTCGGGCAACTTGAGCTACAGGGATGTAATTGAGTTTTATTTAGTTAAAGCCAAAGGATTTTTACGACCAAACCTATTGATGAATGTTATTCGTACGGTTTGTTCCTAGATCATCCTGCATGTTCCCTTTTCCACCGGCAATAACTATGATAAAGCAGATGGCTTTGACAGCGCCCAGCCTTCCCCTCTTTTTTTTCTTGTTTGGATCTCTTCTTCTTTTGCCTATTCCTTCAATATTTCCTCTGTGTGGGGAATCATGACATGGGCATATGCCGACGTGGGGCAATTATTCCCATCATAGAGATCAGCCGCACAATATTCCACCGAATTAGGAAACATGTTTTCCAAATTATCATGCATTACGAGGAAGGTAATGGGGCTATGTGGCTACCCAGGGACAGGGCGAGGCGCGCGCGCGTCGGAGTGTCAATTTATCGCGTATAATGTCACTGTGAGAAAAGCGCTTCTGGTTTCTATTCCGAAGGACTTTGATCTGCAAGACCAACGCCTGACGGGTCCGGATACAAACAGGAATCCTTTTCTAGAATCTGTAGCATCAGAGTCCACATTTGATCCCATTCTGACGCTCTTGGTATTATTAAAAGCCATAGATCCCGCAAAAGTGTGAGGGAGCCAATGCTACCAGTTCGTGCCAAGTTTGACTCGTTCTCTACACACAACATCACTCTCTAAAGCCTTTCCGAGGCAGCTCACACGAGTCATGCATATCTATTCTGTAACATGGCTAGCCCATCTCATAACTCTTTCTAGCGCAACCTCTGTCCTGTTCTCGGGCGGCACCGTCATTGGGTTTGACACAGCCACGGAAAAGCTGGATATTCTGCGCAACGGGTCTGTCCTTGTTCAAGACGACGAGATCACCGCAGTCTTCTCAGGCACGTACGGCGGCACAATCCCTCCAGACACCGAGGTGGTTGACATAACAGGCGATATAATCTCGACCGGCTTTGTTGACACTCATCGCCATGGTTGGCAGACGGCCTTCAAAACGCTCGGGTCAAATACGTCCTTGGCCGAGTATGTCTTGCGGTATAGTCCAGGCAGCCCAGCTGGTACTACGTTCACCGCCGAAGACATCTACATTGGCCAACTCACAGGTCTTTACGAGGCCTTGAACGCAGGAGTGACGACCACTCTTGACCACGCTCATGGCATCTGGTCTGATGAGACAGCCATGGCCGGCTTACAGGCCTCAATCGATTCTGGCGCAAGGGTCTTCTGGTGTCGGACACTTCAAGAGTTTTCCGGGGTCAACTATACCTTTGACGCCCACGTCGCCAACTTCAGGAACATAGCAACCAACAGCACCCTGAAGAGCGCACAAGTATCCCTTGGTATTGCCTACGACGGCTTCACCTCTGGCAGTCCTAACCAAACTCGCACAGTCATCGAATTAGCAAAGTAGGTGTTTATCCTATTTGTACTGCTTTGTTGCCCAGTTTTCTAATTGTTCCAGGGAGTTCAACGTATCTGTGGTAACCATCCATTCTTCCTTGGGCCCGTATGGATGTAAGCGCAACCGCCCGCCGATGCGCAGTACTTGATGAACTAACAGCCCAGTCTACAACGAACCAGAAACGATTCATGCTCTCGGCTTCCTCAACACATCCATACCCATCGTATTCTCGCATGCCAGCTATCTCTCGACAGCAGGGGCTGAGCTTCTGCGCCAGACCAACCAGTACATATCCATCACGCCTGAGTCTGACATGCACTTCGGTCACGACCACCCCCGGAGCCACCTAATTCAGGATCAGGCTTCTCTCGGAGTGGACACGCACTTCACCTACTCGACAGACATTCTTACCCAGGCTAGGCTATGGCTGCAGTCTGTGCGCAGAACGCTGTATCGGAAAGTTCTTGAAGACTGGCAGATCCCGAGAAACAACCCAATGTCCGTGAATCAGGCTTTTCTCTTGGCAACCCGGAATGGCGGCCTGGCCTTGCGTCGTCCTGACATTGGCGTGCTCGCTAAAGGAGCAAAAGCAGACTTGGTGGTCTGGGACGGCACGTCACCCAGTCTATTGGGATGGGATGATCCTGTGGCAGCCGTTATTCTCCACGCGAGTGTTGGCGACATTAAGCATGTAATGGTTGGTGGCGAATTCAAAAAGAGAAACGGGAGCCTCACAGATGAGGCATACTCTTCTGTGCAGCAGAGGTTCTTGCGGAGCGCTCGGAGGATACAGCAAATCTGGAAGGAAACTCCGATTCCGGTACTGGAGGGCCAATCCTTTAGTGGCTATCAATATGCGCAGGCGCTCACCGTTGACACAGTTCGTGGCCCAGGAAACGATTACTAGTCACTTTTGCTCTGGTAAGACTGCACTTAGATGCTGCGCAAAGTATTGTGTCAACCACACATCGAAAAATTAAAGTGCCAGGCTTTTGAAATGTCTCAAGTAATAAATCACTATTAACAATTTTATGAGACATCTACGCTTGTATTGTACTTTCTTGACACCTTTGTTTGCCTTGGTGAATGTGGCGAGGTACCCAAGTGCAGTCTTATCGCAATTCAAGGTCAAGGTCTTTCGACTTTACCCTACAGGCTCGGGTCACTCTAGCCAACACTGCCCCACAACAGGAGGCTGGCAAAAAGGATGAGGTGTCACATTATATACTGTAAAGACCCAAGTAAATATTCGGGTAAATCAAATGCTAGGTACAGAGTGTTGTAAAATTATCGCCACTCAAACATTGCAAGTGATGAAAATTAAAAATTGCCAAAGGTGAGATCTTGCCATGGCGCCCTTCGCCATCAAGCATTGAGCAAGAGGGTCTATGAAAATTACATCAGGACACATGAAGCCATCAATAACCTAACGCCTTCCGTAAACCTCCCCGACGGTGGTCTTGCCAGACATCAGGGCCAGTCGTCGTCGCCAGCTCCCGGAAACCCAGGAACTTCTTTGCCCTTTCTGACAAGCCTCTGGCCAAATCATGATTCATTGACAGTGGATGCGCCTCTTCCGGTGTAAGACTAGAGCTGATGACTGTACAGCTCAGTATTCGTCTAAACTCATCTTCTGTCTTGTTCTCCTCTCCCCTATGCACAATCCTTCCACCCAAAAGAAGACAGTCTCCAGCCTTCAACTCGACTTGTTCAACCTTGTCGTTTGGGAATTGCCAGAATCTAGATGCTTCATCATGCATCGTCTCTGCATATTCCACCTTGTGACTCCCAGGAACAACTCCCGTCGCGCCATTATTCTTTGTGGTATCCGTGGTCGCGATCAGAAAGTTGACGGCAAATTCAGGCGTCCACTGGTCGCCCATGGCCCAGTACGGCCACCACCCCGCTGCATCGGGATGGAG
Source organism: Calonectria leucothoes (assembly GCA_002179835.1). Taxonomy (NCBI): domain Eukaryota; kingdom Fungi; phylum Ascomycota; class Sordariomycetes; order Hypocreales; family Nectriaceae; genus Calonectria; species Calonectria leucothoes. Next base: position 68,260 of record NAJI01000142.1, on the reverse strand, counting down.
AGGCTGTGCTTTACTTCCAGGTCCGATTTCGATCATCTGGGCCGTGCTAAGCCAGTAATCGCCCAATTCTTTAAAGATTTCGGTTGAGATGCCATGTAAGCTGTCATTGTCAATGATCTCCTCCCGGAATGCTGCGCTGGAGCTCAACAGGTTTCCCAGGCGCTTTGTATTCCGGCCAAAGACTTCTGCATCGACACCGTCGGGAAGCGGCGGGGTATTGGTGTTTGCTGGTCTGCCGGCTGGTGTGTTTTCGAGAGCTGCATTGAAGTCCAGATTAAGACGAGAAACTTGGGAGCGTGTCAACATGGAGTCAATCACCACGAAACCATCCTTTTTGAGGTCATTGACAACTTGATCGGCTGGCGTTGAACGGCTGACACGGGAGAAATTTCTTGAGCAAGCATTGACTGTAGCAGGTATCAATGAAGCTGAAATGCCTGTACACTTGATCCTAGCTTGGATAGTTCGAGGCCTCGCAGGAATCCTGAAAATACGCTGCATCTGAGCTGCCATGATAATCAAGCAGGTCTGGTTTGAAGCGATCAAGTTTGAACCACGCCCATATCTCAGTCCCTTGGCACACCTAATATTTATGCTTCAAGGGGCGAATGGCCTGCGAATGAAGGAGCGTCAGATGATTCACAGCATCAGATGCCTAAGGCATTTGTCCGGTAATATTCGGGAGCTTGTACACTGGCTGTCCCTAAACAGGTGGGGATCTTCACCAGATGAATCCGTCTGCGTCAGCAACCGTTCAATCGATGAGTCAAATGAAAAACACTATTAATTCATTCTTTTCTCCGGCGTCGTTTTTGCAGACAGTTGCACCTCGGTGGCCCCCACAAACTAGGTTTATCATTGTTTCCATAAATAGCCACCGATGTACTGCCAATCGAATGCACGCCGATAGCGCGCTTGAAATTTTCTAGAATTATTTGATACTTCTGATAAGCTACGGCCTCTACCTAACGAGCGAGCATTCCTTTGAGCGCCGATGACTAGGTCGCACGTTTATTGTGGTTTTTGGGTTTCGAATGGCGCATTATGCTAATCCGAAATAGGGATCAAGGCTGATGGGGCATCGAAGCGATCGACCAAAAAAGGCAATATGTCGCGCTCAGGCAGTCAATAACCATCTCAAAAGCAACCTGCGTGAGCTTAGCCAGGTGGGTCTGTGCTATTGAATCCAATCACCACCTATCTTGAATATCACCCGACCACAAGTTGAATGGCTATTCTGCTTATGTGGTACCACTCTAGTAGCGAGTGCTGTTGTTGCCTCGCCTGTACTTGACTACTAGTTATTGGTGCTGTGCTCAGTCAAGATGTTTCATACACACAACAGTACTTCAATTGCAGGCTTGCCAAATGTGTTTGTAAGCCAAGCGCAACGTGACCAAATTTGATTTTCCTTTCTTTTTCCACAAATTTGCCCTCACAATCCGAGTGACTGTGGTGATGAGTACCCGCACAATTTCGTAGCGTGGAGCGATATAGGGTGAGGAGAGGAACAGAAGCATAGGCAGCGCCCCCCTCGGCGGATGCTTGTGCTTGTGGCACAACTACAGCACGTCGCGTCCCAGACATTGGTTTGTTCGCCACGCAGCTCGTCCAATGATGCAGGCATCTCGATTGGGCTGAAGGGCGCACGTGACTGCTCATGGAACACTGACAGGGATCTGGTTGGGCGGTCAGCTGAGGGGAAGGGAAAGCTGACATAGCGAGCAGACGGGCTCAGTCGCCTACACCAGCGGGGGTTTTATCACGACGCAGCGCGGGTTGACAGAAGCATCCTCGGAGAATTACCATGTAACCAGCTGACTTTGGTGTTTTCCAGAGTCCCAGCTGTGACTCCCCTCGGCCCGGCCCGGTGTGCGCGCCGTGTGTGTGGCCCAGACGCGCTGCTGCTGCGTTGACGCCGCGAGAGAACGCGAAGCCTGCCCTGCCTTGTCTTGTCTACCCCTCGTCGCCCACAATGGGATTCCTGCCCGGCCAGCTCTCCCCGCGTGCGTCTAGCGCCGAGGCGCCGTCGTATACGCCAGATGCGGAAAGGAACGCTGCCCGGCCATCCGACCTGCCCGTGGCTCTGGTCAAGAAGCCAAAGCCACACACCTGCGCCATCTGCCAGCGCTCCTTTGCACGATCCGAGCACCTCAACCGCCACAAGCTGTCGCACACAAAAGAGAAGCCGTTCGAGTGCTCCAAGTGCGGCCGCTGCTTTGCCCGCCGCGACCTCCTGCTTCGCCACCAGCGCAAGCTTCATCCCCCATCACCCTCGGCTAAGAAGGATGTCGATGGAGATAAACCACCGCCTGGTCTAAGCTCGGCACGTGCTGCTGCCGCCGCCGCAACGTCATCTTCCCAACCCTCGACACAATATGAATACGAGGCCTCTTCCATGCCCGAACGCGATGAGCGGATAGCGCGCGAATTGAACTCTTGCCCGCCTTCTGACCTGGGAGGGCCAGCCCGGAGTGCCATTCCTGCTCTTGCCATGCCTCTTCCTGCCAGCCCTGCACTCTCGGCATCCTCCTATGATAGCGCTGATACAGGCGTATCCCATCTGCCGAATACGAAAAGAGAGGGGAAGAAGCTTGTTCCGATGCGATACAACGACATGCCGAATCAATTCCAAGCAGACCCAGCGGGCCGGGCTTCTGATGGCCAATTCGATTCCGATGGGGAATTTGGGGCGCAACCCTCTCCGCGTCGGCACTACAGAGGGTACGAGATGGAATGTCCTCGGCCGGACTGCAACAAGTCCGTCAAGGATTTGGCTGCGCACCTGCTGACGCACGAACCCGAGCGCCCAGAGAAGTGCCTTGTTCCCGCGTGCGAATACCACGTCAAGGGGTTTGGGCGCAAGTACGACCGGGACCGCCACACCCTGACGCATTTCAAGGGCACCATGGTTTGCGACTTCTGCCCCGACTCGGCCATGTCGGCCAACAACTGCTTCAGCCGCGTCGACGTCTTCAAGCGGCACCTGTCGACTGTTCACGGGGTCGAGCAGATGCCGCCCAACAAGCGCAAGCGGCCGCTCGGCGCCCTGACGATTGACGAGCTCACGAATAACGCCCCCGATGCCGCCGGCAAGTGTAGTATCTGTTGTAATATTTTCCTCGATGCGCAGCTGTTTTACGAGCATTTAGATGACTGTACCATGAATGCTATTCAGAGAAGCCTCCAGTCCACAAAGATTGGCCTGGCCATGCCGGCCAAAAAGGGCCTGGTTGCCCCCTTTGCCGTTGTGGACAATGTGTCCTCCTTTGACGATTATACCTCTTCTGCCCTGTCGCAAACTTAGACCATGGTTCAGTTCCTCAACTGGCTGGCATGCCATGTTTGGCGAAGTTGAATGTTGGTGATTCTAACGCGGAAATGAACTGGCTTACGAGGAGTTCTTGAAATTTCCGTGCAACTGATATACCGAGACTGGTAAAGTCTCTATTTTCTTTTTCGTCGCTGTTGAAACCGAGAGTGAGATGCGAAGCGAAATGGCGCTAGGGAGTCATGGGATAAGGAATCATATCAGTGATACATTGTGTGTTTATTGGTGTTTTATTGAACGGTCATTAATTTCGGGCCGAGGGTTTAAAAGGAGACTGGATATCCTGCTCGAGGTGTCTCCAATGGGTTGTTAATGGGTTTAAAAGGATATAAGGGTATTGTATTGTAGCCTAGCTACTAGGTAGGTTTTTGCATGCTAAAGTTTGTTGCGTTCCAGCACACCAAGAGTTCTGGATTTGCGTGTTTCAGAGTACGAAAATCCCCGGTTCGTCTGTGGATGACAAGGGTTTGAGCTGCTAAGTTCGGTTTGGGAATGGTGGCAATGCAGTGAAGTTTTTACATTCTACGATGGAACAGACCCCTGCGTGCGCCTTTTCGGGTCGTGGCTATGCAGCAGCATCGCCAACGTAATTGTCGAGAGTGGTAAGTGCAAGGTCAGACTTGAAAAGTTACCGTTATTTACAAATGCGGCCTATTGTTAATATATTTGACACCAAGTCGTGATGGTTAGGAGAGATCGCCCAGATTCAGCCTTGTGATTCAGCCTAATCATGCGAGGCTGAATGATGCTCATGACACCGCCACACTTGGCGTACTCGGTGGGGTCCAATCAATTTTCGCATCCCCGCGACACCCACTAAAATGATTGCATTGCCACCCACTCTCTTTGATATGGGGAGCCAGGGTCTGGCATAAGGTCAAATCTTATAGCAGAGTTAAATAGCTGGCAGGAAAAGTCTCTCAGCACCAGGTCAGTTCACGTAACGCGTAGTCTGCACAAGATCCCCTGTATACACAATCCTCAGCCAAACTTTTCGGCATGGTTTCGCTGGAAGACCAGATCCAGCAAGCGGCGACAAGGAACGCGGAGCTCCTGGGCATCCTCGCACAGACCGACTACGCCCCTGCCGCACTCAAGGAGCAGACTCGGTTCCTTGACGAGCTTGGCGCGCAGATCCAGTCCAATGACGCAAAGCTCGAGGCGCTCGAGCGGCAGCGGGTGCTGGAGCTCGCCGACCACGAAAAGTACCGGGACAGCTACTTCCGGCGCTTCATGTTCAAGGCGACGGGCCGCAAGGACAAGTTTGCGGCCAGGGCGGCCAAGGAGGAGAAGGAGTTCTACGACGTGCTGAAGCAGCAGCACGAGACAACGGTGCTGAATAACACGCTCGTCCAGCAGCTCGACGAGGCCCAGAAGGCGTGCGACGAGCTCGAGGTGGTCGACGAGCTGCACAGGACCAGCCAGCTGGAGCTGGACAACCTGTACAACTCGATATTCGCGGGCGAGACGCCAAGCTTCCCCGAGGAGGACCAGCTCGAGCGCGAGAGCGACCTCGCCCTGCAGCACTACCACGACACGCGCACCAAGCACGAGGAGCAGGTCCGCGCCGTGTCGCTGCTCCGGGCCGGCCTGAAGAACATTGGCGAGTCGTCGCGGCACATGGAGCAGGCGCGCGGCGCCTCGCGGATGGACCTGTTCGGTTTCGACGGCCTTGCCGATGCCATGGAGCGGAGCAGCCTGGCCAAGGCCGAAGCCGCGTACCGGGAGGCGCGGAGTGCCGCCGAGCGTGCCCAGCTAAATGACCTCCCGCCCGTCAGCATCAACCACGGCCACATCATGCGCGACGTCTTCTTCGACAACATCTTCACCGATATGGCCTTTCACGAGGAGATTAAGCGCGCCGAGACCGAGGTCAAGAAGTTTAGGTCCGCCATCATGCGCGGCATTCACTCCCTCGAGATGAAGCAGAATGCCGTGGCCGTGGAGCTGAGGGACGCCGAGAAAAACCTGGAGAATACTCGAAGCAGGCTGCAGGCGGAAAGACAGAGGGTCTTTGAGCGCGTCGCGAGAGAACAAGATAGAGAGTCAATGATGGAGACACCTCCAGTCAGCACATGATGATGTAATAGAGAAACAATGCCGCAAGGTAAAGAAGTTATGGGTTTAAAGTACACTGGTGCAGGCCATCGTAGATTCTATGAATGAAGTATGCTTCCACTCGGCGCTTAAACCCAAGCTCGGTCAAGGCGAAAACACCACCCGCCGATTCAATAATTACAAGATTAGCTCAATAATCAAGGTTATTCCATACCTTGCACGCAGCTAGGTATGTCAAGGATCGAGTGTCACTGTTGGCATTTCTGACGCTTTCGTTCCCTCGGGCTCGGTGTCCTGTCTCCTCCTGAAATACTTGCTTTTGTCCATGTCTGCCTTGATTCTTCTAACTTTTAGAGATTTTTGCCATAGCTAGAGTCTCCCGGGAGAGGGCGCTTATCATCAGGCTTGTCCTTCATGGGGCTACGCAAGCGTGCATCCGCAAAATTAACGTACTTGGCGATGCCACCCATGGGTTTTGGTCTCAGCAACGTCACAACGTCGGCCAAGAACTTTTCCATCCTTTGCGTCAAACCCTTCCTTGCCACCCGAATGTGCAGTACTCCGTACCGCGTCTGTAAAAGACAGCGGCCTGCTCAGGTGGCGCCATTCCTCCAGCATTGACAAAATTCACCTGCATGACACCCTCTTCGCCCAAACACCTTTCTGAACTCGGCATAATCGTCTTTGCTAGTGCCCGTTATTTCCGACCAGTTTGCCCTTCCATCGAATCAAAAGGATATGCAACAGTCAAACTTCTTGTTAATGCCGGCACGAGAAGTCATGCCAAAGAGATCCGAAACCTTTCCTAATTTACTGACCGACACCAACAGCCTTAGCGAGCTTCCAATTGTCGCTTGCATGATCTACAATACGTGTTACGTCGTAATGTTGGTCTCCGCGTCAGCCAAATTGCCGATTTCCTCTTTTGCATCTTGATGGGTAACATTAGGCATCCGCCTGCACGAGGATGCTTACAGGATTGGGTTGGGTTCAGCTCCATCATGTCCGACGGGCTGCCCACTGGCACACTGAAACAACCACAGCATGGTATAGCGGAAAATACCGGTCCGATCAATGTGACATAACTCTAGAGCTCTGAAACATGTATGACTGCGGCTGATATGGAGTGAAGCAGCTGCCTGTACTGGTCTAGTGGGCATTGTGCTGCCCATCGCACCCGGTTTATAAAGTCAATGTGAGGGCAAACAGAATGTGACAGCTTCGATGCATATTGAATCCTTGTGTAATTATTTTTTTCAGTTTTATCCAGAAATACAGGGCCGACCGGTTCTTGGAAAACGCACTCGGACAAAATGGCAAGGAAGAAGCATGCACTGCTTATTTCCAGTCCTTACAGGAATCTTGAAGGAGTCCGAAACGACATCCAAAATATTGCGCAGGCTCTTGACAGGCTCGGCTTTAGGATCAAGCGTGTGGAGGGCCAGCAGGCTACCAGACAAGCAATTTTGCAAGCATGGGAGCATCTCAACTCAAAATGCAGAACGGGGGACGTTGCATTAATATACTACGCTGGACACGGTGGTTTAACTCATTCGAATTTGTCGACAGGGCCCAGAAAAATACAATTCATCCTACCCGTGGACTACGATTCTACCACCAGCAACGACTTCCGAGGCATCACTGACATTGAGATTTCACACCTGTTACTCGATACGACCGCTAAGACCAGAAACGTTACGACAATATTCGACTGTTGCCACGCTGTTGGCATCGCTCGCGACCCACTTCACCCCGATGCAGCCTGTCGAGGCCTCACCACTGCTCGGAACCACGATATGCGCAAACACATCTCGAGGCTCCAACAAGGTGGCAAACTTCGAGGACATTTGTTTCTCGAAGGCAACCCGCACGCAGTGCGCATCGCCGCCTGTGCTGCTAGCGAGCCTGCTTGGGAATACCAAGACGCAGAAGCCAACGGCATGTGCCAAGGAATCTTCACCACGGCGCTTGTGGACGTGATTAACGATTCTAGAGGCAATCCTGTACCCTGGAGAACGGTGATGCTTCTGGTGAGGGAGCGGGTAAATGCTGAATTTCCAAGCCAGCATCCATGGGTTGACGGCAGCTCGGAACCGCCCAAGTCAAGAGTGTTTGGGCATCAACTGCCGAGGCGAAACTGTCCTTTTCTCGGGAAATAAGAGGGCCTGAGATCACCGGGGCGAAGGCTTTCCTGCAATACCGAAGCGCTGCCCGGCTCAACGTGGGCGTACGAGCAAGCAATTTCGACTGGAGGGATATAGAAAGTGGACTGAATGCGTCGCATTTCCTCCGAGTTGTCCATGCCGAGTCCACTTTCAGTTTACGTCTTGATCTCTGGAAGAATCAGTTCAGGTTTTGCAACAGGGAATGTGAGCTCACGTCACAAACATACACCGACGCAAATGAAATCACGGACAAAATCATCATAGCGGCCGAAACATATGCTCGGGCGCGCCTCCTGCTGGGCCTGAGAAGCGGCGATGGTAGCGAAGGCCTGAACCATGGCTTGGCAATCAAATTTGGCGTGGTACAGAACCAGGGCGAGCGACATGTGCGTGATATGGATGGCAGCGCAGTCATTCAAACGGGCCAAAGAGCCTACTTGACTCTCGAGAATACCGGGCAGAGCCCCTTTTTTGTTTATGTATTCAACGTCAATGTGGCAGGTCTGATCACATTGCTTCATAATGACGAGATGTCCGCTGGGGCAACCCAGACCATCGGAGAGGACGAATACGGTCGCTGTGTCGGTATGCGCATGGAATGGCCAAAGGACAACAACCACGACCGTGACGTCGCTGAGACAGTCGTCTTCATCATTTCGGACAAGTCCGTCCCTGAGATTTTATTCTGGGAGTCCCCTCATTGGATGCGACACCGACGCGATCCTCCTGTGCAGCGTTATGAAGAAATGGACAGCCTGGCCGCCCTTACTTGCCACCTCGCTTATGGCATTCCCAGGGATATGTTGCCGTTTGGCAACCGAGCTACAACGAGATATGGCGTGCGTCAAATACCATTCCTTCTCTCTCGTCGTAGGTGAATGTCAATTATCCAACGTTGGCTGCAGTGTGGCAAAATGCCAAGTCAACAGCAGTTCGTGGATTTGAGCAAGGTCAAAGAATGCACCTTTTGGTATTATTTAGTGCTCGAGAGTTTATCTAATTTGGTCGCATAAAACTTCTTACTACCCACTCACTCTAGTGTCTTTTTGTTTTTAATTTTATTTCTATGGTCATCCCTTCCCCCAAGAGCCATCATGCCAGTGCTGGAACCATGGGCTTGGTTCAGTGCAGTGCAAGATTTGCCAACCAATCACATGCAATTCTGCACTGAGAGACTTCGCGAGAGTGTATGAGCACCCCGGTAGCTAACTTGCATTGTCGTTGTTTCTCATTAGGCTCTGTGCATATTGTATACTGCCCCGCCCCCAAAGGTACTACTGCCATGCGGTGAAAGGGTAGTATTAGCTAGAAGATTCGCAGAATACTACCTGATGTTTCGTATTCTTCCCTAAACTGCTTCCACTGTGTGGCATGTGATAAGAGGGTAGTATTAGGCAGAGGCTGTACAAAATAGCTCTATCAAAAACAACCTGATATTTAATGCTATCATGCGACGAAAGGTAGCATCGAGCCGAATCCATCCAAAATACCACCATTCGACTTATTAGACGCAACCATTGAACTTATTGGTTCGCCTCCTCGGTTTTACTTCATGATATGCTGCACATGTTCCATAAACGGCGGTTAAGCTGCGCTGATGGTCAGTTCTCTCTGCTGACCCATTGCGGAGATCTAGAGCCGCCATGTGGCACTTGTAAAAATATGTGGCATCATCAAGTCCAATCCTCTGTCTAATATTTTGCAATTTTTGTATCCTAGGTGTTGTTTGTCCCATACGGTAGGCCCGAACCGCCAGGTGCTGAGTACTTCAGCAATACAGCTGGGGCGCAAAAGTTCCGCCCAGTTCATGATTCTGGATCGAAACTCAACACATATAGGTTAGAAAAAAACAAATAAAAAGAATAATAATAATAAAATAAAATAATAAATTTTATATAGTATATTGATTATTTTTAGGTTTTACATAAACTTTCTAAATATTATTATGGCATAAAATCACGAACTGAGCGGAAATTTTGCGCTCTCACTGTAACTCTCGGAATGCGATTTCATTTGAAAATGAATAAATGCAGATACACATCCACATGAAAAAACGTAATGGCATGAAAATAATGACCACACCTGCTTTGCAGATTCTGACACACACTTTGCAATTCTCTACCTGAAATATTGCCTGGAGAGATCTTGGGAGGGAACATGTACATAGAATTTAATTCATCTCCATTTTCGCATGCATGCTGTCAGCTCAATAATGTCGGAAGGTGGTGATTTTGCACTCCGCTCCTTCTAAGCTATATGATCCCATGGTCTACTTATTGCCAAGATAAGTGCTGCGGAGAACGGGACGAAGACAGAGAGCGAAAAGGGACGCGGAGTCCAGTGTTTGGCCGGGTCCGTTTCAAGAAGCATCGCCAGGAAGATGTGGGGTCCCTAATTTTCCGACCCCTGGTATTTCTGGTGTGAGAAGGCTAACTTTTGCTGGTGCCATTCTTTGAACATCCACTTAGAGCTACCCAAATTGTGAATAAGATTTTCAATGTACTTTAGATTTTTTTTTTTTAGATTTCGGCCGTGTAATCCCAATCCAAAATCGTTGTTCAGAACGCAAGAAAACGTTTGTAGGAAAAGGCCAAGTTCCAATGCGACGATGGCTCGACGGGTGGATATTTTCGCAGCTCGGAAGGAAATCATCATTACTTAAAAATCTATGAGAAAGAATAAGGATAGTACTAAAATAAATATGATTGACTTCTGAAAAGCGATTGTTTCAAATGGTGACGATGAAGGTATTTATCAGCATAACAGACGGCAGTTGCATACCTAGCCTTGAGAACCGGGGTAGGTCCTAATCCCGCAAAAAGATTCAATGAAGAGTGATAGATAAGCCGATAATCACTCAAAACCCAGCTAATTATTGATGATGCATTTTTTATTTACATAGAAAATCGTCATTTACGTTTCGAGTGCTATTTGAGCTCAATACACTTTGCAGCCGCTACGTACAGCATCTGTCATTGTTCCCTTTCCACATTGATTTATGCCACAATTATGCGCCGCTGTCGTCAAGTTCCAATTTAAACGATGGTCATGCTTCTTAAATTCTGCTTGATATTATTTTCATTCCGCGTGCATCGGCGCAAAGGCCTCTTTATCCGTCGGTGTAATCATTCGCCCGATACGGAGTGTTCAGAAAACGCGGAGTTGTTTGTCAGGTCCGCTACAACAGACCATAACGTTATTGTTGCTTTGTTGGAAAATATACAATGGTTGGCTGGGAAGGCGGCCGACTGCCGACTACCGAGCTCTTTTTACTAATCCATACATGAATTCGTCAGCCATGCGTCTTACCCCCGCCCAGGCTCGGTTCTTTTGGAGATGCCAAACCGGAATTCCTCACTAATCCCAGTGATTGCTGCAACCGATGGCAAAGTATAGCGGGGGAACATGCGGGCTTGAATACTGAAGCATTGGAATTAAGATCTCATCTCCTGCCTAATGAAAGTATTCAAGGGACCAGTTGCCCCAAAGAATATCCAGAAAAACCCAACACAACAATTTTCATACCACAACTCACAACCGTCTTCGAAAATTTTTTATACTTGCACTTTTCCATCAAAATGTCCAAGCTCATTGTTGTTATTGGTGCCACCGGAGGTCAAGGTGGTTCTGTAGCCCGTTACTTTCTGCGCCAGGGTGGCTTCAAAGTGCGCGGCATCACTCGAGACCCGGACAGTCCCAAATCTCAGTCCTTGATCAAAGAGGGAGTCGAAATGGTCAAGGCAAACCTTGATGATGAAGAGAGCCTGAAGCAAGCTTTTGAGGGCGCAAACTACATTTTTGCTGTTACTGACTACTATGAGCACTTCTTCCGCTATGATAAGTTCTATGCCGTCGACAAGGAGTTTGAGCAGGGATGCAACGTCGCCAGGGCTGCAGCACAAACGTCGACCTTGGAGCGGTACATGTGGAGCACGCTCCCGAATACAACCAAAATCACAGGTGGCAAGGCAACTGTACCTCACTTTGAAGGCAAAGGGAAGGTAGATGACTATATACGCGTCCATCTTCCTCATTTGGCGAAGAAGACGACTTTTCTCCTCTTCGGCATCTTCACCGACAATCTCATCATGTACCCTGACTTCAAACCAGTGTGGATTGTAAGTTGGATTCACGCCAGGCCTGAATCTCACCATTTCCAATGTCCATGTGCTAATAAACAGTAGAATGCGACCAAGAAATGGGTTCAGTTCTATCCGACTGGTCAAAATGCTCCATATGCGTCTCTCGGAGACCATAAAATCAACACTGGTATATTTGTCCACGGGCTGATTGGTAACCATAGCCTTGCTGGGAAATATGTTAAATGTGTTGTGGAGGAAATGACCATTGAGGAATCCATGGAGGTTTGGGGCAGGGCTTCCGGTAAAGCGCCAAAGATTGGATCAACCAAGATCATCTCCCTCACTCCACAACAGTACATTGCCTTGTTTGGCAAAATGGGTGAGGAAATCACTACCCAGTGGATCTTCTTTGAGTATTTGGCAAACAATGTTCCCCCGGAGTCTCTTCCTGAGTTGTTGAACGGACTAGACTACCTATCCCAGAAGCACAAGGGCGACCTGGTCAACACAGAGGACTCCTGGAGAGCTATGGACTGGTCGGCATATGTGGAGACCAATCAATAGTGCAAAGCAATGGGTTTGGAGAGAGGAAGTTAGCCTCCATCCTGTCAACGGAGGTATCCCACTCTTGGACAATTTTATATCCTTGTTATTAATTTTGTAAACATGAAGGCCCAGGATACAACTCAAGCCTGAATGACTTGGAAAATAAATATAACTTGATTTCATTTATTTTAGACACTCTAACGGATTTTCCAATGCGCTCGCTTGCTATGGATACGAGTTCAAGATAACAGAAAACTAACAAGTTCTTTAGCTTATTATCCCAAAAAGAAAAATGATGAACTAATCATATTACTATAATTCAGAAAGTCTAGTAGAACACACGAGCCAACCACGGGACCTTCCCATTAATCAAGCGAAAACAAGCGGTAAGGGACGGTCCTCAGATGCCTCAGGGACCTCAGATGCCCCAGGGACCTCGTCGGCCTCGGGTCTCTCCTGTTCTTGGCAAATACCCGAAACACAAACCAAAGACTCTTGGCATGGGCAATAATTGTCATAGATAAATCTTGTAGCATCAGGTTCTGCTTTCCGCGGGCGAGTGTTAGTGACGGGTTATATAATCCGCTTAAAAACTTACAGCATTGTGCGCCCAGACTAGCCATATTTCGACAGCCAACCGAGAATGCCAACACGCCGCCCAAGAGTTTTACCTTTAAACAACACATATTTTCCGGACACGGTTCTGAGTGATGTCGTAAAGTTAGCCGGCTTCTTTCACGTGTGTGGGCCGTAGTTTACTAGATGGACATGATGGCAACCTTTGAGCCAACCCTTGAGGTATCATGATCAGTGTAAAAAAGAAAATTGACTTTAAAGACATGATGTACTGGGGCTCATAAAGATCATTAAGGTCTGGAGTGCAGTAAATTCTTTTTGCAACATGTGAGAAATATATTCACGCTTTTATACCTATTGACACCAGAACTTGCGCATCCCCACTGGAACAAACTAAGCCTTATCTGCGCACACGGCTGGAACAAGCGGGAGAAACGAGCTAAATGGAATGTTACATAATCATGACGTAAGGTTAACACCCGGTGACACGTCATAGGGGTTGTAAAGATGATGTGCTTTACACATAAGTCTCTGTTGTCCTCATATCAACCTTAGGAACTACATGCAAACGACTTGGTATCCCCACGTATTTCTTAAAATAACAATGCTTCCATATTTACATAAATTTTGCAGTTCCTGTAGCATATAAATAATACCTATAACTGGTAGCAGGTGGTTAAATACAACAAGAGGTCTTAAAAAGTAACATTGAAAATCGACGGCCTCTGCGTTCATATTCCCTAGCCCCATAGTCTACTATGTCTTGGACAACAAGGAACGTGCGCCATTTTCTATACTAGATCAGCCATAGTATACCTCCAACTTTGCCGTAGCTTAAAACAGTAAACCTTGCATATTATGCCGTGTGTGATAAGATGTATGTCTCAGTTGAAGGATTTAATTTCAGCAAAGCAAAAGGTGCCGCCGGCAAAGCAAGACATGCATCTAATCTAAGGCTAGCATAGTATGTGTCGTAGTGGCAGCCGTAACTACCGCTAAATGATTCGGGGCGGCATAATGATCTGCGCCGAGATGAATAGGCGAACCGCTACCGGTCAACTAGGCAATGTGGATCATAGCTGAGCGGGCCAGCCGCGCGGCATTGAAACAAGGAACTAGTACGTGTGAATATTGTTGTGATCCTGGTAGTCTGTGGAACATTTCCTTTCTCAACATAATTTGACAAATTCACTAACAAAACACCGCTTCAACTCAGAAATGAAATCCAGATCATTGCTGAAAAGATCGTTATCACCGCTGAGGTTAATATCCATGTTCCCGTTTTGATAGATCAAAACATTGAAGTAGAACTGCTGCTTTTCCATCAAGGATGTCTCTAAACCATCCACAGTTGAAGTAATGGACGATGGTGCGGCCTGCGTAAAATACTCGGAGGCGAGACACTCCCCCAGTTTGTGACGCTGCAAGATATGCGCCTCTTCGGTGCCGTTTGATTTTGTTTCAGCGTTATCTTCTGAGTAGAGGATGTTGATGTAAGAGTTGAATGTGGGCGACAGCTTGTCCAATTCGTCGGCCTGCGCAAACTTGGTCAGCTGAGCAAGATGATCAACTACAGCATCGAGCAATTGCTGCTCCGATCTGATCCCTAGGTCTAGGTCCACAGTGAAAGGTACCACGGTCATTGTTGGAATGCTCATCTTAGTCAGATCGAGAGTATTTTCATTGTCGAGAGAAGATAGTGAGCGCGAGGAGTAATTGAACCCGAAGCTAGGTTGAGAACGGCTTGTCAATTGACCAAGTGCGCGAGCGTAGGCAACGATGACAGCAACAGAATTGCGCATCTTGTTATCAATTCTGCTGGTAAGAGTATTAGAGATGTCCTGGGGAAGAACGTCTCCGAAATGAGCTTTGAAGTGCGGTCTTAGAGGAGCTTTGCCCTCATTCTTAGCTCCTACCCTGGACTGAACGATGGTTTCTTGCGCTCCAGCTAGGTACTCCTTCCAGTACTTTTGTTCGGCCTCGGGCTTTCTAAAATTGTTGATTTCTTGAATACACCATTGTAAACTCGGGTGAGACTGCGCCGCACCAGCATCAAACAGACTGACAAAGTCCTTCTGGATCATTTTGATGCTCCATGCATCATACAACGCATGGTGCACTCGAAGGATGATCGCCTTGCCGTCGGAAGCCTCTAAAAAGGAAAGGCGAGCTGGAGGCTGCGTTAGATCGGAGGGTTGGGTGTTGCCTTCTCGAACATTCTTTTCAATCAATTCATCAACCGAAATTGCGTTATCACGAACCGTCGTGATACCCGTGCCTACTGAAACAGTGTCGAGAGTGATTTGGACCAGCTCAGCAGAGCCGCCTATGTGAACAAAGGTTGTGCGCAAAATGTCGTGTGCCTTGCAGAGTGATACCCAATATTGTGTTACCATTTCCTCGTCAATAGACATATCGGCAATCCGATACGCCCAAGGAGCCTCAAAAAATCGCTTCCCACTGTGAAGCCATTGCTGTAAAATGCCTCGTTGACCTGGGAGGACAGGCGAAATGGATTTTATCTGTTCAACTGCAAGGCTAAGCTTTTCAGCCATGAGAACTTTCAGTCTCCTGTCCGACGAAGAAATGACCTGCTCCGTTTGCTGGCTCACGCTGTTGTTCTCTCTCGACGCTGACATTTTCACAATGTCGTAAACGCTAGCGCCTCGGATAATCTCAAATATGCTCACATGAATTCCCATTTGTTTCTTCAACACTTTAGAGAAGCGGATGGCTGAGATGGAATCTAGCCCAATGTTGACCAACTTTGTGTCGTAAGCGATCTTCTTCCCATTGAGCCTGCTTCCAACCGTCTTATTTGCAATGGCCAGGATGGCCTCGACCTTATCTGCCAGACCATTCAAATATATATCACCTGATGTCCCGTTCATGACTGGCCCTGCACGTGTCTTTTCCTCTTCGCCCGGAACATCTGCCAGATGTGTGAAAGCGGGCCCGAGCACTGAATCTTGAAGATTCTGCGACACAACATATCTTAAGGCACCCTGCAACTGCTTTCCTAGTTTACTTGTCTCTTCCCTGTTCATTTTGGCTCGCAATGCGCCGTGCAGTCTACCGTCTCTGATACGGAAGCTCACAATGAGAGGATAGTCGTCATACGAGGGACTCTCTCCATCGTCTTGCGTATCAGCTTTTGTTTTAGTTGAGACAGGAATAAGAGGACCCTTGAAAGAGTCGAATTTCTTGGAGGAGACAATTCCGTCGTATACAAACAAGCTCTGAAAAAGGCCACCTGATGTATCGACATTCTCGGCCCTTGATGACCTCCAGGCTGTCTGGATGAACCGCAAGGATGCCATTCCATTCAGGCCTCGAGAACTGTCGTTCAGAGTCTGTATTTGAGACAAAGCCTTGTCAATTCTGGTGGCACCAGGCTGATTGGTAAAATTGACGCGAATAGGAATCGTGTTGATGGTTGGGCCCATGACGACATTGTCATCATCATCAGTGTTTGTTGTAATGACCTCCCCGAAGACAACATCTGCTTGTTTGTAGATTGATTCGCACAGTAACTTGGCCCAGGCGAGCTGCATGGCGGCCTTGAGAGTTACGTTGGCTTCCTTGCACCTGGCCTGTAGGCTGAAGAGCTCTGCTTCTTCTAGCATGAAGTAACAAGCAGAGGAAGCGTATATATCTTCGTCAAAAAGTTCAGAAGGCCTGTATGTATAGTCGTGCACCGTATTCGTCCAGAATGCCATCGCGCCTTTCTGCGCCATTGCGGATGACCTGGCGAAAGGACGGAACAGATATTCTGTAGGCTCTTGATCATTTTGAACTTCCTGTCGAGCTTTAAGGCGTGTGGAGTAGTTTTCATTCAAGAGTCGCCACATGGCCTGGATAGACTTGGCGTCGTAAAGAGCATGGTGAATCTTGAGCTGGACCAAACCGGATTTAGAGACCTCCCAGTTGACAAGGTCGCTCTGTTCCTTGGGTAAGATCATCCCAACCCACGGCATATCATCGTTGCTTGTGAAAACAAAGCGGGTCCGAAGAATCTCACAAGCTTGCACAGTGTCGTCAATGGCGGCGAAAAAACGTTTGAAGCGTGGGGCGTCCTGTGCAAGGGCATCCCCGGACAGATACATGGTGTGAGTATATGTGTATGCCTGTTTAGAAATGGCCATAGCTGCACTCAGCATGCCCTCTTGTAGCGGCGTGGCGACAAAGAAAAAATCACCAACTAGCTGTTGTAGGGTCTGTTCGTATGGCTTCTGTACATCAGTGTACTGTGGCTCAGCAACATGACCGTTCTGATGCTGGCCATTCTGACCATTAGTCATAGCCATGTCACTTTTGCTTTTTGTCCTATGAACAAGCTCCGCAACGCCCCGTACAGTCCGCGCCCTGATGACAGTATTTGGACTGATCTTGATTCCCTCGGACCTGTTGATGACCTTGACGAAGGGAAGCACGTTGATTGAATCGAGACCAAGTCGATAGAGTGACGTTGACTCGTCAATATCAGCCGAGTCCAAGCGCAGGAGACGATGAGCAGTGTCTCGCACGCAGGCCAAAGCCGCGTTGAGCCCTTGGTACGAGTGTTGGGACTCAGGTTTCTTGGACACCCCATTGAGGGGTTTGGTCAAGTTAGTGCCATTGGCATCATGATTTACAGACGCAAATTGTTCGACCGTAGCGGCGTTATTGGCGCAACTGGTAACAACCTTTTCAAACAAGGTTGCAACATCCTCGAGCTGTACATCAGTCAAAACGCCAGCGGACGCAAGCATCAAGTCGATCTTGCCATTAGGATGCAGGTCAATATCAATGGCCAAAGACATATCAATCATCGCTTTAACAGGCAGTGGAATCATATGGCCTGGAGCGACCTTGCGACTAGGTGACTCTATATCTGTGGGTAGGACGTTGATGGTCAATAAGCTGTCAAATAGTTTCTCCTCGAGTGCAGCCCAGCGCTGTACCTTATCAACGGTAACTAGCGGCATGTTGCCATGACAAGCATCAGAGTGAGTTTTATGGACCCTCTTTGCTAGGACAGGCAATGTTTCATGTGAATCTCCAAGTGCAATTGCGTGGACAATGGTGTTGAGACACGGTCCGATGAAATCGTTAATGTCATCGGCAATATGGCCCAAAAGAGGTCGAAGCGACATGGTGAACCCATAGATGATGGATTTTCCTCTAGTCAAGCATGCGAGGCAGAGAACAGTGGCAAGTTGGAAGGCAGTGGATATGGAAATAGAGTCTCCGTCACCCTGCTGCAGCTTCATCTTGAGCTCGCCCACGGTGTAGGAGAGGCGCCTGGCTGAGCGGGCCATGGTGTACTGTTTGTGTTCATCAACATTTGTACCAACACGACAAGCTTGGAGCCCGCATAATGCTGCTTCCCATGAGCTCCTGATGGTCTGGGTTTGCGCATTAGTTAGATCACAGTGGTTTGCAAGATTCTTCAGCGTAGAAAGACTTTGCTTGCCAAACAATGCACCTCCATTATGATTCGCGTAAGCATGCTCGATCTTCTTCCTAAGCATTGTGATAGCGACACCGTCATACAAAGCATGGTGTATCTTCAAAGAGACTGTTGTCCTACCAAATGCCCGGTCTTCCTTGACCTGTAGGCGGACAGGTGGCCGGGAGCTCATTTGAGAAAGTATAGCGGCAGCGTTATCATCACCGTCATCAGGCGAAGGTGGTGATTTCAGCACAATTTGAAATATCCGACCGTCTTTTTCACTCTGAAAGAAGCAAGCTCGGAAAATAACTTCGGAGGAGATAACTTGTGCGGCAACCCTCTTCCACAGAGAAACATCTGTGCCAGGAGCTAGTTGATGCTTAAACTCCGTCACGTAGGGGGCATCATCACCTGGAGATCCCCCTTCATCTGAGTCAAGCCAATTGAGTGACAGGGCAACCAAGGAGGATTGAAGAGGCAGACAAGGGAGAACCGCCAAAATTTCGTCTTTGTCCAAATGTTTGATTTCGAGATCTTCGAGACTCAACTCATTTGCTAAAGGATCAATGTTGCTCGCCAGCATGTTGGAAATTACATTTGCATTGGCTACCTTGGCGAGGGAGCTCACCGAGCATGAGGACGAGAGCAACTGTGCAAGTGAAACTTTGGTAAAGCCGCGTTTCCTAAGAGTTGATAGCAGATGCAAACCCGAAAGGCTGTCAACGCCCAGACTACTAAGAGTGCTAGTTGACGTCGCAATGACCTTGTTTCCTGTGGCCTCTTCGAGAGCGGCAACAATCTTCTGTTCTGCCTCATTCAGAGGGGTTACTGTTGTACCAGATGGTATGTCTGTTGCCAGAGAGTTCTGCTGGAGGTTCAAAAAGTCATTCCCCAGCTTAACGAGGAGCTTAGTGTCGGTTTTCCCAGAAACGGCCAGGTATGGTATCCTGGATACCCAGGTCATATGGGGAACCATAAAAGCCGGAAGGCTCTGTTGGCATGCCTCTTCTACAGCGATGGTCACAGCCTGCAGAGCTTTGGTAGGATGTGAGATTAGTTCTGGCTCAGCTTCGAGTTCTGTCTTCAACAACGTGTGCAGCTTTCGCGCCAAGAAGCCTATCAGACGCTGGTCCACAACTGCAGCGGCTACGTCTAGAGGTCCTTGCTCTGCGACAACCTTTTTAATGTATGTTTCCACTTCACCAATCTCGAAGCGTTGACCACGGATCTTGGTCTGTTGGTCCTTTCTGCCCAGGAACTCCACAGTGCCATCGTGCATCATCCTCATGATGTCGCCGGTTCGATAGATGCGCTTTTTGCCACCACCCAACAATGTGGTGTGCTGGAAACCTTTGGCATCCTCTTCAGGTCTATTCAGATAGCCAACAGCCACCTGCGGCCCAGAAATGCAGAACTCTCCAGGCTGGCCCTTGAGAGCCACCACCTGTTCTTCACCATTCCCTGGAATGAGGAGAAGAGCCTCCAGGCCCGGTAGTGGCAAACCCAAGTTGCGGGCGTTCGAGTGATGCCCTACAATGTGACTCATACAGCCGACGGTTGCCTCAGTTGGCCCATAAAAGTTCATGAACGCTGCACTGGGATTCCCCGTATTTAGTTGCTCAAAGAGCTCATGCGATGCCTTCTCGCCTCCAAATGTCAAGACCCGCATTGAAGGAACATCTTGGAGGCGCAAGCCCAGCTGGGAGAGCACAGACGGCACAGATCCCATGTGCGTGATCTTGACCTCGTTGATAACTTGCTGTAAACTGGCGAATATAGCATCACGGTTCTTTCCTATAGCGGAGCGGAAACCCAGGTGCCAAGCGGCAAACATGGACGTGAGATGGGTATCAAAAGCTCGAGACGCAACGTTAAGGTATTTTCCAACCCCTCCGAGATTTGCTGTCTCTTCGTTGGCTTCAATCAGACGCTTAGTCATGGCAGAAATGTAGTGAAGCAATGCTTCGTTTGTGACTCGGACACCTTTCGGTCGGCCTGTCGAGCCAGATGTGTAGAGGAGATACCCTCCGTCGCCAGTTTTGGTCGGTTGGTTTGGCACAGTATCGGCCCAGGTTCTAATTACTTTTAGTTCGTCGTCGCCCTCAGGGAGGATCACTGCGGGGGGATCAGTTTCGGGATCCAGACTCAGGTCCTCAATCAAGCTTTCAGTACTGATAACAAGCCTGGCATTAGCATCTTGGATCAGAAGCTGTTTCCTAGCAGTCGGAAGACCCCCATCAATTGGAAGATATACATAGCCGCACTTAAAGATGGCGACTATGGCAGCCAATGACTTGCTATCTCTCCCGAGGTACAAAGCAACCACGTCATTAGGCTGGAGTTTTGATTCATGGTTGCTCAGTTTGGAAGCGATCGCGTTGATGAGCACCTCCAGTTCACTATAAGTAATGCTTTGAATGGTGATCTGGTCGTCACCGCCGCTATCGTCGTCTTCCAAGAAGATTTCCTCCACAGCAACCCAGTCAGGATGCGCGGACGCGTGCTTGCTGACCAATTGAGCTGGGTTATTCTCAATCTCCGTTCCGACAAGAGTGGCAGGTTCTCCTACAACTGAGATGAATTTGCGACTCATATAGTTGCTTAGCTGGTCGAGAGGCACTTTAGAGTGATCTAACATGGCGCGAGCCTGAGCAAGTATTTGCTCAAACATGAGCTCCAGCATCGCTTGAGAAATGCGGCGAGAATCACCTGTCAGTTCAATCATGTTGTCGGCCTCAAATATGTTCAATGCCATGGGGTGTTCGACGTTCAGCGGTAAAGCCTGTCCAACCTCGTGGAACACTTCGAGTCCAGCATTGACGCTATCCTCCTCACCTGCAACGGCAGGATGGTAAACGAAAATGCCAGGGAAATAGGCATGGTCGTCTCCACTACTCTCTTTGATGATCTTCTTAATGTCCACGGGATGCAAGCTATGGGTAATTCGGCTCAAAGATGAAGCATCACGACTCATCTCGGCCCAAAGCGCCTCAGCAGTCGAGGCGTGTGCGTGAACAACGACCGGCAGCGTGGCCATGGCTGGGCCCACAACTTGGACTAGATCCGGGTGCAAGATTCTCTGCGATACAGTTTGACCCAGGACAATGATTTTCAGCTCGAGAAGAGCCGCTAGAATGCAACCGAAGGCAGATTGCACAAGCCGTGGCAGGTCAGGCATTCCAGCCTGACGCTTGAGCAGCTGGCTCGGGATAGTTGCCTTGACAGAGTGGATTGCTCGCTCCTGTTTCTGGCGGGAGCCTGTCAAATCGGGGAACGGTGCGCTTACAGAGCCATGCATCTCTGCCAGTCTATGTAGATGTTTGCTCCACGTAGCGTGGGCTTCGTCACGCTGAGATATAGAAGGCAATAGACCTAGCTCCATGCCCCGTGCCATCCGAATCGCGCTACTGTTCGTTGTGATTTTTTTCTCTGGAGTACTGTAAATCTTGGCAACCATCTCAAGAATCATGCGCGAGGATTCCTCATCATGTAGGGCGTGATGCATGCTTAACATCATCATTGTATTGTTTTCGAACAACGTAACAGCCCATGGAGGGTTAGGGTTACTGGTTCTCATTGGCGCCAGCTCACATTGTATCTGATTGGCGACGGAAGCCATATGTTTTACATCGGCTTCATGGAACGTTCTCCAGTGAACACTGGGCTCATGAAGGATAAGTTGAAGCACGGCGGAGTGGACGCCTTGGTCACGAGCCCATTGCCCACTGTTCACATCTTCGGCGTCTCCATCAAGCACAGCCAGTTGTGACAACGGGATAAAGACTGTCCGAAGAATATCAAGATGAGAAGCAGCAGCGGTCCACGCAGCTTTCAAACGAGAAGCATCAATCTCACCAAGGTGGCTGAAGTCAAAGATACGGTGCGACCAGTATGCGCCTGGTTCAATCATTGTCTCAACGAGCAATGATTCCTGAACCGGTGTAGAAGGTAGTATATAAGATGTGTTTTTTGGCCGCCATTCCCCGTGCAGACCATGCGTCAATTTGTCCCTGAGTGATGACAACCACGACTTTTTGGCAGTTTCCTCGGTCTGTAAATCACAAGGCTGTGTCTTCTTCATTGATAACACGACAACCTGAATTAATTCGCCAAGAGTCTGACATCGCATCAGATCGAGCACGCCGACAGTGCATTTCATCTGACGCCGCAACAGCCAGGCCAACTTTGTGACCTGCAGCGAGCTGAATCCCAAACCGGCTAAGCTGTCGTGGGGATCAAGGGGCTTGTTTGGTATGTTGAAGTTATCTGCAATAGCCTTGACCACGGGAACCTGATCCTCAGACCATTCCACCTTGGCAGTTGAACCCTCACCAGCTGCAGTATCACGTCCCGCTAGAACATGGAGGTCTGAGCTGCGGTAAAGACTTTCCAAAGCCTTTCGGTCAACCTTGTTGGAGGCCGTTCGCGGCATGGTCGTTT
Source organism: Calonectria leucothoes (assembly GCA_002179835.1). Lineage (NCBI taxonomy): Eukaryota > Fungi > Ascomycota > Sordariomycetes > Hypocreales > Nectriaceae > Calonectria > Calonectria leucothoes. The sequence continues at coordinate 45,628 of NAJI01000142.1, read as the reverse complement.
CCAGTACCACTATGTGGCCAGGGACCATGTATGCTGGTAGCAGTTCCCTTGCTTTCTGGAAGACTTTGGTTCGAATATTGGTTATATCAACACCTCTCTTCTTCATCGAGACAAAGCTGACTACAACTTTATAGTTGGCATCACCACCGCTTGCTCCGGGACGGGGCAGATAGAGTGTCTCCACGTGCTCGATGGCTGGCTCCTCCCCCTTGACAGTAGCGCATACCGCACTGATTTCACTCAGCTCTATACGGATGCCAGTAATCTTGACTAAATCGTCATTCCTGCCAAGGAATTCAAAGCCGTGGTCGTTGAGACGAACGGTATCGCCAGTGAGATAAATGCGCTCATTAATATGAGGCCCTTCTCCTTGTATGAAGGCTTTCGTTGTCTTGGCCTCATTGTTGAGATACCCCTTGGCAAGTTGAGCACCGCCAAGCGCCAACTCGCCAACACCATAGCGAGGCACAAGCTCCCACCGTTTCTTCTGAGCATCATCGCCGCTCACAACTTCGCGTACAACGTACGCTGTGCAGGGTGATAATGGAAAGCCAACATTAGCGGCCTTGGCTTGGTCGCGACTTCTTCCGAAGAATTGTCTCATGGTAGATACAACAGCATTTTCAGCCGGGCCGTATGTATTATACGCCTTGATGTTGTCTTGTGCAGCCCACGCTTCTGCAACATCTTCTGTCAGTTTCTCGCCAATAAATGTGATGAATTGCAGTGATGAGCCTGCAATTTCCTCCATATTGATACTAGCGCCAAACGATGGAGTTAGATGAGCGTGCGTCGGTCGTGATTTGTTGACAAACTCTGTAAATGTGCCAAGCACTATTTCCCTTGTCCCGCTAATCACAGCCCCAGCCAAACCCCATGTATAGAATAGGTCCTGGACAAAGACATCAAAGCTATAAGAAGATAGTTGAAGCGTACGCACTTGGGTGCCTCTATCATGCTCGACACGCACTTGAAGATCACGCATCGCGTTTGCGGCTGCATAGTGTTGGATCATGACACCTTTAGGCTCGCCAGTCGTGCCAGAGGTCCATAGCAGGTAGGCAAGATCATCACCGCCGACATCAGATCGCGCGGCCCGGATACTGCGACGTGGCTTAGCCCTTAGATACGACTTGTTGTTTGCATATTGATCGACGAGTATCACGCGTACATCAGCCAAGCTCTCATGGGCTAAGCATTCTTCGACCAGAGGGAAGGAATCGGTATTTGTTAAAAGAACCTTCCCTTCTGTTCTAGCAATTAGCGAGGCGCGCCGCTGAATAGGTGAGGTCTCATCGATCGGAGACCATGCAGAGCCGGCCTTGAGAATAGCCAAAACGGATATATAGAGCTCAACGCTACGCTGCATGCAAATGGGAACGACTTCCACGTCTTCTTCGCGTAGAATATTTGCCAGCCCGTTAGCCCTAGCATCGAGCTCGGCGTAGGTCAATTCGACGGGCGGAGCTTCGAGAGACGCGTAGAAGCTCAAGGCTAAGAGATCCGGTGTCGCTGCGGCTTGGTTCTCGAATTGGGCATGAAGAATCTCGGCGCGATCCTTTATCCGGTGCTCTTTTTCCACTAAATCTTCCGGGGGCACTGGAATTTTGCCCTCGACTGACAGCAAGCTCTTGGGTAGACGGGCTGGCAAGGCATGCACAAGATCATCGGCCTTGGAGTCCAGCAGTGCCTCAGTGAATGCTGCAAATTGCTTCACAATGATCTGAGCGGATATCTCCGACAAGATGTCATCACGATATGTAAGTTTGAACGATATCGTGTCCCTTTGAGGCCGACTCGAGAGGTGGCCTGCCGGGAAGACTTCCGCGAAAACGTCGAAATCGTAGCGGATGGCAGGGCTGTGCACTTCGGTCCAGGGTGTTGCAGCTGCCACGTCCTGGAACTCGCGAAATCCAGTTTCTGGGGGGCTGTATGCCTGTAGAGCCAAAGCCGTGTTGTACGGCAAAGTCTCAAATATACCAAAAGACAGGCTGCGGTGGGCCTGGGATGACCTAGAGCTGTTGACAAGGAAGCTAGTGAGCCCACGCACGGTCTGTCGGTCCGGCAAAGGGACGCGACACGGTACTACGGAGAAGGTAGGCGCATGAAAAGCCTCATCCCGACCGGAGAGAACGCTACCAAAGACGATATCCTCGGTGTTTGCTTCTGAGAAGATTTTCAAGAGCAAGGACCAAGATGCTTGCAAGACCGCCAAGGGCGAAGCCCCCAACTCCCTGCTCCTACTTTCGAGTATTTGCCATGGCAAGTTGCTCACAAATTGGACCATGGCATGTCCGTAGTCGGCTTGAACGCCTGGTGCGGGCGATTTCACATTGTTACCACTCAACGCGTGAAAACTCTCGACCTCCCAGCCTCCAAGCGACTCCCGCCAATATTTGTCCGTTTTGGGACTCATACTTGATACCCAATCCAAGACAGCATCCTCGACAGAAAGTCGCAGCAGGGGGCTGAGGCCGGCATATTCCCTTGAAATGTCGCTGAGTAGCACATCTAGCGATGCGCCGTCACAGAGGCAATGCGCCATGCTGATTACCAGCAGCCCCGCGCTCGCATCAGACTCGTTTCCCTCGTGGATGATCTGGACATGGTACAGCCTTTGCAAGTCAAAGTCCATGTATTTGTCAGCCAACTCAAGCCATTGTTGGACATTGCTCGTAGTAGACGTCTGTCTACGCACGACCCGTGGGTTACTACTTGTCCACCGACGCCATGCTTCAGGTTTGAAGACGACCTGGGCAAACGGCGAGAGATCATCGTCGCATGCAACAAGGGCACACCTATATATGGCATGTCGCTGTAGAACATGACCAATAGCTTTCTCAAGCGTCTCAGGCAATACGTTCGTCTTCAGCGGCAAGATTGTGTGGCTAATGTAATTCCGTCTGTCCAAGGCAAAGCTCAGGGCAAGTTGGCTTTGTGTACTTGTCGCAGGCAATACCGTTGCAATATCGATTTCGTCGACTGAACCAAGCTTCGCAACAGACTCTCCTAAATGACGGGAGGCAAAGTTGGCGATGCGATTCCGTGCTGTAGTCTCATTCATTGTGAAGTCTGCCGTAGATTTGTTGCTCATGGCCGATGCGAAGAAGATGGATCGCACACTAGCCTCAGGGCCAAGTAGCAAGCTTAGCGATGGTTGTAGATGCTTTGAATCGGGCCACTGTTTCCTAATTTCGCGCAAAAGCCACATTGCGCGTAGGCTGTCAATGCCAGCCTCAGTAAGAGATGTGGTAGCCGTCAACGGGGTGCCTGAATCGTCTCCAATAATACTGGAGAGAATCCTGACGAGCTCAGTCTCGAGCCTAGCATCCCCAGCGTTTTCCAATGTCTCTTCTGCTACTTCAAGGCGTTTGCTTTTTGATGATTCCTGCAGTGTGCCCCGCACACACGCCAAGGCCGCTTTGCGATCAACCTTTCCGGAGGCTGATCGAGGCAGCGCTTCCACTTGAATAATATGAACAGGCCTCATGTAAGCCGGGAGATGACGTTGCGCCGCTGCCACGCATTGTAATTGGACAACCTCAAAGCCTAACGTGCTCTTTGGGTCGACGACGACGAGACTGACAACTTTTTCAGAGCCCGGTATGCCATTCTGAGGCTTCCAAGCACAAGCCAGCGTCTGTTGTATATCTACAACCTTACTTGCTAGGACGCTCTCAACCTCGCCAAGCTCGACACGCCTACCGCTCAGTTTCACTTGAGCATCAGACATGCGCCCCAGAAATTCAACGACAGGCTGGTCTTGCTCGTCCCATACAATCCTGGCACGATCGCCGGTTCTATATGCGCGGCCCCACCTTGCATCGTCTACAAAGGACTTGGCTGTTTCTTCGGGGCGGTTGAGGTAGCCCATCCTGCTGACCTGGGGGCCGGTGAGAACAAGCTCCCCCGTGGCACCCATGGGTACAGGCTCTAGGCCCTGGATCATCTCATCAACAATGAGAACAGCGCAGGTGGACAGCGGTAAACCGATAACAGAGCCACGCTGGTTCGCGGGAACATTTGCCTGGGCAATTGAGTAGATTGTCACTTCTGTGGGCCCATATCCGTTATAAATACCCTGTGGTATTGCTGGCACATGTCCAGTTTCAGGGTTGAAACGAGAAAAGTCTTGCAAAAGTCGAGTATTGAGGGTCTCGCCGCCCACCATAAGACCGTGCAACAAGGTTGGGTTTATTAGACTGGCAAAGCTAGGAGTAACATTGGTGATATCGGGTTTCAGTACCGTGACTACCTGATCCACGTTCTGCATAGTCAGATGTCTAGGGGCGCAACAGAGGGTCGAACCAGTGCTGAGAGCCCAGAATATCTCGAAGATGGAGATGTCAAATGTCGGAGCAGCTCCCTGGAACCACCGAACCGGTCTGTCGGAAGTCGGCGTTTCTGGGGGGCAAAACCCGTAGTGGCTGCTCAGAGCGCTAATCGTGCATGCTGCAGATATATGGCTCACGATGACACCTTTTGGCAAGCCAGTTGTGCCTGATGTGTACAGAATGTAGGCAGCGTCGTTTTCAGAGGCAGAAACGTAAGGCAGCTCTTTGGACTCTACATCGTGCGTCTCTAGGAACTGTTTAACGCCAATGGCTTCCACGCTTGTGTTGATCCCAACTGGCTCTTCCACTAGAACTGCCACCGGCTCTAAATCAGCCAGCAGTGCTTGTTTTCTCTCATCAGGCGCATCCACAGGTATTGGACAAAAGGCCAGACCTGCTTTCAGAGCAGCAAGGTAGCTGATATATAGCTCAGGACATGGACCGATAGCCACAGCTACGGTTCTCACTGCTGGATCGGACTCGGCGCTTGCTTGATGAAGCCTTATTGCCAACGCAGTGGCAGCATTTGAGACCTGTTGATAGGTATATTGCCTCTTCCCTCCGCTTTCAATATCTGCGAGAAAGTCCAAAGCAACTCTTTGAGGGCAATCCTTCACCCTCCGCTCAAACCAATGGTGTAGCAGCACTGGCTGCATGACCTGGCTTTCGCCTGGCCATAACGCTGCTGGTTTCCCTTCTGGGGGGAAATTCAACACCGAAGGTTGCGTCCATTGCATGGAGCCCTTCTGATCGCTGTTGTTGAAATTGAGGATGATGTCTTTCAGCATCTGACCCAGGGAGTCCAATCCTGGAGATGAAACTATACCAGCTTGCGCAATCAGTCGTATCCGACCGTCTGCAACATGGAGTTGGAGGGCCTATGCTCATTGTCAGTCCAGAAAATATAGATGGAGAAATTAATACAGACCTTTCCTGGCCCAATTGAAAAGTCGGTAGGGATATCATCTTGATCTATCCCATATTGAACAAAAGAATAACTACCGTTCTGATAATTGTCGCCGGCGCGACCCCAGATATAACCGCCTCGTGCGGTATCCTGAATACAAAAAGGTTCGCCCTCCTCAACGATTGAGATTAGGGACACAAGCTTGATAAAAGCCTGATGCAACACATTCTGTATTGCTCGCGCCTCGAGAGAGATGGCGCAAATCAATGCAGCCGACGGTGATGTTCTCTCGGGCTCAATGAGAGTATGCAGCGGCCGGAACTGCGTCACTGGCGGCTGGGTCGGCGGAATTGTGTTCTGCATTGGAATGTTGTGTAGCACTGCTCTAGTGCAGCTCGTTTAATGACACTAGTGACGTGCATGCATGCAATACAGGATAGGAAGTGTACGGATGTGCCTTAAGTAGGACCAGAACGTGTGACCAACAGACGACAAGTGTAACCTGTATGAGCTTCCGCCGCTTTGCAGCGGTGCATACCATGGAACATGGAATATCGCATTCCAAATAATATCGCCACTCCACGGTTGCCAAACATTTGATGATCTTCGCGACTGTCGGCAACATGTGCTCGGAACATACACTGTTCAAGATGTGACGGTCTGGGAGAGGGTGCAAATAGAGCAGTGGGGGTGCAGAAAAGGATTACTCCGTGTATCCGCATTATTCACACTCAGTAGGTGAAACGCAGAATACGAAAGGACGAGTGAGATTGGTCGCTCGACAAAGGTGCAGCTCTCCACTCCGAGTGGGACGTTTCATACGCGTGTCCTGGGCACAGAGAACATTTCACATGATCTTATTGAACCAGATCAGGTTTGATATAAGGAAGGATTTTATCAGACCATACACTTGACGAGTTTAGGTACGTGCAGGACATCACAATTGTGCTTGGCTCCTGCTAAAGATGATGATCTACTATTACGATCTCGGTTGACAAGCGGGTATTGAGTAGGAAAAATCTTCTCACAGTATACTACTGACTGTGCCGCTTGCTAATCATACAAAATGCCCCTCCTGGAAGAAGCGATCCCGGGACAGGGCAATCAGCATGGACGTCTTGTGCGGCAGGTGAAAGCGCTTCTTCTTCTCTATCGGGATGAACCTCTCCTGGATCTTGAGATTGATTTTGCCGAATTCGGGTTCTCCAATGATCTGCTTTGTCCGCGGATCCTGAAGGAAGGCAAAGTGCTTCATGGAAGAGTTGGCAGCCTGGTAGCGCTTCCCCCCACGGAACTTTTCTTCGCCGACAAGGAAGTGGGTGTTCTGGTCGTGCTCGCCCACAATGATATTGCAGTGAGAACCGATGAAGCAGGTCACATTGTCCTCCTTGACAAATCCTATTTCCATATAGCCGGCGAGCTGTCCATCCCACGCAAAAACGCATGACATTGTATGGGGGTCCGCCAGTTGCGCCGCCAGGTACTTTTGGTGATGTTCGTCAGAGCCACGCTCTCGCCAACCGGCATTGACGCGATCCGAGTTTTGCCACCTCGCGTAATGTTCGAAATGCACCGGGTTGCTGACATCAATGTGGTAGATGCGCAGCTCTTCACCCAAATCAACAATGTACCGAGAGTAGAGCAGAGTCCCCGGTGCCGGCTTGGGTGGACGCGCCGGGTGAACCGTACAGACATTGCCTCGGCGGGTGAAGCTCGCCTGGCTCGGGAAGTTGACGTTGGTTCCAAATCCGGGGAATCGAGTAACTTCAGGACGACAGCGGACCCAGGTCTGTTGGTCCGGTGCTCCAGCCCCCTGCCAGAAGGCTTCGCGATGAAGCCAGAAGGTGGCGTCCTGGGGAACTACCGTCGTTGTGGACCCGTGCGGGGAGAACGGGGAGATGACTCCCAAGCCAGAGCATCGCAGAAACTCGCTCAAAGTTTCGTTGTTGACAACAATGGCAACCACATCCTTTTCTCCAGATCGAGGATATATCCAAAGAGCGTATATGGAAGCCCATAGCAATCCAAGATCCTCCTGGCCAGCCCTGCCACCAATATTGACGCCTGACATACCAGCTTGGGTGATTTCAAACTGCAGCAGGTCATCGTATTCGGCAATGTCGTCGTTGACCATCGCAGGCGACACTCTGGCTTTTGCGCCGGACGTAATCCAGCGAGACAAGACTGTTCCGCCGTGGCCAACTTCTAAAATCGCAGTCTTGCCCCGTGGGGCTGCAGAAATCCAAAATTCAGTCTTGCCATCGGGCAATCTAAAAGCGATCATAGGTTCACTCTGCTGCTGCATCGCAGGTTCGGACTCGTAGTTATTGATGCTGCCCATTTTTGCTCGGATGATAAAACTAGTGTATTGCAAAATTTAAAAAACTTGACTCCCAGGTGTAAATGGAATCTGTGGGTTTGACAGTCTATAACTAGGTGAACGTCCTCTCTCCCCTCCCCCGCAGAGTTTAAACCTACAATTCAGAAACGACTTGTCGGACTACCAATGCCAATGTTGTGATGTCATAACTTATGATTACGCTGCTTTCTGCGAGGCATTCCTTCGGGTATTGTAACGTACCAGTGTTGTGCCCAACTGTATGTAAGTCTACGAAAAGGAGGCAATGCAATGTCACACTTGTACTGCAACAAAGTGATATGAAACACGCTCAGGCGCTGCGTATTCGTGAAGCGTTACAAATATGGAATGTACTTTTGAAAGCAGCCAAGGAATTGAATAATGGCGTTTTTGAATGTCATGATAATTGTGTAATACTGATTCTGTCACACAGTCAATGAAGTTTGCCGGTCAAATTTGGAAATTACTAGAAATACCCTACAGCAGCAGAGTGGGGCTGCCTGGACATAAGGAGGCTTTCGGGTATTAAAGGAAGAAACAGGGATTTAACCTTGATTTTGCGCTTCACACAGCAAACTCAAACAGGCATGATCCGCACGAATGGCATGCCATGCTGACAATCCGGACCGGCCAAAAGGGCAAGCTGGGCAGATTGATCAGATAAAATCACATCAGCTCGGGACGGGCGCCCACCATATTCTGCGGGGCGACCCAATCTATGGCCCCGGCCTTGGCACCACGCTTGACCCCGGCTGTTGTTGACGAATGAGGTTGTTACCAGGTCTCATTGATGGCTGCGTCAGCCGCAATTGGCTTCTCGTAACGGACAGGATGCCACACCGTGTTAATTTGGGTTGTCGCCGGACGGTCCACTTGGCGGGGATGCAGGAGAGAATCTTCCGTACCAGTCAGTCAGTCAGGGGGGCTTCAAACTGCCGAGTTCATTGCGCCGCTATCGGCCTTAGTCTTCAACTTTGAGTTGTTGTGTATGTGTGTGTTGTGCAATTTGGAGTTACAATAGACATATGCAGAATTCACTTTGCGGTTCCAATCATCCAGCGTCATCAACACGCCCATGCCGACGACGACGCCATGGCGAGCAGCGACGGAAAGACATTTCCTCCCCGGAAGTGGTACAGAAGGCCGCCCTTCATATCCCAGAAACCGATCGAGACGAAGCTTACAGAGCGGCATCCGAAGTTGAACTCGTCTTCCTTGGCCAGCGCCGAAGGTGGAGAGGGTGACCACGCTCCAGCCTACGAGACTGTGACGCCAGAAGCGAGGGCAAACCTGCTGTCCATTCTTACCTTCAGCTGGTTGGGAACACTGTTACAGACTGGATATAGTCGACCTCTCCAAGCCGATGACCTCTACGATCTTCCAGATACAAGGCTAGTGATTGGCCACGCCGACCGGCTCGAGAAGTCATGGGCTGCGAGGCTCGAAGCGAATAAAAAACGACCTCCGGCTGGACGATGGTTTTCATGGAGACCATTTTGGTCAAGGCGCACAACCGACACGACTGTACTCACGCTTTCGCTGAACGACGTCTGCTTCAGATGGTTCTGGCTGGGTGGGCTGCTCAAGATGTTTGGCGATCTTGCGCAGATCGCGTCACCGCTGCTTATTCGCTTCCTCATCGAATCGCTGGACGACCCATCCGAGCAGGCATATCGGTCCGGGTTTGGGTATGCTGTAGGCCTGTTTTTGATGCTGGCCTTCTCCGTCATTACAAATGTGCACGGCTTCTACCGATCCGCATCGACGGGTATTATCCTGCGGGCGGTCCTGATGCACGTCATCTACCGCAGAGCAACTACGCGATTGACTGAGCAAGCAAAATTAAAGGGCAGCTATCAGACGGGAAAGCTGGTGAGCTTGATGAGCGCTGATGTAACTCGCATCGACTTTTGCTGCGGCTACTTCCACTCAGTATGGACCAGTCTTCTTCAAATCATCCTCTGCCTCGTTCTGACAATCTGGACGCTCGGATATAGCGCGTTGCCGGGCTTTGGGCTGTTGGCGCTATTGTACCCCTTGCAGTCGTTTATGATGAAGAACCTGTTCCGCCTGCGCCGCAACAGCATGCCTTTTACCGATGCGCGGATCAAGGCCGTCAATGAAGCCGTATCAACCATCCGTCTCACCAAGACGAATGCGTACGAGAAGAGCTTCTTGTCCAAGATAGGAAAGCTCCGAGCCGATGAGGTTGTCTACATCCGCAAGAGGATGATTCTGAGAGCACTCAATCTTGCCGTGTCATTCACGGCCCCCACCCTTGCCTCCGTGGTCAGCATCCTATGCTACGGTGCCATTACAGGGGACGACATCAAGGCCAGCTTGGTCTTCACATCCCTGACCTTCTTCCTACTCATGAGAACGCCATTGGGCGCGCTGCCTGTTGCAATTTCCGCCATCGCCGATGCGCGCGCGGCACTGGAGCGTCTCTCCGCCTTCATGGTTGCCTCCGATGATGCCGTCGCGCGCGATGCTGGCTTGCGCGACGAACTCGCTCGCAAGGGCGCGGAGGAGGGGAATGATTTCATCATCCAAGTCAAGGATGCCCTATTTACCTATCACGATAGTGAGCAGACGGTGGCGAGTGGCCATGTCGATGACGAGAAAGCTAGTACTCATCCTACTCTACCGAGTCTTGGTATTGGCTCGCTTGAGGTGAGGAAAGGCCAGGTTGTGTGCATCGTTGGTCCGGTCGCCTCTGGTAAATCCTCGGTCTTTAGGGCACTCCTGGGGGACATGCATCTCGTGAAAGCGCAGTCGTGCTCTATCAACCTGGATTCATCCATCTCCTCACAATTGGCTTTGGTACCGCAAGCTGTTTGGCTTTTGAGCGAGACGGTTCGGGAGAACATTGTCTTTGGACGTCCCTTTGATGCCACTTGGTACGATGAGGTTCTCCACTGGTGTTGCCTGCACCAGGACCTCGAAACGCTCTCTGACGGCGACATGACTGTCGTTGGTGAGAAAGGAGTTTCGCTTTCAGGAGGCCAGAAGCAGCGTATTAGTCTGGCCAGAGCTGTGTATGGCCGCAGCCAACTCATGTTGCTGGATGATTGCTTCTCTGCGCTTGATGCTCATGTAGGTACGCGTGTATTTGAGAACGTTGTCAACCAGGTGCGTAGGAAACATGAAGGCACCATAGTGTTAGTAACGCACTCAATGGTATTTGCTCGCCAGTCTGATCATGTTGTGTACATGGAAAAGGGGCACATTGTCGAACAAGGACCATACGACTATCTCAAAGATCTAGGTGGCTCATTCAGTGAGTACGTCATGCCATCAACAGCCCAAGGTTGGAGCTCGGCCTCATCTGCGACAATTACTGCATCCAATGATGCTCGAGAGGACGATCAAACATCACTGGACAGCGATGAGAAGGCAAAGGGTGCCAAGGTACAAGACCAGACTCGAGAAAACGAGAAGATCTCTTTCATGCCAGGCCCAGATAAGCCAGTCTCTCAACAAGAAAGAGGCAAAGAAATCATGCAACGCGAGGAGAGACTCATCGGCACTGTCAGTGGAAAGACCTACTTGCGATATATACAATTTGGCAATGCGTGGATCACGGTGCCCCTCTTCTTTACATCTATTGCCCTTTTTCAAGGAAGCAGTGTTATCTCACCCCTGTGGCTCAGCTGGTGGCAGCAAAATAAATACAGTATGTCACAGGGTTCATATATGGGGGGCTATGCTGTCTGGGGCATTGGACAATCTCTCGGTCTATTCCTTATGAGTACTGTCTTTGCTCTGTTCTGCTTCTGGTGTTCCAACCACCTCCATGCTGCAGCCCTTTCCGGTGTACTGTTTGCTCCGATTGCTTTCTTTGATACAACACCTCAAGGACGCATCTTACATCGCTTCAGTAAGGATATGGATGCAGTGGATAACGTTGTTGGTGAGCAGCTGCGGATTTTCATCTCCACGCTGGTACAAGTTATCGGCACCATCATTCTCGTCAGCATAATTCTGCCAGCCTTCTTAGCTATTGCTGCCAGTGTATTACTTCTCTACATATGGACTGGAATGTACTATCGCCCTTCTGCGCGAGAGCTTCGCCGTCTCAACAACCTTCTTCGGAGCCGCATCTACGAACACTTTGACGAATCATTGTGCGGACTACCAACCCTGAAAGCATTTGGTGCCATAGAGCGTTTTATCGACGACAACGCTGTTAGAATCGATACAGAGAACAAAGCTTATTGGCTCTCCATTGCCGCCGTTCGTTGGCTTAACCTGCGTCTTGATCTCTATGGTGCTGTCCTTGTCCTCTGCACAGGGATATTGGCTGTTGGACTTCGTGATACCATCAACCCCTCCTCTGGAGGTGTGGTGCTGTCCTACATGGTCACTGCACAAGCTGCATTCAGTAATATGATTCGATTTAGCGCTGAGATTGAGAATAATATGAACTCGGTCGAGAGGTTGCTTTACTATGCATACAACATCGAGCAAGAACTTGCCCATGACAAAGATTCGGACAAGAATCTTGAGAATCTGAAATGGCCTAGCAAAGGACGTGTCCAATTTGAGTCACTGACGCTTAGCCATCGATCTGGCCTAGATCCGGCGCTCAGGGACGTGACACTTGATATTCGCCCCGGTGAAAAAGTTGGCGTTGTTGGCCGGACTGGCGCAGGCAAGAGTACTTGTAGGTTTCTAAAGTGTGAAAGAGAATGACCACTAAACTAAGCTAATAACTTTTAGTAATCACTGCTCTCCTGAGACTCACGGAGCCCACGAACGGCCGCATCCTCATCGACGACATCGACATCCATACAGTAGGGCTGCGCCTGTTGCGATCCAGAATATCTGTAATCAGCCAGGACGCAGTGCTCTTGGCCGGAACAATAAGATACAATCTCGATCCATTCCAGCAGTGTGATGATGCTTGGCTGTCACATTGTCTCCATATGGTCGGACTTGGAAGCGATCAGGGCGGCACCGAGGCCACTGAGAGTTTAACTGCCGAGATGACTAGCGATTCTGAGAAGGGCCACAACGATGCGAGGTCTGTGCTAGGACTCGAGTCCGAGGTCAAGGAAAATGGTGCCAACATATCTCACGGCCAACGGTCCCTCATCTCTATTGCTCGCGCTCTTGTCAGACGATCCAAAATCATCATTCTAGATGAGGCCACTGCGTCTATCGACGGCCGGGCCGACAAAAAGCTGCAAGCCATGTTAACTAAGGTTGTTGGTGACGCTACAGTCCTTACTATCGCTCATCGCCTCGATACCATTGTCGACTCTTGTGATCGGGTGTTGGTCATGGACCGAGGCCTGGTTGCAGAGTTCGATAGCATACCCTCCCTCTACGCAAGACCAGGCAGCCTATTCAGGGCTTTGTGCGATGCTGCGAAAATTAGGGTAGCTTGCTGAACGGTCGCGTAAAAAATTCCAGCTACTAGATTAAAATCTTTCTCAAGTACATCCGGCCATCAAACTCGTAGATTTGAACGCAACCAAAAGTAAAATAATATTCTTTTCATAATATAATACTCTGGAACTTTGAGTTCCGGCATCTAGAGTGCCCAGGTCAACAGAGTAAGCTTCGCACAGCAACCCCAACAACCAGACCATTAACATTATAGTCCTTCATACTCTTACTATCTTCAATAGTTTCACACGCCTCACTTTTCATGTAAAAAAGTACTTTTAAGCTGAACCTTTAACAGTCAAATCGTCCTTGATTTCCTTTTGCAAGAAACTTTGATGGAATTAGCAGAGAACAGACAGGCATACCAACACCCCCCATAAGCAGAATGTTATCAAACCCAGAGTCCCTTCGGGTGTCTTGCCAAGGCCGGTGATCATGAAGATGAGTGACGATCAGTAATCGAATGTCACTGTTCACGCATACCCGCCGTATGCTAATTGACGGACAAGAGCCCGCGAACCGGTAAGTCGGTACGAGCAACTGGCCACATGCGGAACAGTCTCGAGAACGTGCTGAGGAATTTCAAATAGCGTTCCGATGAATCATACCACCTTTGTGTCGAATGCCACGCAACCAGCACTCGAGGAGGTTACCACGAATCCTACGGCCCTGTCTCGGAGGCTTGTAGAAACCCCCACATGTCCCGAGAAAACACTTGGCGATCTCCACGGAACAGCCTTACTCAGACATGAACCCCCTTCCTCTCCCCACTCATCATTGACATCCTGGTCTAGTATCCCAGAATCCCAGGATCCCACAGGTGCATTTAGCCGTTGCCAGGATTCAACGCCAGGGCGCCGCAAGGCCTTGTGCACATTTTTACATTCCGAGATGGCACCACCGCATACAGTACTAGCAGACTGTGTTGTGTGCCCGAGTAGGAATGTGTCATCTCTTGTCAGATGATGGGATGATCCTTGCCCCAGTGAATGCGACCATCTGATTAGATGACAACGGGTTCACTCCCTTGCTTCGATGCAGATTTTTTCTGCGAGTGGCGATCAAATTGATCAGATAAAAAAAAAGAAAAAGCATAGGGTTGCATTAGCATTTCGATTGGGTTTCCCCCATCGTTAGATCCACGCAATCCGTGCCGGTAGTGGTGCGTCGCGCGGACACCGAGACGCCAAACCATTGCATCGACCTCCACACTACCATAAAATCTCACAAAATCCGGAAATAGAGTGGATCTATGGCTTATAATAGCTTGCCAAGATTATAACTATAGCTATTTACTAGGGGAAATAATCAATAGCCCCTTAAACTAGCTAATATTAAACTAAATAATTAAAGCCCTTTGTTATATACTATAAAATTAAGGATATTTATATATTATTAAAATATTACTTTAAAATATTAATTTAAATATTAAAATAATATTTAAGAAGCTTAGTTTAAAGCTAAAGTTATTATTAAAAAGGATATTTAAAGTTTATAAGCTAATTTAATAATAATAAATAATTTAATTATAATAATATAAAATTAAAATTCTTATTTTTCTTTATTATTATTATATTTATAATTTAAATTTATATTTAATTATATATAAAAATATTTAAAAAAATTTAAATTTATTTTATTATAAGTTTATATTCTAAGAGACTAAGAAAATATTTAATATTTTTATATTTATATTTTATAATTAATAAAAAAAATATAAGATTATTTTAAATAAAATATCTATATAATATAATTCCTATTAATTAAATCTTAAGGCTAAATTATTTAAAGTATTTATTAAATAATAAAAAGAAAATAAATTAATTATTATTAATTAATTTAAATAAAAATCCTATAAGATTTTTTAGAGATTATATTTAATTATTAAAATTATTATATTTACTTTTTTAATAAAATAATAAATATAATTTAAATAATATTATAATATTATAAAGTATATAATAATAAAATAAATAATAAAATAATATAAGAAATATATTTTTATTATAAATAATTTTCTATAATATATAAAATAAATATTTTAAGATAGCTTTTATTTAATAATAATTAATAATTTATTTATTTTATTAAAATAATAATTTCTAAAGAATTATATTATTAATTTTAATAAAATATTTATATTATTTAAATATCTTAATAATTATATATATACCTTTAAAGGTAATAAGACTATTACTAAAAAATCTAATTATAATAATTAAAATAAAAAATAAATTATATTAATATTATTTATTTTTATTAATAGTATTTAAAAATTAAAGCTAAAGCTAATTTTTTATAAAAAGCCCTTATCTTTAAACTAAATCCTTATTTATAAAAAATATCTTTATTTTAATAAAATTATAATTAAATTTAATAAGATTATATATAATAATAAAGAGCTTTTTTAAAAATAAATATCTAATAAACTTTTATTTTTTATAAAGAGCAAAAAATAATATCTTTTAATAATAAATATAGCTATATTTTATAAAATAAAGAATATTTTATAGTAATTATAGCAAAATAATACTATTATAATATTAATTCTACTTAATTATATAAGCCTTCTTTAACCTCTTAATATAGCTATTAATAAGCTATTTAAATAATAATTTTATAAGGCTAATAATAAATATATTATAAAATTAAAAAAGAAAATAAGAAAAATATAATAATTTATTTAAAATAAATAAATTATAATAATATATATTATTATATAAACTATCTAATACTTATAAAATAAAATAAAAATAATTTAAAAAATATTCCTTAAATATAAAATTAATATTTAATTTAATAATAATTAAAATTACCTTATTAAAATTAAAAATATTTCTTTTTTTATAATAGACTTTACTAAATAATAAAAAGTATTTTAATAATTAATAAAAATAAAAAAGAAAAATATTAGCCCTTTTTATAATAAAAAAAAATTATATTTTAATAATAAAAATATTAATTTTACTTATAATTTCCTCCTATTAAAAAATCTAAAGTTATTATACTAAAGCTAATAGTTTTTAATATTAAGAAAAAAAGCTAATCTTATTTAATAATTATAGAAATAGGATTTTAAAAGAAATAATAATATTTTAATATAATTTAAAATACTATTAAAATAATTATTCTAAGCCTATAGGTACTATTTTTATATATTATAATAACTTTAATCAATTACCTTAACCAAAAAAATATAAAGCTATAAGATTATAGGATAATTAAATAGGATACCAAATAAGATTAGCTACAAAAATCAGCTATAGGGCCATCTACAAGCCCAGGGATCCACTCCATTTCCGGATTTTGCAAGATTTTACGGTAGTTAACAAACCGCGTTATGTTGGTTCTTTTGCATCGGTGGCGACCAACAGTTCGCTGGATGCCGATGTAAAAAGAAATATTGTCACGCAAGGCGGAAATGCTATCCGAGATGTGAAGAATCCCTCCTTCTCTCCCTCTTGTCTCTGTTCCTTTTCGCACTCCTCCTGCCATTTATGCAATCTTGACTGTGAGCCCTCAACAGCTCGATAGTTGCACCGCCAAACATGTCAACGCCTGCTGACAGCAAGCCGCCCGAGGGCTCTGAGGCCCAGACGGCTCCCGACAAGAACACTGCATCTGAGCAGCTGTTCGAACCGAACGAGAAGAGCCATATTCAATCTACTCCTGATGAAGATGACCACAAGGAAGTTGGCGTTAGCAGGGTCGAGGCTTTCAACAAAGTGCTCTACAAGTCTGGCAGGAAGGGCAAGATCTTGCTCTGGCTGCTGGGCGCTTCCATCGGCCTGACCATGTTTGCCTACGCCCTTGACATGGGTATCACGACGATTATTTTCGGCACATTGGCTGCCTCGACCTTCAAGGTTCACAGCCAGCTTGGTACTGTTAACACGGCCGGTCAAATTATCCGTGCCATAAGCAAGCCATTTATCGGAAAGCTAGCGGACATTACCTCGCGACCGACAACCTATGTGGTGATTCTCGCCTTCTATGCAGTAGGCTTCGCCATCGCAGCTAGTGCCAGTACCTTCGCCTCTTACACCGTCGGTATTTGCTTTACGTCGGTCGGAAAATCGGGCCTCGATCTTCTCAGTGATATCATCGTTGCCGACTTGACCCCTCTGGAATGGCGTGGCTTCTTCAGCGCCTGCCTCTCCCTGCCCTTTGTCGTCACGGTGCCTATCAATGGTTTTATTTCCGATGGCTTCTACGATGATTGGCGATGGGGGCTAGGCATGTTCGCCATCCTCGTTCCCGTTCTGCTCATTCCCGCCATCGTCACCCTGTATGCGATGCAGCGCCGTGGCGAGAAGGCGGGTATGGTCACCATGGCCGATTCCAGGGATGTTCGTGTCGGTGTTTCTGAGACCACGCCCAAGAACCCGGTGTACTGGTCTAAACTTGCGTATCGGGCTCTGATCGATATTGACATTATTGGTCTTCTCCTTCTCGGTTTCGCCTTCTCCCTTATCCTCTTGCCTATCACGCTGGCGAAGAGCGCCAAAGGTGGATGGAACAACCCCAGTATGATTGCTATGATCGTCATGGGTTTTGTTATTCTTATTTTCTTCATATTGTTTGAAGTGTTCATCTCGCCCAAGCCCATCATGACGAAGCGCATTATCAGGAACCGAGCTTTCATTGCGGGTGTGATCATCCATACCTTTAACCAAATGGCCTCTTCTGTCCGCAATACCTACTTTTCATCTTATATCCTTATCATCAAGGAGTGGACTACCTACCAATGGACTATTTTTCTTGGTATTACCACTATGGGACTTTGCCTAGTCGGTCCTGTCGTGGGCTTGGTTCACCGCGCATCTCATCGCTACAAGAGCATCATGGTTTTTGGAGCTGCGGCTAAGATTCTTGGCTATGGCATCTTGATCAAGCCAAATGGAAACATGACTCAAGACACTGCCCGTCTCGTGGCTGCACAGCTCATCTTCTGTCTTTCTTCCCTCAATGTCGTTGGTGCCCGCGTTGGTGTCCAGGCGTCCGTCCCCCACGATGATATCACCTCGCTCATCTCCATCATCACCTTGTGGTCTACCTTGGGGTCCAGTGTTGGCAGCGCCATCGCAACCAGCATCTGGACGGAGCAGATGCTCGACCAGATGCAAGAAGAACTGCCTGACACTTCCAGCACTCTTCTCGCCACCATCTACGGCAGCATCACGACGCTAAAGACATACGCGATTGACGACCCCATTCGGCAGGGTGGCATCCGTGCATATGCAATTGTGAATGGGAACATCACTATCGCCTCCATCTGCCTGGCCTGCGTTTCTCTCGTCGCCTCTTTCTTCATGCCCAACTACTACCTAGGGAAGCAGCAGAACGCCGTCAACAACAAAGGTCTCGACGGCGAGGTCGTCGATATTCCAGGCCAGCGCGGAACTAGTGAAGTAGTTACCACTCATCCAGAGCCTGCGTCATTTTGGCAGAAGATACTTGCGCTGTACCGCAAGTAGCAGACCTTTGTTTCTGAGACTGGCAACATGTATGCCAGTGCCTCGCCCTAATCCCTTATACAACTAATTATGAAACCGCTCCTTAAAGGGTTTAGAGAATTGCCGGGGCCTTGGAATTTATTGTAAATAGTAAAGCTTTCAGCGTCCGAAATCCGAGTGAGGTGGATCTAATAAGTACTGCAAATACAGCTGCTCCTCTTCCAGGCGCAATGTGACGATCAACTCCAATCATTCTTGCGGAGTTGACATCAAGCTTCCGCAGATTTCCGAACAACTGAGAAATCTAATAAATCTTTTACGTAATAGCCACGTCAGAATTGGAAGAAAGCTGGTCGAAAGGTTCATCTATGGCTTTTCGTATGCTTCGCTAAAAACAAAGGCTGATGTTGGGTTTAAAACACTCCGAGTAGATCCAATGCGCGGTTATTGTTCCCTAGATCCAAGAAGAATCTCAGACATTCATGGTTCGTTGCAGTAACCGCAGGAGATGGTGACCCAGCGACACCGTAAACACATTCACTCCAACCACATGTGAAGAAATGATCGCCTCCGGCCTCATAACCCTCTATTTAGACTTGCGGAGTCCAGCTTTAACAGGAAAGTTGTTTTGTTGTTGACTTGAGCCGGGGCCAGCACTTCAAAAATTGTCTCAATATGAAATGTGACAGTTCAGTCATAGGGTCTCTACCACGAAGGGAGGCGGCTAAGGACAGCAGAATTCCAA
Source organism: Calonectria leucothoes (assembly GCA_002179835.1). Classification (NCBI taxonomy): domain Eukaryota; kingdom Fungi; phylum Ascomycota; class Sordariomycetes; order Hypocreales; family Nectriaceae; genus Calonectria; species Calonectria leucothoes. The sequence goes on along the minus strand of NAJI01000142.1, from coordinate 26,433 downwards.
ATACCTGCTGGTTTTAAGTCAGAAAAGAGAGAGAGATTGTGTTGACATGTGTAGAGGTGGGGAGCGAGTTTTGCGCAGCTCACGTTACCTATTTGATCATATGACCATCCGATCACTTGAATCCTGGTTACCCGCAGTAGCACTGACGCTTACCGCATAGTTGTCAAGAATCCCCCCAAATTCACCAACCTCGCGCACTTGAGCCCAGGAAGCGCTCGAAGTAAGTTAAAACAAAATGCGATATCGACGAGTAAGTGACGCAGTATGGTATATCTCCATCCTCCTCTCCAGCCCCGTCCAGGCAACGTCGCCCGTTGTAGTAGACGGCAAGCTGTGCGGGAGGGCCTGTCGACAAACATTCCGCACACTGCGGTTCGCGGATGCTCCTGATGAGGCATATTTTGCAATACAAGAGTGCAGCAGCCGTCTCTATCAGCAATCCGTTCACCTCTGCTGGGACATGCATTGCGCCAAGGAAGTTTGGCTTGCAGAGGCAAGAAGCATGAACCAAACATGCCAAGACATGGACGGCTCACATTTTCCGCCACACGACATTCTCGATCCCCTCACGGACGAAGAAATTGCGCAAATCATCAGATTCAATGCGACAACTCCGGACCGCACGCGCGCTTTTGACGTGCTGATGCTGCCATCGCAAGCCTTTTACGACCATTGGCACCGGACGCTGGTTAGTTCTGCCTTCAGGCCTCAAATCCCCACCTTCAAATGAAGAGACGGCCCGCTAAATATGGCAACAGGATGCACACGATTATGTTTGGGATTGCCATCACGACTACGGTTGGGCAATGGGAATCTTCTGGGCGGTGGTTGTTGCAGTTGGCATCGCAAACCGAGCGCTCATCCAGTGGCAGACTTTTTCAACTGGGGCTTTCACCAAGCAAAGTCGAACTGGTGCATGGCTCAAGCGCAAGATTCTTACACCAGCAACATTTGGTCTGCGCTGCGTGCAAGACTTTGGCGGCTGGGGGACTTTGCCACCTCGCGGGCAATCATTAACCCTAGTGTTGTTTGTGCTCCTCAACATAGCATGCACGGTGCACGGCTACAGAATATTCGAGGGTTACGTCTAGTGAGTTTTTCTACGTCTTATGACTCTGTTTTTCTGTTGAGTATCCCCTGACAAATCAAGCGCCAAGCTACCCTTCCCAGGGAATGCAAGTCCTCAAGCACGTCTCTGACAGAACGGGCGTTATTTCCTTCGCAAACTTTCCCTTGATATGGCTTTTTGGGATGCGAAATAATCTCGCCATATGGCTCACGGGGTGGAACTTTAAAGCATACAACAATTTTCACCGCTGGGTTGGCCGGATCGCTACTCTGCAGGCTGTAATCCACTCGTTAGGATACACGGTTCTCATTTTACAGAGTAAGACATCATGCGAGATCACCGATCGTACTTTTGCTGACTTATTGCAGAGGGTGGTTGGGATTACTTCTGGTGGATGTGCAATTTGACATACTGGTGGACCGGTGAGTTGGTAAGTAATTTCATCACTATCCACCAGAACCTGCCACTAATCCTGCAATAGGCCACCATTTTCATGTGTCTTCTTCTGGGCCTATCGATATTTTGGTTTCGCCGTTGGCAATATGAGGCCTTCCTTGTGCTGCATATCGTCCTATCGATTTTGATTCTTTTAACAATGCTCGGGTAGGTTCTATCACGCCATGCAATAGATGATTACGAGCTAACTACTTTTGAAGCCATGTGTCAATTTTTAAGGGTGATTATGATCCTCTCGTATGGGTTCCGACAATAATATGGCTCTTTGATCGAGTCCTTCGAGGAGCTCGAATCGTGGCCTTTGGCCCGCGCTTCTGGAAGACTAGCGCCTCAATCACATATAATGAGGATGCCCATATGGTTCGTATGGTTGTTCAAACCTCTTCGAGTCTTTATACTATCAAGCCCGGCACGTTTTACTACATTATGGTACTTAATAAGTGGAACTTTTGGGAGAGCCATCCATTCACCGTGGCTTCGGTGTCAAGATCCGGCCAACACGACACAGCATCCGTGCCAGAGACCTCGCCCCTCTTGGGCCACAGACGAATGTCTTCTGCTGCAATCAGATGTGGATTGGAGAGACCTGGACTAGAAATGACTTTTTTGATTCGGCCTTATGACAGCTTCACCTCGCGGTTGAAGCAGTATGCCGAGATAGAGCGACCAAAGCCAGCTACAGTACAGGTAGCTATTGAGGGTCCTTACGGAGAGACCCTACCATTGCACCGGTTTGGCAAAGTGCTTTTTGTGGTTGGGGGCAGTGGAATTGCGGTCCCACTCTCGTATCTCAAGAAGCTTACGATGTCCTCGACCCGGCCAAAACTGGTTCAAATCCACTGGGCAGTACGACAATTTGCTCTAGCCGTCGATGTACTCGATCGTGACTTGGGTGATGCACTGAAAAGCGGTAATCTAAGGATTAAAGTGTATGTGACTGGCGACGGTAGCAGAAGGACATGTGAAGAAGCTATCCATCGTCTCGCGGAGTGGAAGTTCGAACGACTGAATGCCAAAGAAGCTATCGAGGAAGTTTTGAATACCGGAGAGAATCGCAGCCTTGCGATAGTTGCCAGCGGTCCGGGTAGGATGGCTGATGAATGTAGACGTGCAGCAGCAGCTAGAATGGGGCATTCTTTGCCTTGCATAGAATTCTTTGATGAGAGTTTTTGATAGACATGTTACTTACGATTTATCGTACCATTCTTAATATAATGAACATCCTTATGTAGGGAAACTTATAAACAAGATTCTCACTCCACATGCCACCTTTAAACGATGTACTCTTAGAGACATAAAGAAACCCGCAAATCTTCAGGCTTTCCCTCGCGCCAACATAGCCCGCAGCATCCTCAACCTCTCGGCTTTCCTTCATGCCCGCTCTGCCATTCCTCAATCAAACCCCGAAAGTCCTTAGGGGTATACGGTGAAGTTATCTCCGCGAAATAACTACTTTTGCGATTAATCTCCAACCCCAGATCTCTCATCAATAGGTTCATGAAGGAAAGGCCGTCGAAGGCCATGTCAGGGAAACTAGCACCATAACCGCTGGGGTGTCTCCATTTTCCCCATTGAGTATGAAGCATAATTTCATCCGTAATCTCCTTTTTCGATGTCGGGGGTCGATCCAATACCCCATCAAAGAATGCCGTCACCCAGAGACCTTGCAGTGTTGCGCACGTCGAGTTGCAAACGCATGACATCATTCCTACAAAGGCGATATTGCGAGAGTCCATCGCTCCTGAAGGAATCATGAAGCGATAGAATCGGAAAGGGTCTGAATCAGGCAGCTGAAATGGGAACTCTGGTTGCTTTCGAAGGCGAGGAAATAAACTGAGTACTTTCTCATCAGCCTCTTGATTCAGTAGCATTTGCTCGGACGCCGAAAGCGAGAGTCCCAGGTCCAATCCTTCAAACTTGATGCAAGATTGTTTCTGCCACCCTGTCGAACAAATTATCACATCGGCGTCTAAAGCGGCGCCTGATGCAAGAATCACCTTTCTCCGCTCCAGTCTTTCAATGTTGTCGGAATGAACCCGGATCTTGCCTTGTCTGACAAGGTCAAACAGGCTCTTGTCGTAATTGAAAACACCAAGTCCGCTTCCAATCCAGAATGCAGAATGCCAAGGTCTCAGCTTCTGCAGGCCGGGATGGCTGTCGTAGTCATTTGCCGCGACAATGTCGCTTGTAAGAGTATTCCAGAACAGGTCCACCAGAAACCGGCCCACCACGGTTCCGTGAAGAAACCGTCGCACCAGAGGGTGGCCATCCTCGCCACCCCAGGGACAGGGGCTGAACCACGTCATCCAGCGGATGTTGAGCAAGTGGTCGATTCGCTGTTTGAAAGGCGTGACGAGCATTGGCGAGATCCATATTGGGCCACGGCCGTCCGGTCGAATGACCCAATCCACAACGGCCCCGTCCTCGGCCAGGGCATACGCAGCATCGCATGCTGATTTACCACCGCCGACGACAACAGCGCTTTTGACATCCTTGAGATTTGGCGCCTCTTGGCAAAAGTATTTGGCGTGGAAAATCGGTGCCTCGAAACTCTCCGAGTTTTCATATTTGGGTATGTTTGGGTTTGATGTTAACCCTGTCGCCAAAATCAATTTAGCCGTGTCGACAAAGCCAGTGCCTTTGCTGGACACCACCCTCAAGCGCCATCCCCCGGAGCCATTCGGCTCAACATTCTCCACACTGTTATTAAAGCGAATGCGATTGAATATGTCGAAATGCTTCGCAAAATCTGTAAGATATTGATGCAAGACTGCTCCCGGGATATGTTGACCTAGCTTGACTCCGTATTTTTCCTCCGTCATGGGGAAGTCGGGGTACTCGTATGCATCAGCCATGTTGTTCGATCTGAGACCAGGGTACAGGCGATTTTTCGACCAAGTTCCACCGCATGATTCTGCAGATTCAAAGAGTACAAGCTTGGCCTCCGGATGTAATTGGGCATATATTTTTGCCGCAGCCAGTCCGAACCAGCCTTCACATTTGTGTCTCAGCATCAGATTTAGCCGGCCCCTAGATTGTGGACATTACTTACCAGCGCCCACAATGACCGCGTCATATTTCTCTTCCATGGCTTAGAAATGCAAGTGTGTAGAACTGATAGGAGAGTGGCAGCAAGTCAGGATGTGGCCCAAAGCAATCGAACGAGAGCAAGCCTGTGCACCAAGTTTTCCAATGTCAATTTCTGCCATGCGCGAGGAGGATTCTATAAATAATAAATAATTCCTTCTGCCTACTCTGCCTAATTATCGATGCTTACCCCGCCCGCATGTAAACCGGGATGTCACCGTGTCAGCATGATCTATCACCCAAGTTCCCAAAATGACACGCTAACACTCGCCTTCGTCTGACAATGACGTCAAGTGATTCATTCTTTGATAGCCAAAATATTCATTCGTCGCTTGGTTTATCCAAAATCAGCAGCCGGTTCTGTTGGTTCAGCTACACGCTGCGGGTGAGGTTGACACGGATGAGCACACAAAAGTTCCTCCAACGGCAGCCAATCGCGCGAAGAAGTAACCGCCTGGTAATTAAGATCCGAATACGACGTATACATTAGAATCATTGTTTAAGTCAATCTTGAGATACAAAAAGAGTCTAGCCATGCTTTTGTGGGAGGAATCCTCGCATAAGGTTCATTACCCCCAAATGAGCCTGGGGCGTCATGGCATGAGGTATTTGCAGGTATCTCATGCGGCATGAGAAGGTGCACGAGTATTTGAGTCTCCAACGCCGTATTCCTTTCCCGGTCAGGTTGCGAAGGTAAACAAAGGAATAGAGAAGTGTTGTAGGTGTCTGTATGCAGTGTTGAATGCCCCATAGGTTACCCGATACGCCAGCCAATGCTGCGCGTGACCACCTACAATACCCTTCAGGCCCATTACAATGAGCGACCCCGTGGACACCTATCACTGGACTATACCACTAAACCGTGTCACATTGAAGCTCTGCGCATGCATAGAATCAGCTCCAAGAAAGTCGCGCACGCCCTGAATCAAACATGGCTTTACAACTTAGTCGCTTAGGCTGTAGTTTAGTCGCCAGACAAGGCGCTCAATGACGCAATACATATTCACCTCGTACAATTAGCCTATCTATCTCCGTATATTGTAGAAACATGATTTTGCCCACCCGGGAAAGAGACTGAGCACCCTTGTAGACGTGTGCATCGTGACGGCTTACTCAAATACGTAGCAGCTATCAGGGATCCGAACACTATTTCTTCACGAAATCAATGGCTCGGACAAACTTTAAAGCAACTCGTAATCCATCTATTTAACAAGCACGCGCCGCTCCCTCCCTCCCCTTCTCCCTTCTACTCCTCTCATCGAATCCATCGAATCGCAAGTTACTTCTGGCCAAACACATTTTTGCTAGCCAAATATACCACGCGATACCGGCACGCGACTTTTAGTAGCCCTTGGGCTCCTAACCAGCCATGGCGCCATTTATCTACATTAATGGCTACCCCGGCGTTGGCAAACTCACTGTGGCGAAGGAATTGTGGTAAATCGGCGGCCTACGTGGAATCCTAAACTCGCATCACAACTAACACCTGGTCAAACAGCAAATTGATACCGAAAGCGAAAGTCTTCGACAATCACCTATTGATTGATCCTGCGGCGGCAATTTTTGAGCGAACTGCGGAGGAGTACCAGCCCTTACGCCAAGTCCTGGTAAGTCGCATGACCCACACCCTACTATCTTCACACGTCCCTCATAAAAACTTAGAGAGAATCATTTTTCTAATGAATGATAGCGCAGAGAAGTTTTGAAGTCTATCGCCAGCGCTGAGTCAACCCGTGAAGTAACATGGATCTTCACCGATCAGCAGTCCTCCAGCGAGAATGGGATATCTGCTGCCAAAGATTACGAAAACGCCGCTGCAACGTGTAACTCGCCCTTTGTCTCGGTAATCTTACAATGCGAAATTGAAGAGAATCTCAAGAGAGCCCAGGGGGATGGCAGAGGTACTGCGGCGAATAACACAAAACTCACAAACATCGAAGTTCTTCGTAGCATCAGGGAAAGGGAGGATATCTTCCATTTTCGGAACAAGCATGAACTCGAGCTAGATGTAACTGGGCTATCTTCGAGTACAGCGGCTGGGATTATCTATAACCACATTGGTAAGGTAAAAAGGGCCCTATTGGCTGGAGAGTAATACTTATGTAATGGGAATATAACAGTGCAGTCCTTTACTTTCGACAATCCGTGTGAATTACCACCAATCAAACAATTTTCAGACATCAAAGGCTTCAAACATAAGTTTTTGAGTGATTTCTACAGAGGATCACTAAACCGGGATGTTCGCATTCTCTGCTGGCTCGTTGGTCGTCCTCGACACCACGGCGGCATTACTTTTCTCTCTATTGGTGACAGTACATGAAAGCCGAACAAATCGACAGCTCATGGAATATTGGCATATCAAAGCTGAACTCTGCTCGGGAAGCTTAAGTGATATCATGGATCTAGTTGAGATTTTTCTACGCGATATTTCAACCACCGTTTTCAATCACACGGTGAAAATGACAGCGGTACTTGGCACACAATCACCACTCATACGGATCCCTTTTGCGCGTATCACTTATCGGGAAGCTCTTGGACTCCTACAGGCAGGAGGTCAAGAAATTTCCTTTGGCCAGAATGTGTCGAAACAAGCTGAAAGATTTCTCACAGATCACTTTGATAGACCCGTCTGGGTAATACACAAGCCACGCTATCTTGAGCCATTTCCCTACAAGGTTAACCCGACTAATGAAGAGTTAAGCATGACCGCGGACTTGATCTCTCCAGGGGGCTTTAGTGAAATATGCGGTTTTGCTGAAAAGTCTCTTACCAGAGAGGACCTTGAATTGCGTCTCAGGGAGAAGGGGAAGTCTGAGATGCAGGATATTTATGGATGGGTACTTGAGTCTTGTGATTTTGGTATGGTCCCACATACAGCATTTGGGATGGGGTTTGAGCGGGCTCTGAGGTGGTTTTGTAGCGTTTCCCACGTCAAGGATATGATTCCTTTCCCTCGCATATTCAGTCGCGACCCAACACCGTAGGTTATGTTACATGTATTGTACAGCAGCTAGGCTCAAAATATCATCAAACTATCCAACAGCAGAGTCAATTTCCTCAGTAGTATAAATACATTAGCACAGTTTACTTTCTTCTGTTACCTTAATATCAGTTATATCGATTCGCGTGTGCATGGTAATAACACTCTGATTTTAACGCTGGATAGATGCAGCCCACAGGGATTCTATAGCACCTGCTGCTAGCAATTGACGAAATAGCAGGAAATTGGCGATTTATTCAGTGTAGTAGGGCTTTTTCCTATAGCTTAGTCCACCTGCTAGATAGCAATAAAGGTGGAGAAAGGCCTAAAAGATTCCTAATTGATGAATCTCTGCTGGGCTTGGCGCATCCACTGAGCGGTCGGGCAAGGACTGAGTATTCGGAGTACTTCCTTCGCAAAAGTTTTGACGATATATATAGATAAATTAGCCCCGAGTTGTCACATACGACCATAGCTCTTAGAAAATACGGGATCCCGTCCGCTCTCCCATAGTCAAGCTGAGAAGCGGTGAATTAGTACTCGGGTCGGTGACGACCGGGGAATCCTCGCTGTTGTATGTTTTTTGGCCCCGCTCTCGATTTTTTAGTCTGTGTGTTCCAGAACTCCAGGTCGCAATTGACCCACCAACAAAGGTAGATAAACAAAGTCCTCCCCAGATGCCAATGCAAGTGCTAGGTAAACCATGTAAGCAAAAACATATGTTGTGTATATTGTTATGCAAATATTCTATCGTAGAAAAAAATTCATGATGGGAAACCTTTTGAGTACGTCATAATGCGCCTGACTATTGTTGAGCAAGTTTAGCGTGGCTGAAGAAAATCACCACAACTCATGAGTAAGTTCTTGTCCCAGCAAGGGTAGAGTGAGTATATGAGACTACCACCCATATATATGTTTTTTATTATTCAAATACTACCATGACAGCTGCTGCTAAGACCTTAACATACGCCGCAAAGCGACTTCTTTTCACAATATCATATCACTCGGGAGCCAAAGGACCTGGGGTCCGAACTGCATCATCAGATACTGAATGCCCCGCAATTTGCGAAGTGTCGACATATCTTATCTACCCTTTCTTCATTCACACTCCGTCGGCTCAGCTCCAACATGTCGGCTGGCTTCAGTTCAGATCTAGCAGATGATTGTTTGATATGGATGTTTGGTGAAAGAGGCTCTGGGCTAGATAAGTGCATAAGCTTATATTATCACGCAGCAACTGTAGGCCATTTTATACTCCATGTCTACAACAATCCTGCTTTGTGGGGGCGAAGGAGCGGAGCCTTATAGAGCGGATACCTTTTCATGAGAATATCAAGTTCTATTGGTTACTGATGACTTTGTCAGGCACCAGTACAGCCGACCAAAGTGGTATATAATCCCGCATCCCATGGGTTGACTCGGAGATGTTTTCATATGAAGTTCACTTGAACAAGATTACATTGCCCGAAGCCAACAGAACTGTGAAATCATGACTGCATCACGATCCCTCACTTCCTACTCATGCCTCACCTTTGACTGCTTCGGCACGCTCATAGACTGGGAGACAGCCGTGTTCAACACGCTCTTGCCGTTGACGCACCGGCTCGACCCGTCCCACCCGCTTTACCATGATCGTTGCAAAACACTGGAACTTTTTGCCAAGCACGAAGCTCGTCGCGTAAAGGAGTTTCCGACAGAGAACTACCAAAACATCTTGGCAGCAACTTACGGTGATATTGGCGACGAGCTCGGCCTTGAAACGTCCAACGAGGAAAAACAACGATTCAGCAGCGGCGTTGGAGAATGGCCAGCCTACTACGACACTGTGGCTGCCTTGAAACGTCTCAAACGCCATTTCAAATTGGTCATTCTTTCCAATGTGGACAAGGAATCCTTTTCCGGCACTCTAAGTGGTCCCCTGGCGGGCGTCGAGTTTGACGCAATCTACACAGCCCAAGACATTGGTTCATACAAGCCCGATCTGCAGAACTTTGAGTATCTCATTCATCACCTTCACAAGGATCTTGGTGTCAGCAAGGATGAGATTTTGCACACCGCATATAGCCTGATGCAGGATCTAGCACCCGCAAACCAGGTTGGGATTGCGGGCGCCTATGTAGAACGCGATCGGGAGGACGCGCCGACAGTCATTGGAGGGAAGCTGCAGGATCACAAGGACGGTGTAAATCTCTCGTGGCATTTCAAATCTCTGGAAGAAATGGCAGATGCGGCAGAGGCCGAGTCTGAGTCAAAATAAACGTGCAAATACGTATTGTTTATTTTATAACGATAACATATTCTACAGTACTTCCTTGCTATCCCCATTCGGTTTTCATCATGTCTGAATTGGATTAGCCTACAGTGTGAAGAAGACAAATCCACATTGGCCTCAAACATGTGTCGCAGAGAGTAGCCAATCGTCCGGTTTTAATATGACATCACACTGGTAAAATTCGATTTGGCCAGATAACAAATCCATTACTTGCAGGATTTATTATTTAGAAATTGATAAAAGGTTCAGAGCATATTCTTCCCTAAAAAGCATTAGGTTCCATAACTGAACCCAACCATGTAAACTAGCTAAAACACATTCCGTGAAGTCCACAAGGATGCAACTAACAATATCATAATGCGTACACCTAAACATGCTACATCGTTGTGCCATAATATTCAATCTTTTATCATGCAATGCTTCATTCATTGCTATCTTGTAGTGGTGCATCGTAATCTCTTCTTCGATTCTTCCTATTGTTCCCGCTTGCGCATCTTTCATTACTACCCTACAGTTAGGTAATCACTGTCCGGCTGGCGGTCCCACTCTTTAGAGCTGCCACGATGGCAATTAGTTCAACATGGGCTAAAAAGATCAGCAGCAAAATTTGCAGCCAAGGTATTTTGAAACATCAGAACAAGTAGAAAATGAATCACTCGGGCCTTTGTTGGTAAAATGCGATGAGTGCTGGCTAGCAAAGCCGGGAAATAGCCGACGAGTAATGTTGCTTTCGTGCCCACGAGTCATTCCGACGCGACGTGGAATTGCGCCCTATTCCACTGCTGCGCTCAGCATCGTCATTGGCCAAGGTCCATGAACCCGGCTCCCCGGCTGGACAAGGATTCCACGTCAAGATCGTCATCGTTAATGTTTGTTATGTCTCCATTAAACGCGTGTGCTAGGGAGGGATTGGCACTACTGCCAGAGTGGTCAAACCGCACGCGACAACAACGCTAGCAATCAACTACGACAAACGTGTTGGGTTTTTTGTGCCTTGGCATCAAACCGAGCCCAACACTGCCCCTGCACAGCAGTCATCCCATTGCTCCATCAATCACACTGAGCACCCAGACGAAGCGCACGGCCAGGGACCGCGAGGCGGCTTGGGAGCAAATCAGCACCTAGGTGGCGAGCTAGTGGAGATGCCTGTACGAGCTGATCCAGGGCATTTGCCAGATTGTCATCATTATCTCAAGATTGGCTGTCTTTAATATATTACTCAAATATGTCTCCATCATCTTCTGAAAGCCCAGCAAAAGGTAAAGCTTGGGAAGCACTCTCCAGCTTCATAGGAGCCAAGTCCTCAATACGGTCCTTGCCGCGTCGTTCTTGAATGTGTGCGGAAGTCAACTCGGCTTCTTCAAACATGCCATCCGGTAGCTGAATCTTGCCTTCAAACAATTGTTCAATTCCATCAATCGCGAGACTGCGAGTCTCTGTGATGCCCGCAGAGACAAACGATAAGAGCTCGTCGAGTGTTGCGCTATTGCCTGGATTGATTGTGTGACTAAATCGGATTGCGCCTGATAGGAACCCGATGGTGAACTCGGCCCATAGTTTTGCTTCTTCAGCGGTTGTGCAGCCAGGAGGCTGTCGGAATTCGATGGTGCTTCCAAGCCTCGATCCTGGCTTGGCCATGTGCGCCAGGTTCCAGCGATAGTATCGTTCAGGTGAAATCAATCTGGACATGGTCTCAGCGCCTCCTTGCCCATTGACAGAGTCAATCTCTTGAAACACTTCCTCCATGTTGAAGTCTCTCAGGTTTGGGTTGTAGCGGTTGCTCCTGCAGTACGTGTTCCGCAGCCGATGGTCCGGCATTAGGGAATCGATGCAGCGTTCGAAATACACGATGGCTTTTGCAACGCATTTTAGACGCTTCAGATGAAATCCAGGGTCTCTGTTGATAGATACATGCACATGCGTTCCACACAGCTCGGATGGCCTGACAGCGAACTGGCTCTCTAAACCTTGCCATAAAGCGTCCATTTGGTTTTTCCACAAGAGATCCTCAGTTGGGCGGCAGACGTTTGAAATGAGCTCCAAGTCCCATATCTGTGCTTCTCGGTTGCCTTTGATTTTGATACTTCCATCACTTGCTATAGTCCACTGCTGGTAGTCCAACGATTTTTGGGAGTCAAATATTTGGTTGTTGATCGAATTTTGCGAAAGTCGCATGCTGAGGTCCGCGGCGACATGTTCCCAATCACGAAAAGTGATGTCGGACTTTGGCTTGAGCAAAAGTTCCAGCTCAATTCCGAAGAGAAAATAAATGGCCATTTTTGAATAGTGACCTAGTTTGACAAGCTTGCGAGCGGGCGGTATTGCGCGGTTAGCTGGGCGAGCAAAGGTGAGGTGATTCAGCTTCTTGCAAAAGTAATAATCTGTGAGGCATTTAGCTGAGATGAAATCCAATGTTCGTTCCCTTGATGTATTAAATTACTGCTGCCTAATGTGCAACACACGTGGCTAGGTGCAATTGGTACAGAGGGGAAACAAATCCGTAGATGACGTGGATGAGTGAATTGAAACCAATGGCATTGGTATGCCCTGGTCCAAAACGAACCTATCAGAGAGATAATCTGGGTCTTATTTAGCGCGGGGGACTTCCCAATAATATTAGTAGCCTTGATTTAGATCACGTTGGCGTGCCGCGACCCAATATTTGCCTTGTCTGGTCTCAGCCTGACAGCCTGGCAATCCTGCCCGCCCGTCTTGTTAATCAACCTCTCCACTTCAACCCGTTCTATGTGGGAAGGCTTTATGTCTGAGGCTAAGATGTGACCAACAGGGCATGTTTCACATTATTTCCGGTTTCGGTCAGCGTATGATAAAATTCGCAACAGTTCTTTTGCACGGCGATAAAAGGACTGTGTGCATCTAAGAAGATCTATACAATAGAGGGGATAGATAGATGGCCTATGCTACTATCAACAAAAAAAATGAGTCAATCATTTAATAGCTCGGCGGTCCAGTTCTTTAATCCAAAGAGGTATCCAAAGCCTGATCTATTTGTAGCAAAAGTAGCACAGCGAGGGTAGAATACTCCGGAAACATTTTTGAACAAAAACATCTTCAATGCGTAAAATGAGCCGATTATACCTCTGACTACATTGATACTAAAAGTTGCTTGCGTCGACTGATACCCAAAGACTTAAATTTGCATGGGTAATTTAGCGGTGATTGGTATATGTGCGCGATATTTATGTCTCTCATTGTAATACAAGATGACATCGTCCACCATGGGAGAGAAGCTGATCATGATAATCCAGAGATCCGGTCTAGTTACAACGTATGCGCGTCATTGGATAATTCAATGATAATGCTATTTGGGATATTGATACTTGTCAAGATGGGATGGATTAGGTCTAGGGAGAAAAGGCTTTTTTCTAAGCGAGACATAAAAAAAGGACCTCAGAGCTAATAATTTCCATGCATAGTGCCGAAAGGTACAAGGTGGTTCCACGATGGACAAGGGTTGATGAACCAATCAGCAAGCATCCTACACTGGTATATTTGCACTATTTTACATGGCTTAAAATTCTATTACAATGCTTTTTGTTTTGGGTTTGAGAGAAACAACAGTATATGCGCCGTGCCTTGCCATTGGGGCTATTTGATGATACTGCTATCTCAGCATAGCCGAGAAGCTATCCTGTATCCATTTGGCGAATACAGTGTCGATCCAGCTGGCTAACTCAGCCAATGCTGCGACAAGGGTGTGCAAGCCGAGAATGGTCTTTGTGTCTCCAATGGAAATGTCGTGGAGCACTTCGATGTGATTGCCCTTGTCGTATGCGAAAAGGAGCTTCCACTCGTGCTCGACAATGTGTATTAGCGGAAGCGTCACCATCCGACGTACCTTGTTTTGCAGCCTTGATCTCGGAGAGTCGAACAGAGCTCTCATGCGGCAGTACCATGCCGCCGCCCACACCCCGAGCCGTGCCCTACTCTGGTCGGGGGCCTCGGAAAAGGTGCTGGCCACGTGGATGGCAATGGGCTGGTACTGCGCCCGCCGGCCATTGGTCGCGTTTACGTGTCGAAGGTCCTCGACGGCCGTGTTGACACAGCGATGTATCAGCTTGGAAACAGTCATCTCCTTGGCGGGTTGGCACTTGACATCCGGCGAGAACACCAGCGCACAGTCCATCTCCGTGTCGGCGGCCGGCTTCTCTCCATCCTCGGTAACGGGGTAAAACGCGGGATCAATCCGCTCGTTCGCTAGACACTCGGGCAAAACAGTTGACTGCTTCAGGAAATCCGATTGCGTCAATGGCTGGAACACATCCTCATACCACTGCAGCTGAGGGTCATCAAGCATCATGTTCAAGCGGGCGGCCAGCCGGATCGCCTCGATCGACCTCAGCTTTTTTACGGCCATGGTTTGATACAATCTGTGAAAGGACTCTTGCTTGCCGGCGCCCAGATGGTCCGGGCTTGGTTTGGTGAACCATTCATCCTTTGGTTCTCGGCCCAGAAGGCATATGATGGTTTCTCGGACTCTGTAATCAAAGATCTCTTTGTGTTCCACGGAGATCTCATATATCCGGTCATATAGCGATTGAACATCCACGGGTAATTGGGGGGTGGCATCGTCGTCCAAGGCTCTGAATTCAACAGGTTTTTCCAATTGCCGGAGATCCGTGGTCCATTGAATGACGGTCGCGTGGCGAGATGCGGTTTTGGGGGTATAGGAGCAATATTGGTCAGGCATCTCCACCTTTAATTGAGGTGAAGCGTAGTCGTCTTCCATGCTTCTTCGTCTCTTGGTTGGTCTAGATGTTTGAGACACTTGAGGCTTCGTCCATGGTTCGCGGCCACCCTCTGATTGCTCTGGAACGGTAGTTGCCACCCACCTCTGGGTTCGCTCCCGCCAACCAGCATCGGCCATGCTGATATTATCTGACTGCTGTGTTTAATGAAAAAGACGATACATCTATCCATTATGACATAATAGGGGTAGCCCACACCCTAATACACGAGGCTGGGGTTGCCCTTGGCAACAAGCGAAGAAGCCGACCGGACAGCGATCATCCTTGGAATAGTGAGATTACGAGTCTTTCTGCTTGCAAAAAACTACACATAGAGTCTAGAAAACTCAATCTTGGCTCTTTCAAACTCAATACCGGCAGTGGAGAGGCTTGTCAACCCGCAAGTTGCGCTATATGTCGCGTGGCGTTTATAGACAGGAAGTTGTGGGGCCAAATCTATTTGAGGTAAGCGCAGCGTCACAATGCGGCCCAGCCTAAAACCCCGGCATCATCTTGTTGGGACTACGGTAACGAATAGTCCGGCTAATTTCCCAAGGGACAAACCATTAACAGCGTGAGGTTTTATGCTGGCATATGGATCAGGGCGCGTCATAGTAGTCTTTTGAATAATACAATGATTTTATATGCTAATTTGCCTCTCAGGGATCCATTTGACCATGCTATCCTAGAAAACTGACCAGTCTTTTTTCTCGCAGCACAGGTTTACGCATTGATCTATGTCTTTTCCAAGTGTTGACCCTTTTAGGCACGGCCTGCCTTGATGATCTATGGCCTACAAGCATGATCCATCACTCCCCCGCATAAGCCTCTTGCTTCGTGTGATGCCGCTTGATCCTATAATGGAAATACCTGTTCTGAATTTTAAACAACTAAACTTGAAGGCTTGCGAATGTAGTTACCTCGGCGAACCACGGTATTGCCCCTGTGGCTGTGCGCACAAGCCCGTCTAAGTGTCGTCAGCAAGACACGATTTCGCGCAAGCTGAGGGTAGCGGCTTTGGCATGAACACAAACTCCAAGGCCTTTTATCTCAAAACAATGGCAACTAATTGACTAGCAATCATATTTTGGTTAATACCATATTTTATCACGGGATGCGTGCATGTAACTGTACTGAAAGATGTATTTGGATTGTTCCTGTTAGTTTGCCCGTCTATATAGATAACGGCCCAGGTGAAGTGGGGGCTGAATTGGCCGATATCTAGTGACTGTATGTTACACTTGGAATCTAACCCGTGTGGTTCTCTCGACGGATTGCAGAACGCCTCTCGTGAATAGCATCTTTAATTGCCCGCCACCTTATTTCTCTTCATACTTCTTGGACCATTTCTACCTGTCCTTAACGGCTAACAAACGTCACTTACGGACCAGAGTTACTGCCGCGACCCCGCCTACGCCGGTATTATTTGCACCCCAGCTTGTATTTCGCTTCGAAGCAGGGAGTTATAGAAGCTTTTTGGGATATTAAATGTTGGTTTCTTCTTCGGGTTTGCTGAAACAGGATATGGTACGGCAGCGAGCATTACAAAAGCAGATCCAGGGCTCGAGGTTAAGTTGTAAGAATCAATATGCAAGTTTATTTGTAGAATTGAATCACGATCATTCTGCGGATGGAAAAGCGGACGATGTCGTTGCTGGACACGACCTTCTCGATCTTACTGCAGTCGTTGTCGAGGAAGTCAACATCGTGCCAGAAAGTTGAGTTGTGGACATGCTTGACGTACCTGAACTTGAAGTTTGAGTTGCGGATAGGGCTGCAAGTTTAATTATCCGTTAGCATCCTACGTGATGTGATTAGGGTGATGGTTTCGTACATGAATCGCTCGTTGAAGTTGATGTCGTGCTTGAATCACTCGTCGATGTCATAGAACTCGTGGTACTAGAAAATGTTTCCGATGTTGTACTTGTGGTGGTTGATGTCATCGTCGCCGTTACCCCAACTACAACTGTCCCTTGCGTAGTGTAAGATGCCTTGATGGTGGACGTGAAGGCTGTGTCAGTCGTCACAGTTGTAGTGATATAGTCTATCATGAGCTGTTCGGCACAATCGTCACCTGAACACGCTCCCACCTGAATAAATAGGGCAGAATCATTATTTTCATCCACAAAATCGCAGATTGCAAAGGCCATATTGTGTAGTCCCGCGGTTGTAAATATGGAGAAGTGAATCATCGGCGATGCAATTGCGTACGACATGTCGTCATCGGGGGAGGTAATCCCGACCTCGCTTTGCAGGTAACTTGACTGGGCTGTAAGTCGGTTACCATTTTCGTCGATCGAGTATAGTGTGCTGTCCAAATAGATTCCAATTGGATCGGCATGTCCCCCGCTAACCATGTTTAATGAAGTAATCCTGAGGTAGGGAATAAACATACCTAGGTTCCGATGAAGCAAGAACAAAACGCACATCAAATGCATCATATTCGAGGCCCAGCGCTACGCTCACAGAAAGGACGGATGCATCATGCGTGCTGGAAGCAGACCCGCAAAGAGAATTGCCAGATTGCCCATTGTGGACCTGGTCGTTTCCTCCTGGCAGCGCACTGAATGCAGCTCCTGAGGTTAATATTACCCCGGTTCCTATTCCAAAAGGCCCAGAACTGAAAGTTCCCGAGGCGAAACTTCCACCAGTGTACACCGAACCGGACTGAACTGTTACTCCTGGGCCGTTGAAGATCGCATTTGCTAGAGCATTCGCGTCACTGGTCGTGCTGATTTGTAAACCAACACAGCAAGACCAAAGTGTCGCAATTGTTGCAAAATAGGCCAAGTTCATCAACATTGTTATATTAGTGAGATGTGCTGTTCTATGCCAAGAAGGGTGGCGAGCGCACAAACCCCGCGCGGTATGGAATATTAACTACTACTTATATGTGTATATGGTTAAAGCTTGAGGCATTGAGTTAAGGGAGGCAAGAATTCCATCAAGGGAAGAATTTTCAATATTCTCATTGAATCTCAGAAATCTCGAACATGTCTCATACATTATCATGTCTCAGACCACAACTCATAAGGGAAGGAACTCATCGGGTCAAAGGCAACACCACAGTTATTTTTATGACGCGTATGCCATAAAACATGTAAATATTGTAACTTACTCAACCGGAGCAGAGGTGGACTGACACTGGATTGCTCAATTTGCTCGCACATGTACATGTCGTCTTCCATAGATCTAGACTTCTTGATTCATAATTGAGTATAATTACACTTAAAATATCGTTATGCGGCTTATTGAAACTAGAGAATGAAACATGGTAGCTGGCGCATTTGTTGTAATACGCAAGGGGGTTTACAGAGGAGTTCACTTGCCCACTGCTCCTTGCAGAACCTGAATTGCAGGTCTGAACACGCATGCCTACAGAGACTAGCGCGACATGGTATTGCATTCCATCTTTATCCTTTCTGTCGTCTTTGCCCTTGTCATGTCTCATGTTGCAGCTCAGGAACGCGGGTCAAGATATAAACTGGGCGCCCTATAAGCTCACGCCACGACGTGATTTTGTTATGCATAGATGCGAATGTTATGCAGACTAAGCCTATTCATTCCAGTCCAATGAACCAGAGAATATCTAAACAATGCATAAGTCGGGTAGGACCTATCATAACCATCAAGACGCCTCTCATTATTAAGTGCATCAAGAATTTTTGCCACCTTAATGATGACTATAGAAAAGAAGAGACATGATTCTTGGCTTGGGAGACCTGAGATGGCGCGTCAATTAGCCTCTGGGAATCCGATGTATTGCCATTACCGCAAGGCCAACTGACAGAATACGCTGCCTCAGACTCCCTCGTCTAAAGTGATTAAGGGCGTGTTATTTGTGACTAGCGATGGTTCCAGAGCATTTATTGATACCGTAGAAACATATGACAGGACTCATGCACACAAAAAATGAGATCAACAAAGACTCGAGGCGCTCTACCCGACCAATACTATGGGAGGGGAGAAAAAGCGACTTTGCGGATGGCAAAACCCGGCGCAAATAAAGACCGGTTCCAGGCTCTACTTGGACTACAGATACGAACATGAGTACCCTGAAAGATCCTATCAGAAGGCTTTCGTTCAAGTTTTTTGTCGCTAGGTATGGCGGAAGGAGTATCATTGAAAGCAACCTCTATACAGCTTGCGACTTATCGGCTGAGAGTGTGGTGGCCACAAATTTAGATATCGATGACGTTTTTGGGATTTACTCGATCTGCACAAGGATTTCATATGCTCTAAACCCCTTTTCGCACCAAGCCGCTGTTGACAGATATTGATCTCGCTATGCAAGTATGAAGGTATTCTGCTCCAGGTGCTTGAACCAATTGAAATCTTGATCGATTCTTCTCTCCCAGTCTTGGTCGCTTTCATCATCCTGTTGGCAGTTCTCATCATTGACTTCAAATACAAAGGTACCCAATCGAGAGAAGGTTGGAGACGTCGATGCTGAGTTCGTATTGCCATCCTTCAATCGTCGAAGGACGAGGCCATAGCTTGACCATGTTGGTCCTTGTTGCATGTTCACTATTTCAAGGGCCACGACGTCAGTGTGGCTTGCCTGCAGCATTTCGACAATCTCTTCAGAGTCCGGGTGGAAGCTCGCCAGACCACTATTTGCCCCCTCGTCACCCTTACCAAAGATTTCAATTTCGTGGTCGGCTCCTCCGGCTTCATATCCTATCGGAGTCACGTCTTTGAGATTCGTCACCTTTGCGCGAGCAAGCTTCCCCTTTAGCTTCAGAAGCCCTGAGCCTTCCAGTATGCTTCCGAATGGCGCACACTTGTTCGCGAGTGTGACTGAGGCGGACAAGAGATGAATCTTGAGATTTTCTGCGGGCCAACTTTGGTAATAGATGTAATGGAACCAAATTGGAGATGTTACCGAAAGCCAAGACCACGAAGGCCCTTGAAAATGCTGGGGGCGTTTCTGCCGATCTTTTGCTTCGACAGCCCAAAGCAAGCCCGTGTGGATGTGCGATTTCCATATTCCAGCAATGTACTCATCGTCGAGAAGGGATCCAACCCATTCGGCAACCCCAGAGACGGCCAAAGGTCTGTCACTCATTTGCGTGAGTTTTCTTTCCGTATATATAGCGACAAGATGGTACCACAAATCGATCTGCACGCCCTCAGGCTTGGACAGGGCGACTTTTAAGACTGATGGATTCGGCGTTGTGGAGCTTCTTTCGGCGACTTGCCGCCAGCCATCTGCAACGCCATCCCAGTAAGACTCCTCACGGCAGGTCCACCTCGTCTGTCGCGATCCGAACTCGACAATTCTGGTGGAAAGAAGGCGTTCTTGAAAAGTCCAACCACGACTATCAATCGGCTCCGGATCGGATCCAAGATCAACAAGATTCAAGGTGCCTATCTCGCCATTCGACGCGACATAAGGCAGCTCAAATGCCGCGCGACTTTTAGAATCAGGTATCCTAGTATGCAAAAAGCCATTGGCGATAGCAGCTGCTCGGGAGGCAATGTTATGGCCAAAAAGCCAGAGTATGGCCCTATATTGTATTGGGTAAACTATGGATAATTAGCATAATATAATAAGTAGTAAACTTAAAGCTAGGATATAGTATTTAGGAGCTAAAGATCTTAATAAGTAGAATAGTCTATAAGGAAGAAATTATATAAATAAAAAAAAAGAAAAGATAATTAAAATAAAAATTAAAATTATTATTTATTTATAATTAATTTATTATAAATATATTATAAATATTTTTTTATTTTTAATATTTTTTTTTTATAAATATTATTTTTAATAAATTAATTTTTTTATTATTATTAAATAAGAAAATTATTAAGATAAAATAAGAATATTTTTTAAATATATTTATATAATTTCTAGGAAAAATAATATAAATTTATAATATAATATTATTAAATTTATTATATTTAATATATAATTTAATTTTTTTAAAAAAATTAAAAAATAAAAAATATTTATTTAAAAAAATAAAAAATAAAAATTAAATAAATATATTAAATTTATATATATATAATAATAATTTAATAGAAAGTATTATTAATTAAAAATTATTAAAGTAAATAAAATTTTAAATTTTAATTTTATAAAGAAATTTATTAAATTAATATAATTATAAAAAGAAAATAATAAATTAAAAATAAAATAATATTAATTTAAGGCTTTATTATAAAATTATTTATAGCTTAAAGTCTTAATTTATATAGAAAAAATTATAAATAAAGCTTTAAATATTTTATATTAATTTAAAAATAAATTTTTTAATATAATTTTATAATTTTTAGTTAATATATTAAAAGGTAATATATATTAGTAATTATTTTAAAGATAATATAAAATAAAGATAAGTAAATTATATTAATTAAAATTATTAAAATAATTTAAAAAATATTTAATAAAGAATTTTTAAAATTTAATTATAAATAATTATTAATAATAGTTTAATATAATATCTAAAAGTAATAATATAATTAAATTACTATAAAATATAATTAAAGTAATTATTTAGGGCTTTTATTAATTAATATAAAACTTTAAAGATAGAATTATTTAATAAGTTTTTAAATTCTTATTATATTTATAGTATTATTTAAAAGCTAAGCCTTAATTTAAGAATTTAATTAATTAATAATAATATTTTTATAATTTAGTAAGTATTTATTAGTATAGATATTTAAGTAAAGATAATACTTAGAAGATTAGCTTAGGCTTTAGAGAAAATAAGTAATTTACTTTAAATCCCTTTTTTCTATTAAGAATATAGTAAATCTATAGTATTTTAATAAATAAGATTATACTTAAGGAAAAAAATCCTTTATTATAAATATAATATCTTAAGTTATTATACCTTATTTTATATTGCCTTATCCTATATTATTTATAATAATAATTAATATATTATTATAAGATATTTAAGTAAAGGTAAACTTATTATATTTATAATAAAATTAAATAATATAAGAGTTAATATCTTAGGATAAGCCTAGGAATTAAATTAGATCTTAATTCTATTTATATACTAGGAGATTAGTATTATTATAAGATTAGGAGGCTAATAATAGAAAATCTAAATATTAATAAATATTAAAGCTAAAGTAAATTTCTTATATTTTTATTATATATTAATAATAAATTAATATTATATTATATTTAGTAAAATATAAATTAAAATAATAAATAATATTTTTATAAAAAACTAAGAAAAAATTAAATTATTAATTAAGATTATAAATAATATAAATATAATTTAATTAAAATAAATTTACTTTTTTCTTATTAATATCTAATATTATAAGGCTATTTTAGGATATTTATAGTTTTATATTATTAAATTATAAATATTTAGCTAAAAAGATTAAATATAAAAGTATTTTATTAAGTAAAAAGATATTAAGATAATAATAAATAAAAAGAAAATTTGCTAGGTAATTAAAAAATATATAATTATTTTAATATTAATTATTAATCTTATTTAAGTAATACTTTTAATTTTTAGATTAGAGAAGCTATAATAATTTCTTAGTAAACTAGTAAAATAAATATATTTATAATTATATTTTAAGTATAGAAAGGTATTTTAGGACTTAATCTATAAAAAGCTATTTCTATTAAATAATAGGATATATATTATAGAGTTAAAAGAAAACTAAATCTTATTATAAAAATTAATTTATAATTTTATAGTAAAGGAGCTAAAAGTTTTTTATAAATATTTAGTAAATACCTTAGCTAAAAAATAGATTTACTATTTTATAAGCCTAATTAGTACTCTTATTCTAT
This sequence comes from Calonectria leucothoes, assembly GCA_002179835.1. Lineage (NCBI taxonomy): Eukaryota > Fungi > Ascomycota > Sordariomycetes > Hypocreales > Nectriaceae > Calonectria > Calonectria leucothoes. Next base: position 4,050 of record NAJI01000142.1, on the reverse strand, counting down.
TTATTCCTAAAAAAGATAATAAATTAAGACTATATATAGATTATAAAGGCCTTAATAAGGTTATAAGGAAAAATAAGATCTTACTATTATTAATTTTGGAAATCTTAAATTAATTAGTAAAAGTAAAGATCTTTATAAAGCTTAATTTTAAAAATATATATTATTAGTTATATATTTATAAGGGTAATAAATAAAAGATAATATTTTACTATAAGTATAATTACTTTAAATATTTAATTATATTTTTTAGGCTTATTAATATATTAATAATATTTTAAGAATATATTAATAATATTTTAAGTAATTTACTTAATATAATATATATTATATATCTTAATAATATCTTAATTTATAGTAATAATTTTATAGAATACTTATAATATATTTACTAGATATTAAAATAGTTTAAAAAAATAGGACTTTATATTAATCTAGAAAAGTATAAATTTAATTTTAAGTAAATTAGTTTTTTAGGATTTATAGTTAGCTTTAAAGAAATTAATATAAAATTTAAATATATTAAGGCTATAGTAAATTAGCTAGTTTTTAATAATATAAAGAATATATAAATCTTTTTGGGATTTATAGGGTTTTATAAAAGATTGATTAAGAATTATAATAAGATTATAGCCTTATTAATAAATTAGCTAAAAAGGAATATTATTAGTAATATTAATCTAAGTAATAATAAGCTTATAATTATTTAGTAGCTAAAGGATAAATTTCTAAAGTAGCTAATTCTTACTTATTTTAATCTAGATATTCTTATTTAAATAGAAACTAATATCTTAGGATATATAATTAGGGTAGTCCTTTTATAATTATAGTAAGATTACTAGTATTTAGTAATATATTTATTAAGGAAATTAATTAATATTAAATTATAATATTTAATCCTAGATATAGAATTTCTTATAATTAAGAAAGCTTTTAAGATCTAGAGATATTATTTAGTCTATATAGAGAAAATAGAGATTTTAATAAATTATCTAAATTTAAGATACCTTGCCTTAAAGCTAAAGCTATTTAATAAGTAGATTATTATATTAAATAGCTTTTATTTATTTAATTTTATTATTATTTATTAATTGGGTATATAAAACCTAGTAAATAGACTTTTAAGGAGATTAGATTATTATAATAAGACCTTAATTAAGAAAATATAAAAGATAATTTTATTATAGTTTTTTAGTAAGTTTATAAAGAATCTATAGTAAATATTTATAGAAAAAGAAATAAAAGTAAAATTAAATTAATATAGACTAGGGGAGATTAATATAAAGAAAAGATAATATATTTAATATTATCTTATAATAAGATTTATAGATTTATAGTTTAGAGAAATAAAAGTATAAGATATAGAAGTTTTATTAGTAATAGTATTACTAAAAGCATAAGGTATAAATCTAGAAATATAAATAAGAATAAGAATAAAGGTATTTTATAGTAAATTAATAAATATAAGAAAAAAAAAGTATACTTAATCTAAAGATTAATAAGGGCTTTTAAGGTAAAAGAGGAAAATATTTATTTTTAAAGATATTGAGATTAAATTTTTGAGTTTCTATTATTATTAGAATAGATTAATATAGTTATCTATAAATTATTATACTTTTTAATCTCTTAGTATAATTGCCTTTATATTAAATTATTAATTTAAAGATTATATATAATAAAAACTTTGAAAATAATAGCTAGTAATAAAAATAAGGCCTTTCTTAGATTACTATATATTAGTTAATTTAGCTAAAATCAATATATAATTAAATAATAAGTATATTTTAGTGCCTTATTATCTAAAGTACTATAGGATAGCTTAATAAAATTAGTTATTAATATAAGGATAATAATTTATAGCTTAAAACTATCCTTACTAATAATATCCTTAGTAAGCTTAATAAGAAAATAAAAAATAAAATAATAATATCTAGTTAAAGTAATAATATTAAAGGCCTTAATATTTATACTAAAATTAAGCTTATAATCTTTAAGATTAAGGTTTTATAAAAATAAGAGAATAAGGCTAAAAGACTAATTAGTAATTTCCTTAATTAATAAAAAGAAAAGCTAGAGGCCTTATTTAAATTAGATATTAAGAATAAGATTAGACTTTAAAGATATTAAAAAAGGTTTTTAATAAAAATATAAAAAGAGGAAAAGTAAATAAATTAGATTATTTAATTTATTAGGTTGGCTGAAGAAAGGAATTAATAAAGAAAATAGAAAAAATAATTAATTAATTGGTTATTTAAATGAATGTATAAAAAGAAGTGAAATTATAGTTAAAACTATCGGGGATTTTTAAAGATATAAGAATAGAAATATTAATATTAATCTATAATAATCTTATAGTAGATTATTAGAAAATTAGTAAAATTCTTTATTATTTATAGATTTAATATTATTAGTTTATTATAAAAAAGAATATAAAATAATATATATAAAGATATAATATATATTAAAAAATAAAGTCTAGATTATATTTATCTTATAGTAAACTTACTTTATTATTAATATTAATTTACTTTTAGATTAAGATATTAATAGACTTTATTATAAATTTACTAAAGGTAAATTAAGGTAATAGTAAAAAATATAATAATATTTTAATTATTATAGATTAATTTATAAAGTATATATTATATATAATAATCTTAAAATAAATAATTACTAAAGACTTTATAATATTTTTTTTAAAAAGGTATTTTAAGATTATAGATTATTATAAGGAATTATTATAAATAAAGGCTTAATTTTTATATTTAAATACTAAAGAACCTTTTATAATTTAATAGTAATTAAGTAATTATTTAGTATAGCCTTTTATCTTTAAATTAATAAATAAATAAAAAGAATAAATTAAATATTAAAATACTATTTATAAAGCTTTTATAACTAAGAATAGATTAATTAGCTGGATTTATTATTATTAGCCTAATTTATCTATAATATTAGTAAGTACTTATTTATTAGTAAGAGCCTAGTAGAATTATTTTAAGGCTTTATTCCCTAAAATTTAGAATATATACATAATCTTATTCTAATAGTAAGTATAATAATAGAGATATATAAAAAGCTTATTTATAAGTAATAAAAAGTAATAAAGAAATTATTTAGTTATATTAAAAAAAGATAAATAATTTAGTATAATTATAAAAGAAAGTTAATAGTATTTAAAGAAGAAGAATTAGTTTTTCTTTTAATTAAAAATCTAAGAATATAATAACCTAATAGAAAATTAATAAAGAAATATATATATAATATTCCGGTTAGTTTCTAACTATAATAAACTAATTAAAGCAAAGGGTTTATTTATTAGTAGAGAGGCTAGGTATATTAAATATAAATAAGCAATATAAATATAAATTATAAAAAGATATTATATCTAATCTAATTAAATAGATATTTAAGATAACCAAATTATATGAAAAGTTAATTAATCTATTTTATATAGTA